>OY992530.1:108579742-109003072 GCA_963921185.1 Dasysyrphus tricinctus
AGTTTTGGAGCAATTTAATTGTTTGAAGTTTGATGGACCAGGGTCTGAAACATCGAGTTTCTTCCAGCCAGCTTGGTTTCTAACTAGCTGTCTCCAGTTTCAAACGCCAAGTTGGTTGAGGTCCTCTTTCCCTTGCGTTTGCAACCTGTTGCACTGTCCTCTTGTACTACCTCGTCCTACGGGATTAGATTCAAAGAATTTCCGTGCCAGAAAATTGATAGTTGTTGCCTCGTTGGCTTTTCACTTTTGTGGCTTGGTTGGTGTCGTTGTACAGCCCGTACAGTTCGTTGTTGTATCTTCTTCTCACTTTAGTTACTTGAGAGAGGGCTTTGCTTCTCAATTACCTTCTTAGCCCAAATAAAAAGCGATCGGCAACAGTAATTCTTTGTTTAATCTCAGCACTGATATATTGTTCATTGAGTTGATAGCGGAGCCTAGGTAGACAAAGTCCTTGACCACTTCAAAATTGTAGCCGTCTATAGTGACGTTTTAAGGTAGGTATCAATGAGGTCTCTGTCGAGCTTGACAGATCCGCTTGTATTCTCCATCGTCATCCTGCATAAACGGAAAAGTTTGGGATTGATGCCAAAACAAGACATTGCTCTATAGCTCGTCTCAATAGATGTTGTCATACTCGGCCTTGAAATCGATGAGAAGGTGGTGGGTATATAAATTTGAAATTCCTGGACTTTTTCCAAGATCTACCGAAGTATGAATACTATGGTCGATGGTGGAATTTCCTGCTTTAAGGCCACACTCATGTATGGATACATCAGGTTGTTGGTGTGCACATATAGTACAACAGAAAAGACCTTGTATGTGATATTTAGGAGACTGATGCCGTCCAGAGGATTGTCTTTCTTGAGGATCGGACAAATAATCCTGAGGTTTCATTCATCGGGCATGCTTTGCTCCGACCATATTATGCATATGAGCGGGTCCATACTGCTAACCAATTAATCACCAGCCAGGAGCTTTATTAGACTAAAGTTTCGACAAAGCTATCTTCACTTTGTCTAGATGGGGTGGACGGGATTGTTGGCCTACGTCATCCCAGGTTTAATGGTGCATTGGTAATTGTCATCACCATTATACAATTTGTAAAAATGATTTCTCCATATCCATAGCACTGACTGCAATTCTATCACGACACGATGTTCTCCTCATCGTCCTTGCAGTCTTCGGTTCATGGTTTTTAACCTTGAGATATCTTTTTACCTTTGAGTAAAACTTCCGAACTTCCTTCCTGCAATGGCATCCCTCAATTTCCTTAATTTCGTGCTTCTCATGCTCTCTCATTTTCCTTCTGGCAAACCATCAGTGTTCCTATATCCGCTTCTGCTCGTAGAGCTCGCGAGCAGCCTGTGTGCTTTGTTGCAGCACCGTTCTGTATGGCTGTTGTTTTGCTGCAAGTACTTGCTGGCAGTCTTTGTCAAACCAGGGGATTCGTTGTGGTGCTGGTGTAAGGCCCAGCATGTCAGAGGTTGCATCTCTGATAGGTTCCCGGCAGTTTTTCCACTGGTTCTCGATATTTGCCGTTGCGTTGGTGGCAAAGGACTATTTAAGAGGGCGCGAGAGACTCGATCAGAAAAGGACCTGGCGATTTCTTGTGACTCTAGCCGTCCGACGTCGAACTTCCTCACAGTATTTCCCTGTTTTGGCTTTGGTCTAGATATCCGTAGCATTATACCTTGGCTACAAAGAGGTAGTGGTCTGAGTCAACGTTGGCTCCTCGGAACGTTCGGACACCTCTTAAACTGGAGGAGTGTCTTGCGTCAATCGCAATGTGGTCAATCAGGTTGGCGGTTGATTGACCAGGAAGCCCACAGCAAAGTCGATCAACCTGAGTCCGTTGTCGGAAGTGGTGTCGTGCAGGCTGTATCTACCGATTGTGCCACCAAACACGTCTTCTCTTCCTAGTTTGGCATTTAAATCACCCAAGACAATTTTAATGTCATAGCTAGGGCATTGCTTATATGTCTTGTCCAGGAGCTCGTAGAACTCATCCTTGGTGTCGTAATCTTTCTCCTCTGTGAGGGCATGCACGCATATGAGGTTGGTGTTGGCAAACTTAGCCTTGATGTGATTTTTCGTGAGGTGTTCGTTCACATAGTTGACACTCAAGACTTCTTGCCTAAGTCTGCCTTTAACAACAAATCCAAATCCAGAAAGACGCTGCCCTTACGCTCGGTAATAGTCACCGTAGTAGATATCGCAGTCTTTCAGTTTTCTTTTGCTCGGCCCATCCCATCGCACTTCTTGGATGGCGGTGATGTCTCCTTTGTAGCAGTGTAGGGCCTCCAGTGTAGGTGTTCACTAAGTAGTTAAGCCTAACTCGAACTGTAGACGCCACCGTTGATTCCATCTTGAGAATTCTTTCGCTTCTGCCTGGATAAAGGAAAAGTGCCTTAGTGGGAACACTCCTCCCCCCCACTCTCGTTTGCTGCCTCCTAAAACCGTCCACAGGGATTGGAACCCCATCTTCAGTTAAAGGTATACTAGGTACCCGATGTTCACCACTTGGAGGTGAGAGTAGGAGTTGATACACAGAGGTTTGCTTTGGCTTGTTTCTAAGGTCATCAAGCAAAAACGAATCCCCATCATTAAACCAGACGTGACATCTTGATATTGGACTCTTCATTCATTTTCTTCACTTTAGTTGGCAAACGACTAAGAAAAGTTTGTATTTGGTCGTCTTAAAAGCACCTGCAGAAGAATGTAAGCCTGAGAGGGTACTTGTTCTCCTGGAAAAAGGCAATAAAACGCACTACTAAAATATATTTTAATTTTTCATTAGACTCTTCACAAATTTGTATCTTTTTTATTCGAAGTACATTATTTAACCCTCTCCTCCCTGGGAAAAAATCCTTCGAGCACCTATAGGTCTACTTATCATTTCAAGTCCTGTAACACCGATGGGGGTATAGGGTGCCAATAAATCGTTTCCATTTTTCACGGTCCGCAGCTAGATATGTTAACGTCCTTCTCTGGGAGTCTGCTTCTGCTAGAACTGCTGATTTCTATGTTGTTATTGGTCTTCCAAACCACCGTGCACCGTGAGAACTCCATTCAAAGGACTGCTTTGCATTTTTATCGTTTGGTTTACTCATTGTGTGACGGTCTCTTACTGTACGTAAGACGCGTGAGAGGAAGAGTTACAATTATTATGCTTGGTACAACGAGGAAACAAAAATTGCTGACAAACTTGTGGAAACACTCCAAGATTTAGTCCTTTTACCCGAAATCTCAGGAAAATCTACGATATTTATATAGTTCCCACAGACTTACTCCTTTTTATCAATCAACGACCACACCTTCCTATTAACCTTTTATCAGATTTTTGTCTCTCCTTAATTCAAGTAACTAGAACAAAAATCGTTAAATCAATGAGTTTTTCTAAAGCGTTTTTACAAGATTTTGTACCCCAAAAAAACATCGAAATTTGCACAGTTCCCATACAAAAAACCTCCCATGAAGCCATCAAAGTACCGAGATGTCTAACAAATTACTCGGTAACAGCTTTATCTAACGGGACCATCAAAAGCTGGCTTCATAAATTTAATTATATACCAACTATTGAACGTATCTCTCAATCAGAAAAATCGACTTGAAAGCTTGTTAAACAAATTGTTGGTGCAATGGCGCTTTGCTAAAGGTTTGTTTGTTTTGTTTTTTTTTTACTGACAACTTCAACCAAAAACATTGTTAACTGCGCGATATCTGAAATGACTCATTTTGTAGATATTGTAGCTTAAATTTGCGACATGAAAATTAACAACATAGGCGCCATGTCCCCCAAGAACTTTATAAAATAAAATTTGTGACTAGGCGGCTCCACCAGTCTATGGCACATACTCGTACATCAGGAATAATGTCAGACTGCCTCTAACGCTGTGGCTCCATTGGCAATTTTTGAGGCAATTGCAATTGGAATAAAAATGGCAATTTATTGCTTGGGTGGGCATTTTCATTGCCAGGCAATTTCAATTATAAAATGTGTGTATAGAAATATTTGACTGCAAATGCTGTTCAAATGCCCTATTTTTAATAAAATTTAATTTTAATTCACTATATTTTGTCATGTGCGTTCTCATATTCTACAATTTAATTGAAAAAATCAATAAAGAAGCCATTCACAATTACGGGGAATCCCATTTTTCCTCAATTTATTGCCTTGAAGATGGATATCAATAATTGCCTCTCATCTTCTAGGCAATATTGCCATTGCCATTGACAAAGCGTCTCCATTTGCATTATTAAAGGCAATAGCAATGAGTGAGGCAATTTATTGCCTCAAATATTGCTAATGGAGCCGCTGGGTAAGCCGAGCAATGTGTCGCGCTATCTTTTGCGGTATTTGAGCTGTGCGCAGTCCATTGTGTCAGCACATATTCATAATTCGTAGGGGTCTCTATTGTCAAGCTCAAGCAACTTCATAGTTTCATTATTCAAGCGTTGCCCCTTTTTTATTTGCATTTTTCTCGTTTATATAAATGTGGAGCTATAATTTTCCGCCCACCCGGCGAATATGCTAAATTATGATCTTGTTCTTTTGCATTTTAACAGAGGTAGTGCCTATCTTTGAGATACTCACAACGCGCATTTCGTAGCTTTATAGGTATGTTCATTTTCACACCTCATTTTTTGCTGCGACCGACACTGCTGCTGGCTTTTGTGAGTCCAAAGACTGCGCCTGGCTATTTTGATCGAGAATCCCCAGCGAATTCGAGGTTGGTTTGAGGCTAGGTCAGTCTACAAACTACAGAACGGACAACGATTGCTTCATTGCTAACACTAACGTGCCTCTCAACAACAACAACACAAAAATTGATTAAATGCAAATTTTCTTTAATTAAATTGGAATTATCTTTCGCATTATAATATGCGCGCCATGACTTAGCTGAGGGGGAGGCGATTTATAATAAGCATCAACAGATCATTTGCCAGAAGCTGCACCCCCTTGATTATATGGATACTAGTTGTTAGATAGGTTTACCTATTTTATTTTTGAATTGTTAGGAGGTATAAACAAGCATGAAAAATATCGTGATCGAGTCTTGTTTCCATCATCATCAGCATGCGGGGTTGGGGTTGGCATAAGGACTTCAAAAAGAAGAGGGGAAAACGCATCATCTGGAATCTAGCATTTTATGCTAAGTTTAAAGTTTGCATTGAAATTTGCATTGATGGAGCGCTGCAGCAGCGATTAGAATCGTGTGAAGCGTCGAGTCAACGACGACGACAACAACAAAGACGATGGACGACGACGATGCGACGACCACAATGACTGCGGATGCAGATAATATTATTAAAATGATTTGAAGGTGTCAGGTGTCAAATGGCCTCCTCTTTTTCTGATGGTTTTATATGATGATAGAGGCCTTTCGACATGCCTGATGTGATGTCGATGTGATGGAAAGAAAAGTCGCACACACAGTGAGAGTGGGGGTTTTCGATTTCAATTGTATTTTATTCTAGTCACGTTTTAGGGTCGTTGGAGGCTTCTTCCGTTTCGGTAGCCATGTTTTTTTGCTGATGATGGTGATGGATTAAGGAAAAAAATTAAATATTCACAGTTTTTGATGAGATTTATGTTTCTTTCAATCCTCATCAAATGCCAGAAGGGATTTATAAGTGCATTGCGAGGACTGGAGGAATTAATTCAAGTCACGCAAAGCATTCAACTAGTTGCAATTAATACTATATATGCAGCTATGTTGGTATATAAAAACGTTGGAAAAATATGAATGGGTTAGTAAATTTTGAAAAGACTTAAGGTGTGTGTTATTCGAAGATAAAACCATTTTACTTAAGTTTTTAGTTTTTATTTGTAATGACTTTGATTTAAATCTAACCGTTACCGACTTCGCTGAAATTTATTAAGTCTTTACTAAGGTACTTACCTACTTACTTACTTAAGGTGGCGCTACAGTCCTCTGGGTAGACTAGGGCCTCAGCCAACAAACTACATCAAGCCGACTCGGTTTTTTTGTTAGCTGTCTGCATTTTCGGATGCCAAGTTGCTTGAGGTCTTCTTGCACTTGCGGGCGCCACCTTTTACGCTGTCATCCGCTACTGCGCAATCCCACGGGGTTGGACACAAGAACTTTCCAGGCCGGAACATTTATGTATATTCACTGTAGGTCACCCAGCCATCTCTAAGGAATTCTCATCCACCGTTAATAGTGTCCATGCCTCTGCAACATACTTTAGGACCGGGATTATAAGCATCTCATACAAGGATACTTTAGTTGCTTGAGAGAGGGCTTTGTGTTCTCAATTGCCTTCTAAGCTTAAAGAAACAGCGATTGACAAGAGTAATAATTCTTCGTTTGATCTCAGCACTGATATCGTTCGCTGAGTTGATAGCGGAGCCTAGATAAACAAAGTCTCAGACCACCTCATATTTATAGCTGTCTATAGCGAAGTTCTCTCTGTGACGTCAGTGTTGGGTGTCCTTCCTTGTTGGCAGCATATATTTGGTCTTGCTTGCATTCCCGTCTTCTTGGCTTCCCCCTCAATATTCGCGAAATCACCACTGACAATGTGCGTCAAATTATCAAAACAATTTTGATGGAAAATTTGCCATTTATTAGTCGTTTATTAGTTGTGACAGTTTCGAATTTGTTGTTCAATTTTGTCTATGTTTTCTTGGGTGCTTTGCTAACTTGATATCAAGTGCTTTGCTAACTTGATATCAAGTTACAAAGCAATTCTCACGGATTGAATGGATAGTTTGCCATTGATTAATTGTGACAATTTCGAATCTGCCGTTCTATGTTTTCTATGTTTTTCTCGAAAAGTGGTAAAAACTTCTAAAACTTAATATTTTACTGCTTAATAATTTGTCGTTAGTTGGTCGTTAATTAGCTGTGACACATTCAATTTTGCCGTACGATTTTTTCTATGTATTTTTGGGTGACTTGTTTTCTACGAGTTTCAAGTTAGCAAAGCAACTTTCATCAATCGAAAAATGGGTAAGTCGATAATTTGCCGTAAACTAGTCGTTAATTAGTTGTGACAGTTTCGAATTTGTCGTTCAATGTTTTCTATGTTTTTTCGGGTGCTTTGCTAACTTGCACAGCTCAACTTCTTATACTTAATATTTTATGGCAAAAATGAATAAAATATTAAGTTTTGGCATTTTTACCACTTTTGAAAAAAAACATAGAAAACATAGAACGAAAAATTCGAAGTTATCACAACTAATTAATGGCTAATTAATGATAAACTTTCAAGCCGTAAACCATCTAGTATAAACAGTTTTTACCCCATTTTTAGGTGATAATCTGCCAAGTCAAGTTAGCCAAGAACCAAAAAAACATAGAAAGCACTGCACGAAATTTATTCAAAATTGTCACAGCTAATTGAGCACTAGTTAATGGCACACTATTAAGCCAAAAACAATTTGTTACTAGCAGTTTTAAGCCCTTTTTAAGGTGGTGCTTTACTAACTTGATATGAAGCTCTCGGAGAATTAAAAAAACGTAGAAAAAATTGCATGATTGAATTCAATTTTTAACAACTAGTTAAAAACTATTTAAGGGCAAATTATTAAGTCATAAAACATTAAGTATAAGAAGTTTTTGACGCTTTTGGAGTTGTGGCAAGTTAGCAAAGCACCCAAAAAAAACAGAAAAATTTTAACGACAAATTCAAAATTATCACAGCTAATTAACAACTAATTAACGGCTAATTATCCAACTACTCTTTTTTGGATTTGTAAAAGTTGCTTTGCTAACTTGACACTCGTCAATATCACCCCAAAATACATCGCAAGACAAAATTTGATTTGTTACAACTTATTAACGAAAAATAATTAAGCAGTAAAATATAAAATTTTGGAAGTTTTTACCGCTTTTCGAGAAAAAACATAGAAAACATAG
Source organism: Dasysyrphus tricinctus (assembly GCA_963921185.1). Lineage (NCBI taxonomy): Eukaryota > Metazoa > Arthropoda > Insecta > Diptera > Syrphidae > Dasysyrphus > Dasysyrphus tricinctus. The sequence goes on from OY992530.1 coordinate 108,587,629, forward strand.
AACGAAAAATTCGAAAGTTTCACAATTAATTAACGGCAAACTATCCACCTACCCATTTTTCAATCCGTGAGAGTTGCTTTGCTAACTTGATATCAAGTAAAAACATAGAAAATATTGAACGACAAATTCGAAACTGTCACAACTAATTAAAGGCAAACTATCCACCTACTCATTTTTCAATTCGTCAAAGCTACTTTGCAAACCTGACACTCATCCACTGACATCACACTTTGTTCGCCAGCGTTCACAAAGTACGGCAGAAAAGATCTTTTTATGCGATATTAAGGAGACTGATGCCTTTGAAGTAGGTGTAGTCCAGGGATAACCTTTCTTCAGGATCGGGCAAACAATGCTTAGGTTGCATTCATTGTAAATGCTTTCTTCCCGACCACATTTTGCAGATGTGCTGGTGCATACTCCTAACAAATTAATTTCTAGCGGCTTCGAATAGCTCAATGCAAGGCCATCAGCTCCAGGAGCTTAATTGGACTTAAGTTTAGTTAGATATAGCTATCATCACTTTGTCGAGATCGGCTTAGACGAAACTACTGGCCTAAGTCCGTACGTCCCTCAGGTTGAATGGTGCAATCTGCATGGCAGCGAAATGCGGTTCGTCATAGCCGTTATACAATTTGCAGAAATGATTATTCAATATTCTCAGAAATGACTCCATTTCTACTACGATGTTCCCCTGATCGTCCTTTTCAGGCTTCGGTTCGGGCTTTGCAACCCTAAGAGGATCATTTTACTTTTTGGTAAGACATCCGAACTGCATTCCTGCTATGGCATCTATCTATTTCCTCGTTCGCGCACTTCCCAGGCTCTTCTGAGCTCGCAAGCAGCTCTGGTCTTTCTATGCAGCGCCGCTTTTAATGAATTTCTGCCAACAACACGCACAAAAGAATGGTTGAGAGTTGTAAGTCACTAGGTCAAAATTTATTTATTTATTAATAATAATTGTTTTTCTTAACAAACATATAAGATCATATTTCCTTAAACTTTTTAATAAAAACTCAAAACTTCATATACTTACGCACGTTACAAAGCCTTCGAAATGATCTTGTCAGAACTTAAAGCAACGAACAACTTAATTATGTTCAATTTTTAAAGATTATTATTTGTCATTGATTTCTCGGTTGCTATCAACAAAATATTGAATAAGATAAATTCATTACTTCCTTGAAACTTTCAAAACAAGATTGCAACTTAATTTGTCATGAATCCATGAGTGCTCTCTCTAATCAAGTCACACCTTAAATTCTTACGACGATTATATCAAACCTTTTCACATAATATATCTACCACTCCCCTGCATCTCAATATACCCAGTAATAACTAATTTATTCGACAATCAACATAATTTATAATCAACTCCAAAGTGATTTATGCTGATTTTTGTCACCGGATGTGTTTGACAGCATTAGCAATTCGCGCAACTACCACCAAAAAAGCCTCCAAAAGTAAACCCACAAGCCACAAACTTATAATCCTTCATTACCGTTGACTTTATACAATGGAACCTCTCTTAATATACCTCTAAGAAACCTCGATGACAGAATGATTAATGAAATTATATTTATATTTTGTTCATTTACAGAAATGGCTTCCAACAGCATATCCCCAACACCAGCACCGAAGCCCAAACCACCACCCTCATCACCACCGCCACCAGCACCAACATCATCATCTACATCATCATCATCAACATGCCTCCGCCGCCACCACCATCATCGCTGCTATCCAACAACAACACAAAAATCACCACCACAATTTTTCCTGCCCTCAACTGCAACGCATCGAATTCTAACAATCAGCCTTTTAATTGGCGTCCTCTGTTGGCCAACGCAAATTCATTGCGTGGATCCAAAGTTCGATCCATCGACACGAATGCGTTTGGTTTTAGTGCCGGCCGATGCCCAGGTGGGTTCTGTGATATATCGATTGCGTGCCACTGACGAGGAATTCGATTATCCTCTGACGTTCGAGCTGGTCGGTGATGCTTCGGCATCGACCGTGAAAATCGAATCGCTTCCATGTACAAAGTACAATTCTGTTTGCCAAGCGAATGTGATCTTACAGCGGCGATTGGAGCCGGGACGATACTATGACTTCCAGGTGTCGGTTAAGGACACAAAGGGTGGCATGACAACGCAACGTTGCTCGATAACAGCGACCAATTTTACAACACCACACGACCTCATATTTCCCCATAAACCCGGCATCATTATGATACCAGAGGTAAGTTTTATTTATTTTTTAAATTTATTTATTTTTTTGAAGATGAAGATACTGTCTGCATTTGAACAAATTTCTAATGAGAGATTTTTCTGAAGAGTTAAGGGTTAAGGAATGTAATCGTTAAGGATCTCTTATTTCATCTCGTGTAGTCAAAAGATTTATTTATTTAACATAGAAATACTATCATTCGTTTAATCATTTACTTAAGATTGTGCTAAAGTCTCATGTGGACCTCAACCAACAAGCTTCTTCCAACCATCTTGGTCTGTAGCTAGCTTTCTCCAGTTTTTCACTCACCAAGTTGGTTGACTTCCTCATTTGAGTCATGAACTTTACCCTCAAAGGGTGGGGTCAAAGATTTTGCGGCCAGCTTCCAACTTATTCGTTGGACTTGGCGCTGTACAACCCGAAAAGTTCGTTGTTCTATTTCTCTCTTACTCCCGTTTGAGAACCAATCGTGAATAAGACCAAAATTGACGAGAAAGTTTTCCAAAGTAGCCTATAAAGTGGTCCATGCTTCTGCACCATATAGCACGACCGGGATGATGAGTGTGCTTTTAAGGGACATTTTACTTGCTCGAGAGATGATCTTCTTTTCTTAAAATTAAGGCAGCGATCAGCAAGGATTATTTTTCTTTTGGTTTCAGCCTTTTGAGTATTGCTTGAGTTAATATTGGAGCCAAAGTCCCTCTATCTATCTCAAAGTAAGCGTCGTCAGACGAGTTTGCCCTATTTTGATGGTCTCTATAGATTCTGTCGCCCAAGACCTTTGAGATCGATGAAAAGGTGGTATGCTTCGATTTGAAGTTCCTTAAGTTTTTCAAGACCAGCCATAATGTAAATATAAGGTCGATAGCACCTACATTTTGCTGGCTTAATGAGATACTGATGGTTGTTCATGAGCAGATTCAGACTTAGACATAATAATGGTAAAAAAGATCTTGTAGAAAAGCTGTTACAGAAACATGGTTCTGTTGTTGACACAGTTCAGTTCAACTTCTTCCTGAGTATCGGGCAAAGATTCCATTTAATATGCTTTCCTATACGTAGATTTTTTGTTGAGGAGCTGGATGATACTCCTAACCTGATAATAAGCTCCAAGTTTGAACTGCCGAAATCAGGGTAGACGAAGTTATTTGTCTGTGTCGTGTCGTCTGGGTTAAGTGGTAGAAACCGTCTGACAGCTTAATTTCATTCGTCATCACTTAATCAGCACAGTTCGCAGAAATGATTTTGAAACCAAGATCCCTTGAACGTCGTTGTAGTCTTCGATCCGGGTCCGGGTCCGTAAAACTTTCCAACCTCATCTCTCGTATCCCTCTACTTTATTGATCACGCGCTTTTTGTAATAATCCTTATTCTATTTGAGAAGCTTGTTTTTTCCCCCTCATGTGATCGTAGAGATCGCAATCAGTTCCGGGCTTCCTATGCAGTGCCACGCAGCCCTAGAAGCTTTCCTCTCACTTGCCCCACTAAAGCTGTTCACGAACGAGCTGGTGGCCAAAAGTGCTTTACGACTTAAAGGGTGTACAAATTGGAGAATGGATGGGCCACTGTGGTCACAGAACTATAATGAGTTTCACTGACATAGACATTCAAACAGGCTATATTTCACCGTACATAGATTTAAACCCAGTTGCACTAACAGATATCCCAACAGGAGGTTTATTGATAAGGAAGGAAAACCGGGTCCTAAACGCAAATCATGCATCAATATGTACAGATGGTTCCAAAACGGACACTGAGTTAGGGTCATCTTCTTAGACAATCCACCCATTATTAGATCATTGAAGCTTTCAATCTTTTGCAGTGTTTTCCAAGTGGAAGTGTTTGCAGTTTGCAAGGCCGCAAAATATGTTGATATCTTCATAGACAGCCATAATGAAAGCCGTTACGCCAATTGGCACGAATTCAGAACTGGTTGATCGTTGGAGTAGTGAATTAAAATATCTCAGCAAAACAAATTCAGTAACCCTTTAATAGGTCCCGGGACACCGTGACATTATGACGTGGCTGATGAACTGGCCAAAAAAAGTTCATTATTTGGACAGAGCCAAATTGTACCCTGGGTACTTATGGCACTGGAATAGGAAATCTAGAGAATGCACCAAAATTCTTCAAAACCACTCATAGCAGATGGTCAACAATTGACACATGTCGGGTTTCAAGGAGTCTTTGGACAAATACTTAACAGAAAATAACAGTGTATTTACTGAATCTTAGCAGACCTCAACTGTATCTCTCTCTGCCTTGGAATCCTTAAAGGTTACAGCTCAATGGGAACCCACATGAGCAGAACGGGCATCAGCACATCTGACTTATGTAGAAGGTGTCAGGAGTAAGACGGCTCATCTCACTTCCTTTGTGAGAGCCCCAGCAGCCCAGCCAGAACTAGAAAAGATGCCCTCAGAGAATACTTCTTTGACAAACTGGGTGACGTCCCATTATTGCCTAAAAACATCTTTAACTTTATTCAGAAATCAGGGTGCTCAGGGAGGTTCCCTATACCTAAAACTTCCACTAAATCCATCCTCTTACCTTACCCTTCCCATTCCTTATATTGCACACACCCTGGGGAACACAATGGACCCTTTGAGATTCATATCAACCCCCACCCAACCTAAGCTAACCTATAAAGTACAATAAAACAGCCCACACTCATTGTTAAGCCAGGGGTTTTGTAGTGCGGTGGTCGTGATGAGTCCAGAACATCTGAGGCGACTTCTTGGAAATATTGCTACTGGTTTTCAATACTTGATGCTGGTGAAATACAACTTCTAAATATCAGATTGGAGACTCAATCGGAGAAGGACTTATGGTGATCACTTACGATTCTAGGCATTTGATGGATTATTTCCTCACAGTTTTTCCTTACTTTGTTTTAAGCTACGAGGTAGTGGTATAATGTTCACCCTTCAGACCGTTCGGACTGCCGTCATACTGGAGGAGTGGTCGTTTCTTGCATTGATCTCAATACGTTCAATCTTGTTGATATGTTGAAGGACGATTGATCAAAAACTCTCTATGTCCCCTATTGACTGTTAATATGTTGGATCTGGGTAGTGGTACTAGTTACCACAATGTTTCGTCCCGAGCAAGGTCAATCCGACTGAATTTGTTATTTGTGCTGATAGCGCAGACGATGTCTTCCCTTCCTAGATTGGCGTTGATATTGTCTATCAAAATTTTAGGTTAGGGCACTGCTCTTATGTTTTTATACCTTTTTCGTATCTCGTCTTGGAGCATACACTCATGTGAGGAATTTGCGGGTTAATTAGGCCTAAATGCAAATTATCATGAAGCACTCGTTCAAATAATTGGAATTGAAGAAATTTTGTCTAGGTCTGCCTTTTACACCCAATCTACACCCAAATAGACGCTTCTTTTGTTCTTGGTAACAGTTGCCGAAGTTTGTATCGCAGCTTTTTTTAACTACCTTATGTGTCGCCTTAGCCCATACCATCGCATTTCTTGGATGGCGGTTTTATTTGCCTCGCAGCAGTCTAGGTATCCAATAATTGCTTGGCTGCACGTGGTCAATTGAGAAACTTCACAATCCAAACCACATATTAACTCTACGTTCATTAACCTTACTTTGCTTGCTTGGTTCGTCATCAGTAAGTCTTCCGTATCCCAGGCTTTACGTGCACGAAAATACGGGAAGTCACGCTGACGACACACCTATCAACCTGAAGGGCCACAGCCTTAGTAGAACTCGAAGGATGAAAACCGGACAGTCCTGTCGTCATGATTCTGATTCAAGTATAGCCTCTTGAACAGAATTAATGTGGCTGCAGCTTGTAGCAAGAGTAGAGTTTTGTTTAACTTTTGCTACACCGTACATTCCTTGCTTCATTTACAGCTTCTCATTGTGGCACTGTATACTATTTTTGTATCTTTCTACTTTGACAGTGCTACACGCGACAACTACAGATACACCATTCTGTTCGGCCAGTAACTGTGAAAAAGTGAATCGCTGTCATTTCTTTCACTTTTTCCATTCATTTGGCATAAAAAGCAATTCTCGATTCAGTGACTGTAAACCTCTGATGAACAATATTATCGATGCTGGAACAATTTTTTCATTTCGTTTGAACACACCGCTACTCCAACTTTTTTCTGATTTTGAAGAAAAATTGAAATGAACGGGATAGAATTTTTTTTCTCTATAAACAAGGCAGGAGATTGGTCAATTTGTCACTATTTTCTTGAAAGTTGTTCATATGAAAGTATTTGATGTTCTCGTTCACATGTTCTCTTGATGGGAACCGGAATTAAAGAAAAAAAGCGTGAAAAGTTTTTCGTTGTTACACTTTTTTACAGAACCAATATCGGTCCCTTAAGCTCAGAATGTCAAAGTAGTCCTCGCAAGGTGTTTCCTTGGTAGTTAAGCCACTATTTGACACAATTTCAAGTTTCAAGGGACCGATGGCGATGGTCGAATATTTCGAAGAAATAAACTGAGTTCTTAAGATAAGCAGGCTTCAACTATCTCTCCTTGTTGGAGTTGAACTCCTTACGGCTCACAACTCTATGGGAACCCAAATAAGCAAAATGAACATCCCTCAACAGACTTATGCAGAGGGTGTCAAGATGACGTAGCGGAGGATGGCATATCCTACTTCCACTGTGAATACCCCAGTTTATCCAAAACCAGAAGAGCAGCACTCGGAGAATACTTTTTCCGACAAATTCGGTGACATCTCTTTCTTGCCACAAAAGAGCACCCTGAAATTAATTCAGAATTCAGGATAGTTCAGAGAGGTTTCTCACATCTAAAATTCCCCCCTTTTCCCTCACAATACACCTACTTACAACCAAAAAGAGAAATTGACACTCGCAATTACACTTCCTGAAATTACAAGGGTTAAAGGTCATTTGTTTTTCGAATGCCCTGACCCACAGAGGTCTTTTCTCTGTTTTAGGTGTGGCTGGGAAAACCCCACCTCACCGAAATGTCCTCAAAGCTCGAGAAACAAGTCACAGAGCAATTTCAAGCCCCTGGGGGGGATAATTGTTCTCTGGAGAACAACCCAGAGTCCCAAATACAGTTCCTGCTATTACTCCGTGTTGTCAAAGTGCTTCCCAAAACGTTCCATTCTCTGAAGACTCTCCAATAACTACCCCGGTTGCCGTAATTAAAATCCTACAACGATCTGACCTGTCAAACCACAGGAATCTGACGTACAAACACCACCTTTCGAGACCACTCTGTCCATTTCATAAAAGGCTCCAAAATTACCTCGACGTGCAGAAATGAATTTTCCGAACCCAAAATACAATCGTTTCCCAGAAAGTAGCGAAGCAGAATTAGAAGTTTCAAGCAAAGAGGGAATTGTTAAGCCATTGAAGCTACAACGTTGTGCATCTCAGATGATCCACGCTCTTAAGCTACGGTTCACATTTTCGGAGAGCCCCTTCTTGGCTTACTCGATAGTGGGGCCAGCATAAGCTGCTTGTGTGCAGATGGCTTTGAATTTCCCCGGAAACATGACCAAAACTCCTCAAAGCTCTCTTACGAAGTGAAGACTGCTGATGGGAAACATACAGCCATAGTAGGCAAGATCTGTGTGGAAGCTACTTATAAAGGGATGACGGAAAAACAATTCCCCTGTATCTGGTTTTGTGCTTGCAGCAGAAACTGCACCTGACTATTGACTTCTGGAGAGTGTTTGATATTGCTCCTCAGTTGATCTCCAAAATCTTTTTAGTTCCTCTTTCCCCGGAAGCGGCACACACAAATGCTAATCTACTAACCGAACAACAATTCAAACGGTTAAAAGATGCCCTTAGCTTCCTCAGCTATTCAAGGCTTAGGACAAACAACGCTAGAGACACATACTTAATACAGGTGATGTAGAGCCCTTTTAACAGCGTCATTACCCGATTTCTCCAGTGGTACAGAAACTGTTATATAAGGAATTGCATCGCATGCATATGCTCGAAGTTATCGAATTGAGCTCTCCTTTTGTTCTAGTGCGAAAGCCCGGCTAGCTCAGTCGGCAGTGCATTAGATTGTTAATCTGAGGGTCGTGGGTTCGTTACAATAAACTAACCTTCCCTGACAAGAACTGTAGACGCTAACCTTGCGCTAGCTGGTTCCATCTTGGGAATTCTTCCGCTGCCACCTGGATCTAAAAATCTTAATTTCTGTACTGTATGGCTAAAATTAAATACTTCCTGTATGATCTGACCATGTGCACGATGAAGACAAAATCGGTTAAGGATAAGTTCAAGAAATGTTCACACTACCCCAGACTTGTAAATCGTGAAGTACAGCATGGGCGTGAATAATTATTTAATTTCTTTTCATTTGAGTTTGATGTAAAAAGTAAATAAAATGATTTCCATAATGTACTACAAGATTGATGAATGCAACCGGATAATTTATTTTGATAAATCACCAAGACCACCCTAACTGCACTTCCGTCTATAGTCAAACATAAAAGATAAAAAAAAAACCTTTTCCTCTTAATAGGCTAATTAATCTTCTGACCAAGTAAGTCATATGGGCAATCATTATTTCTAACGATCACTTTAATGAAAACTCAGGGCCCTATGATGGGATTACTAATAAGTTATCATTAACTTATGCTTAATCAATAATGCAACACGTGAACGTGCATGAAAAAGGGTTAGGGTATCGGGTCTTGGATGTAAACATTAAAAAAAATTAAACCTGCTTTTCTTCAACCTCCGTAAAGCATTCCCAACAATTCAACATAAAACAAAAACAACAACCAATAGAAAACCAAAGCCAAGTAGCCGGTTTATGTGTGGTTTGGTGATATACCCAAGTTAACCTTAGATAGATAATCCTATCCAAAGAGTGCGTTGACCATCATCGATCATCAAAACTGGATGCGAGTCACACAGAGGCGTTTTGATTGGAGAATTCCTCTACGATCTACGAATCCAGAGGAAAATATTTATTGTTGAATCTAAGAGCTTAACGGAGGTGATTGATAGACAAGTGTCATTTCTTGAAGGTTTTTTTTTCTATCTTCTTACCTTGAGACTTCAATAAATTATTCCCTCGGGAGAAACTAATGAACGACGGAAATGGAAGTGATGCTTAAAATAATAATCTGAAAGACTTTAATTCTGTTTAACGGCCAATAAAAGATGTTTGTAGGTAGGTAAGGTAGGTAGTATAGGTACGCTACATCATTTTGTGTGTTGTAACTACAGGTTTTATGTACTTTATTGTGTTGTAAAAATGTTTAATGTCCTTCGCATCTTAAAGATTGTTTTACTCTTCGTCATCCTCTGAAGTAGTTTTTTTTTTTCTTTTATTGGAAAATTTTATAGAGGTGTGTCCTTAGTGCAGTTTTAAGCTAATGGCATGGTTTTGATATCAGTTTCATTTTATGATCTTTGATGAGATGAGGACTTTAATGTTTTATAGAGCAACAAAATAATTTATGACATAAAAGCATGATGTACCATAACTTTGTCATTAAGGAAATTTTTTATTGTCCACCATCGTCAAACAGGCTTCAGAAAGGATTCGATTCGTTCTTCTACGATCGAAGAAAAATCTATTAAAAGCGATACAGCAGTAATGGAAAAAAGTCAGACGTAAGGCCCAAAAACAAATATTCCGTGTTCCAACAACAGTTGCTCTGAATGCACTCAAAGCTGTTTTTACTTAAAACTGATTTGTTAGCTAAAATGCACCACCAATCACCATCAAGGAAAAGCAATGGGATTGGCCATACTTAATAATGCAGACAAACTACCATACCTACTACGGTGACTGTTTCCGAAAACAAAAGCAGTTTCAATTTAGTTGTTTGTCGTTGGAGGCAGACTATTGATTAAGGCTAAATTTGCCAAAATTAACCTCATATTCGCGTATGCCCCACGTAGGAGAAAGATGATTACATCAAAGATATGTTCTCCGAGCAAGTGGGAAAGACGTTTATACGATAATTGCCCTAGCTATGACATAAAAACTGTCATACCCTGAGGTCACACGAGCTATTTACCCCTAGCGAGTTACTAATACACAGATACTATTTGAACTGATGGCTGGTCATCTCGCTTGTCTTTTCTGAAACCAGTTGCGAAGCGAATTGTTTGGCAATTAATGAATGTAACCCACTCGCTATAGCGGGAACGATTATACTCGTTCACGTGGCAGGTTTAAAGCCAAGTTAGGAAGATAAAACGTCTTTGGTGGCATAATCGAAAATTAAAGCCTGAACTTGCACCATTGCTGCACGACACTACCCCTGATAACGGACTTAGGTTGATGGACTTTGCTGCGGGGTGAAAAAATGTAGTACCTTGTCCGCTGTTCCCACATCTTGACAATTGTAAGGGGGTATGGAGATATTGTGCTTAATCAATCGGCACTAGCACTTTTCCACTCTAGCTCAAGGTGGCATATGCGCACTGGTACGTTAATTTTTCTCATGCTTTATTTCCCGAAAACCATGGATTTGGACCAGACTGTAACTAGACGAAACCGATACCAAAATCGAAACCAATGCTGATACCGAGACGGGACGTACTTGTTATTAGAGAGACTGAAACTGAGACCGAGACCGAGACCGATACCAAGACCAAGACCAAGACCAAGACCAAGACCAAGACCAAGACCAAGACCAAGACCAAGACCAAGACCAAGACCAAGACCAAGACCAAGACCAAGACCAAGACCAAGACCAAGACCAAGACCAAGACCAAGACCAAGACCAAGACCAAGACCAAGACCAAGACCAAGACCAAGACCAAGACCAAGACCAAGACCAAGACCAAGACCAAGACCAAGACCAAGACCAAGACCAAGACCAAGACCAAGACCAAGACCAAGACCAAGACCAAGACCAAGACCAAGACCAAGACCAAGACCAAGACCAAGACCAAGACCAAGACCAAGACCAAGACCAAGACCAAGACCAAGACCAAGACCAAGACCAAGACCAAGACCAAGACCAAGACCAAGACCAAGACCAAGACCAAGACCAAGACCAAGACCAAGACCAAGACCAAGACCAAGACCAAGACCAAGACCAAGACCAAGACCAAGACCAAGACCAAGACCAAGACCAAGACCAAGACCAAGACCAAGACCAAGACTAAGACTAAGACCAAGACCAAGACCGAAACCGAAACCAAAACCGCGACCGAGACTGCGACCGAGACTGAAACAGAGAACGAGACTGAAACCGAGATCGAATTTGACTTATCCGAGACCAAAACCGATGTGAATGAATGGAGCTTCAGCATTGTTTGTCCAAGCCTCACGAAACGTGACCTTCTGGATTGTACCAACTACAGAAGCATCAGTCTTCTAAGCATCATGTACGAGATGTTCTCAGTCTTATGATATTGATGCCAGAAGGCATTCATAAAAAACCTGATTGGTTCATATCAGGCTCCGCTATTAACTAAGGAAACGATACCTGTTCTGGGAACAAACGAAGAATTATTCTTGCCAATCGTTACTTCGTTGGGCTAAGAATAAGAAGGTAGTAATTTAGGAGCAAAGCCCTATCTCGAGCAACTAATTTGTTTCTGTATAGGACACTAATTATCCTGATCCTAATGTATGGTGCAGTATGGACACAATTAACGGTGGATGAGAACACCTGGGTTGTTTTGAGAGGAAAATTTTCTGGGTGATTTTGGTCCTTTGGTTCTTCTAGCAAAGCGTCAAACTTGCCGAGCTGTAGAAGCTGAATAGGGTCAATGATTCCTGAGATAAAGGTAAAAATGCTGCTCGGTATTCCTTCCTTCAATATCTTTGCAGAATGGCGATGATGCTGTCTGATGCTTTTCACATCATCATACCTTTCCCCAATTCCCCCATATTGACCTGGATCAAGGTGTTATACGACCCGTGCCGATGATCAGCCTGGCTGAGGGCCCGATTTAAATACTAGCTCATTCGCTAAAGGAGCCTTCGGACTGTTGGTAATCTTTGAATTAACTAGCCTTATCTGCATATTCGGATCTCTATGCAGAGTGACCACCCCTTCTCCGATTCTCGTGGGAACTAAATGAATACTTTTTCCAATGTAGTAAGTGGTAAGTCCGGTTCTTTTTCAAATTCGGCCGGCAGTGCGACTGAAAAGTCGCCTGCTATACCTTCTGTCTTACCTGTTGGTCACGAGGCCCTGAGAAATCAAGGTACAATTGCTGGCAACAAGAACAGTGAGAGAAAGGTATTAATAACCAACTTATTAAGTAGTGGAGGGATCGTCAAGCATGACCCTTCCACATCTACGGAGAGTGTACCTCTTCAGACTTTGCCATCGTTCAGTGGTGGAGGAATCGTGAAGCATGGCCCTTCCAACACTAATGAGAGTGTATCTCTCATAGGGGATCCCAGCGGGGATAGGAGTAAGCTTGTATCTTCTGGGACCTACTACAAAGATAAACAGAATGCTGACAGGATAAGATCGTTGGTGCGAGAAGGTCGGAGGTAGCACGAAGCAAAAATTAGTTGGGCCAAGAGCTTCTTAGCTAAATATCAGACCAGCGGCGACTCCACGTCAAAGGTCGCTTGAGGGTTGCCATTCCAGAGCATAGACGATCCAAAGTGCTAAAAACCAGCACTCCCCTCAAACCCTCAACTAAATCTTTCAGAGATGTTCTGAAAGATAAAAGCGTAGTTGCGGTTATTTATAGAAGCGACATAGATGGTACGATCTCTTCTGATCATTGGCAGATGGTAAAATGGAAGCTCTCAGCTGGCTTCTTAAGTTTAATGGGGGACAATGCGGGACCACCTCCAAACGATAGTGATGGTAGTTGGTACCAGGGTGGTCTTGCCAGCGGTCAAATCCCAGAGACGAAGGGTCTTGTCCCATAAGCGGAAAAATACTTGTTCGCTTAAAGTTCCTCTCTAAGGCATCGACCATCTTGTACTAAAGTTGACTTGGCTTTTAGTCGCTGCTAAGAAGCAAGCCATGGTGCTTTTGTTGTATAGTAATTGATCAACTAAGTTTTAATGAATTTATACTCTTAAAAAATGCTTAATTTTAAACAAATATCTCAGAGGTATCAATCACTAAAAACATTCTTAAAAAATATTTCAAACTCACTGTTCACTGATCCATTAGCATTTTGCTCCAGATAAAAGTAAATTCAACAAAAAAAAAACTTAAAAGAAAAACTTGATCACCTTCTGACTTAAATTGAGTTTTTCATATCTTTCCACAAATCAGCCGGACGCGTGAATTCCTTCAAACCACTCACTCTCGTTTCGTATAAAAAAAATCGTACAAAACATCCACACCATGGGTATGCGAATATTATCATAAGAAAATAAGTCCAAGAACCCTTTAATCGCCGTAGACGCCTTAATATGGCCCGTTCCCCGTAGCTAGTTTGCTAACAAGACAAATAAAAAAACGAAAAAACGAAACACCCAATAGAATTAATATTTGTATTATTGGTCTGCTGCGATCTTAGTGTATCTATCTGGATCTGAATTTGAATCTGAATCTGAATCGCCATCAGCCCACATTCACGCATGTCATCAGATTTATAGCCACCACACACATAGACGGGACTACAAGCAAAATGGCCAGAAGCCGTATCTGCAGTCAGCCTCAGCGTCAGCATTCCAATTCCAGTGCTACTCTACCAACCAACCAACCAACCAACCAACCCAACCAACTATCTAAGCTTAGAGCCGGCTATAAAGAGTGTCTGACAAGCGACACGCAGACGCCAAAAAGGGGAATCAATCATTCGCCGGCCAAAGAATGTGACACAACGGACTTGTGCTCTCGGCGGCGCAGACTTAGGCTCGGACAGCAGACAAATAAATAGTAAAGATACTTTATCTAGCATGTTGGGCTTCGAAAGAGTGGGCCCAGTTGTATATCTTAGGTACCTTCTTGTTCTCGGTATAACAAGGACCGAATGTGGTGTCAAAACAGTTTAATTTTAAACATCGCACTTAACATGGCATCTGTAGCGTGTAATTATCCTTAATTGCTTCAAGTCACATTGGTAGGTATAAAAATAAGAATGAATCGTCACGTCAATGTCATCATCATCACCTGGCTGTTCGGTGATCTGGATAGTCCCTACCTATAGGTACCTACCTGGAGGATAAGGGATGCATTTTATAAAGCAGTTGCCACTTTTGAGGATCATCGCAGCAATCATCGTTAGGCCAAAAGGAAACCAGTTCCTTGATATTGTTGCGTGATTTGAAAGAAAGAGGATAAAAAAGTGAAAGGCCACTGGTGGTAATCACTTAACCACAGGAATACCCTCAAGGGGTTGCAAGTGAGGATTAATTTAATGTAGGTAAAGGCATCTGATGTATCTCCTTCAGAGCTCATCATGTGCGCCAGAGCCAGGACTTGATTTTCAACAGGAAACGACTAAGGTGATACGATTGATGAATGCAGCAATGCAATGTGCGTGTGTGTGTGTGTGTTTAATTCGTTGCAACCATGTGGGACTTGTCTGAAAGGCTTTTGAGACTTATTATAACCTTAAGGTGGTAATATGGTGAAGGTGAAATGTGAGGTTAACCAAAAGAATCTGGTTTATTTCAGGTTAATTCATGTAACTGTTGGCAATTTAGGGTCTGAGATTGAAGCAATTTATAAAGAAGCAGAAGCATTGCATTCCGATGGGTAATTTCTTTAAATTTGTAAACATTATAAAACTCACAAAAAAAAACGCCTTCAGTTGTTTTGTTAAAAAAATTGACTATTATAAAATTATAAAGTCATATAATTACTGTTGCATAAGCTCTGTACGGTTGTATTCAACCCGCGAGGATTGTTTTTGCAATGTTTTGATTTTCAAATTTGTAAGAAATGCAAAAAATGCTTAGTGAATAACTTCAGGGACCTGAATGAAGTGATGAGTGTTTCGAAAAAAGAAATTAATTGGGTCAATAAAAATCAAGGTTGCTATAAGATTGCCCTTAGATCGTGGTGGGCGTTGGATAACTGTTTACTTAAAATTAAATAAATTGGGTGGCGCAACAGCTCATGGAGAACCAGGGCCTAGTGACTTACAACTCACAACCATTCCTGTGTGCGTGTTTGTTGGCAGGAATGGAGGGGACCTACAGTTTTTTGCCGAGTCCGAACGGCTAAATGAGAAGCACTTTTTCATGACAAGTATACTCTTGGAGAATTTGTCAGTTCCTCGCAAGAGGCAGTACCTCGAATAAAACATTTCTGTTTTTAGGTGGCACGGCTGGGAATCGAACCCACACCTTCGGCATGACAGTCCTACGCACTAACCATCAAGCCACGAGGTACTACAACTGTTTACTTAGATTAACGTCAGTAAATGTCTTTCCAGCTCTCAAGAATAAGAGGGTTTTTGGAATAACTGACTTAAACTATGGTATGAACGGACGAACATTTTTCGGACTCCAAGTCTAAATTAAGAAAGATTTAACTAAGCCGATAAATATAGTTTTCCAGAGTTAACTCATGAGCGTAGGTACCCGCAGAGGGAGGCAGAAAGACGCAATGTTTGGTAAAAGCTAACCCAGACTCCCCATCAACGTTCAGACCTTTGTGTATGCTGGACACTACAGGAAAGCTACTGGAGAAGATGTTGAGACCGCAACTTACGACTTCAATATAAACAGTTGTAGATTTATCAGGAAGGAAAGCCGTACGGGTTCAGGAAAGCCCACTCTATAATCGGAGCGATTGAGATGTAGCAAAAACCACCTTAATTGCCTACCAAGGAAACCGCTACTCAAGACAGATCGTATTGTTGGCAACTCTGGTCGTCAAGAATGCATTCAACACAACCAGATGGAGCTAGAATTATGCTGAATACACTCGAGAAAACTTTCTACACTCCAACTTACCTCCTGCAGATGGTTAAATACTACCTCAAGAACTAGGAGCTGATCTAAGAGACCACAAAAAGCCCACCAAGAAAGCAAATCACGTTCAGAGAAGTGCAGGGATCAATCACTGGAATATCTCTTAAAATGAAGTTCTTCACATTCTTCCTCGTAGGGTACGCAGACGATATTGCAGCGGTAACAATGGCAAAAGACACTGAAAACGCACGAAGGAAGCTAAACTAAATGAGTGAACTTCTGCATAGGTGAGCATGATTTAAGTTTGGCCACGAGAAAGACGGTAATAGTGCCTACTGCTGACTTTGGTACAGTATCCCTAATCTAATTGACTTTCAAATTGACTCTGAAGTTATTAGAAACAAGACCACAGTGAATGACCTTAGATACGAAGGTCACTTCCTGGCAACAGATAAAGTTTATAGCAGAACGAGCTTCGAAAGCGCATCTTGGTCCAACGACCAGCAAGCGAAGGCTTTTTATATCGACCCCGTAACACATTCTTTTTCACGATTGTTAGCTTTGGGTACATGCACTCCAACAATAGAAGTACCGATAGCAGATAGCGGCAGAACAAAGGTGTGAGGCTTTACGTGTTTCTAGCTCTTACCAAACGTTATTGGAACCAGTTGTCCCATCGATCTCCTAGAGGCAGAAAAGGAGTACGACTATGACGAAAAAAACAGGAAATTGGAATGGAAGCGGCAACCGATGAGGAGAAGGAGCTCATGAAACAGAAGTGAGCAAGAGCGTTGGAGATCATAAAGTAGAAGAAGGTTTACAGCGAAACTAATCAGGATTGTGATTGATTGGAATTGACGAAAACATGGTGAGGTTAACTACTACGTCACCCAGGTACTCACTAGACATGGACATAGATATTTCAACGCAAACAAGATTGGCAAAATGGATAGTCCCGCCTGCCATTTCAGGGACTTCCCCAGCAGATGATATGGAGCATACCTTCTTCACCTACAGTAGATGGGAACCTGCGAAAGACGAGATCTGGAGTAGAATATAAACACTATAAACATTGTCGAAAAGATGCTGGCGAGCGAGAAAAACTGGAATCAAGTCTGCCTATATGCAAAACAAAATCTAAAATATAAAAAGAGAAGAAAGAGAAACAGAGTGTGCCCGGAAGGGTGTATGACTACTGCTCCTTGAAGTAATTCGAAGAATTGACTAAGGAGGATGGGTTAGAAACTGAGGGGTGAAAGGAGTTCTAGTCGTTTAGTTGAAAGGTGGGTCGGACGCAAGGAGATGGTCAACGTAAAGAGAAGCATTCCTTCGCAACCAAAAGGCTAGATGTTGCTGGCATCGAAGCCTTTTTCCAGATTATGTATAAGCCTAATACGTGCGCATATGCCTGAGGACCGTATAGTTTTATTACCTTCTGGATGAAGCCAACGGCGAGTATCGAGTTGTACCCTGAGATTTCAATGCTAGAGGCGGAAAAGAGTATATTTTTGACTTGTTTCTGGTAAGCTCAGCCACCACAATATGACGATAAATAGTTAGTAGATTCCAACTAGTGTTGATAGGCACTAGTTTTCCAGGATCAGGGATCCTGCCTGGTCTTCTTCGCTATTCATGTAATAATTTTATCTTCCAAGGCTTCCATCACGCTAAGGTAACTCAGCTATGGTTATCGGTGCCTAGTAGCCAACGTTCTCATTAGCTGATTTGGGAGACTATTGGTGTTCCCTCCTAAATTATTTGCCGAAATTAGAACCAACACCGCAGCAGGATCCTGTTAAGCTAGATGATGTTCGATTTTTATGTGAAAGTGCTTGTTTTTGTAGTGTTTTTGTACCTGCCAGGTGTTCTTTCGACAATTCTAAGCCCTTTTATGGCTATCTTGGAGATTGAGAACCCGACAGGACATCTTGACTGGATCCAGTAGTCGCTTGTACATAGTAATCTTCGTTTAGGCAATTAGTCCGGTTCTTCTTCTCATATTCTCTTCTTCAGGTTGTAGACTCTGAAAATCCCAGCCAGTTATTTTTAGCGCACTTCTTTAGTGTGGATTAAACCTAAACAACTAATAATTGTAGTGGATCCAACTCGCTACCGTTCCATTTTTCCATTTAGCAGCTATAGAAGATCCATCTGCGAGTTTCAGAACAATGTTTTTGCACTTGACTATGGCCTCTGGTTATTAAAAGTCTCTGATATGGAAGTGTTGACCACATTTCCAGTGGTGCTTGAAAGACTCTGTTCAGTTTTCGGAAGTTTACTAATGGCAACATTGCTGTATGCTGTGGCGTAGTTGAGCAAGCACTTGAGAAAGAGACCTTGTGTCGAACTCTGAGCGACTCCTACTCTGATGTTTTTTGTTCGCGATTCAAAGTTGTATAGTTGTACGAACAATTTTCTGCAAGAAACAAAAGAAAAGAGACTTTTTGTTAGTGGCGATTTAAATAAATGTAAAAAAGTTCTGAAAGTAAGTAATCTTTTGTGATTGGTGTCTTCAAAAACTATGCGTTCAATTAGATAATTTGAAACTTAAACTTCAAATTCAATCACCATTTATTTGACATTGAAATTGAGGTAATTTTCGTTCTAAAGCAATCAATTGAATGTAATCTTTTGTTAAATCTGAAAAGATTGAACTCAATTGATTGGTGAAAAATGAATGGGGATACAAATCGCAAGAATTTTAAGTTGAATTCTCATGAAGTCAATGAATGCAATCATAAAATTGAAGTAATTATAAAGATTGCATTCACAAAAGATTGAATTCTTTTATAAACCTTAAATGTAAGAGATATAGTTTGTAGATAAGGCCTTCGATCCAAATGCTGGCGAATGTTTTCTGAAAATACAGAAAGCATCAAACGGTGACACGATGTGTCACTGTCAAGCACTTTGGTGATTTTTTGTTGGATTGCAGATGCAAGTGTTTTTTTTTCCGAAAGGCAAACTGCATGAACATGTATTTTAATTGCCGACCTTCTTGAACCTCCAGAGGATCATTCTGCATGTGCCTACGGAATATGCTCGTACAGAGTGAGCCACTTAAACCTTCGGCATCTGATGGCAACCCTGTAACCTTTTCTTTAGTTTTAAGATCGGCTTATGACAGCCCACGTTTGAGGGGTCAGTCCAAGTGAATTTGTGCCGTGGAACAGTACATACCACCACAACGCACTATTATCATGCAGCTTAACATTCAAAACATGTTCTCAAATGTTATAATGCAATATGTGTCCGATGACTCGATGAGGCTCATTTTTCCATGAATGGGCCGTGAATAAACAATATTGTCGGTTCTACGCCTATGAAAACCCTCAACATTTCCACTACCAACGCGTGGCTGTTCGGGGTGCAGGGACATTAGTCCCCAGGACATAAGTCCCCAGGACATAAGTCCCAAATTTCTTTTTCGGGACATTATCCCACTTTACTGGGACATAAGTCCCGAATTCGATTCGGGCCTTATGTCCCACCCTACTGAGACATAATTCCGGAAAAAAACATTTCAGGACTTATGTCCCACGTATATTTTTCTGTTATTTTTACATATGTACCTATAGAGACAATTTAAAGAGACCACAGCTGACGAGGTGGTAGAAACGGTATTGTTCTCTCGATTTATTTTTTGCGGTAGAACCTACTCCAATGCTTAGTACAGTTACAAGCCAGTACTGCATTTATGTAAGGCAAGGCAAGTCTAAATAAGATCAGTGCTAGCACCCAGTAATGCGAAAAAACAGTAAGGTTTGTATGGGGGGGAGGGCACGCTGCCTCACTGCAACCCCCCTGCTTGGGCACACCATAGGATTTGGGACATAAGTTCCGAATTTCTTTTTCGGGACATATGTCCCACTTTACTGGGACATAAGTCCCGAATTCGATTCGGGCCTTATGTCCCACCCTACTGAGACATAATTCCGGAAAAAAACATTTCGGGACTTATGTCCCACGTATAATTTTCTGTTATTTTTACATATGTCCCTATAGAGACAATTTAAAGAGACCACAGCAGACGAGGTGGTAGAAACGGTATTGTTCTCTCGATTTGGAGAAACGTTGAATTTATACCTATCCACAAAATCGTTTATGTTTCATTCGGGACTTATGTCCCATTTTCAACTAAAAAAATCAGGACTTATGTCTCTGTAGGATGAGACGATCGTTTGATTTAACCCCTACATGCTTCTTTCGGTGCGGTTATTAGAAGTCTAAAAATTATTTCAATAAGCCTTGGACTCTGAAAGCCTTGAAAGACAATTAAACAACATTCGACATGAAATTACCGCTATTCATTTTGCCACTCCCTCTATTGACAACCATTTACGTGGTTCCATATTGATTATTACTAAGAACATCCCGAAGGTTTAAATGGCCAATCCTGTCAATCAGTGGTAATTCTCTTCTTTCAGTTCCAAGTGCCCCAACTACAAAAGAAGCGATCCCAAGGGCATAGATAGATACCCTTCCTATATCATAACAGATTCTTTTAATATCTTTGGTATCTTAAGCTCAGAACCATATTTGATGACTAACAATGTGGCTTCACACAAGTAACTCTTGAAAAACCTTACGAGTTTTAAGTTCAGATTCAACATTCTTTCAAAACTGCACATGATAGCATATCCATGACCAGGAAAAAGGGATGCCCGGAAATACATACAGTTCTTCCGAACTATTCTAAACATGTACAGGGTTTTGCGATCACGTGCCTTTATCATGTGATTTTTCCAACCTCGTTTCCGAGAAAATATTTAGCATGACAGACTTCTAAAGAGAAAGAACTACTACAGACCTAACTACAAGAGCCAATGGGACGATATCGACATAATCGGCAGCTCCCAACGTGCCACTAGTCTATTATGATGATTAAAGATCATGCGAAGCTTGTTGTCTTTTACTAAACTTGATCCTCAATTTACTCTGAGATTCTTATGATTATTGTGCCTATCCAAATTCGATTTTTCACATTGTCTGAAAATTTCAGGGTCACGCGGTATCTAAATCAAAGAACTTCTTTTTCACTTTCAATCCAGGTCCAATTCTGGTGTCGTTTTCACTGTATAACGACCACTAGTCTGGTCAGTTTTTATAAAGAAAACCGCCTTGCAGACTTTGTTCTTGTGAAAAAAGTATTTATGTGCCTTAAATTTTGACAGTTCCGACAAGAAGTGACGATCGACATCAGTGATAGTGATCAACATTTTTGCTTTATTTCTTCTCCCATTAAGCTTCATTTTTGCCCATAAATTAAATTCTCTTTCTGTGAAGTGACGTTTTCGTTTGTAAAAGGTCAAATCTTATACAAAAACAAGAAAAAAAACAACAATCCTTTCGTTATACATAAATTATAAATTCAGATCTTTTCTATAAGACCGAAATTAATTAAGAGTGAAGGTTGCTGTTGCTGCGGGATGCTTCTGCATTTTTTGTTTCCCATACATATTCTTCCGTAGATATATCCGTTTCAAACACATAAATCACAAGAAGGAACTCCTCATACTTGTATGTCATACCTTATACCACCATCGATGTTGCACATTTCAAAGGCGTATCTTTTGCATCTTTATTATAATTAGCCACATACAAAATTAAAAGACCATATAATGATGACTCAGATAAATCTTTAAAAATATGTTTTTTGGGGGAATTCCGAAAAAAAGAAACCCTAATCGAATTATGTCTATCTTAACGCACACTCTTTAGAAACTTGATCCCTATTTGATATACTTTTTTAAGCAAACGGGCCCCAAAAATGAACAAAGAATGGAAGCCCCTCTTTGAAATAAATTTCAAAGATAAGAATTAAAGCCGTGAAGGGCTTTGAAGATATCCGCTAAGCTATATATCACATTACCAGAGAGAGACTTGATGTTGGGTTCACAAAAAAAAAAAAAAAAATTATCGTAAATTTTATGTGTCGAAACAGATTGGTGTAGATGAACCTTTTTGATTATGGCCTGGTCAGATATCCGTATCAGCTGGTATGGCTCTGAATAATAATTTCAGAGGTCTATCTATAGGAATGACCAGAAAATTATCAGTTTTGAAAAATGTTTTATTTATGTTTTATCTTAATTGTTTTTGGTTTTATTTTATTTTTAAAACTTCTTTTGTTTTCTTTGTTTGATTCTTTTTTCAGGATGCCAAAAGGGGGACCGAATTAGATTATGTCATATCAAGAAAGAATCCACATTTTCCAAAACCAGTCTACCTCGAGCTATGGGTAAGTTTTCTTTTTCTATATTTTCATACGAGAACAATAGTCTCATCAGTTTTATGTGTATAATTATAGGGATCACCCCTGTTTGCTATTAGACAAAAGATTGTTTCACCCGATACAACAGAAGGAACAATATTTCTACTGGGACCACTTGATTTTGAAAAGCAAGCCATGTATCATCTAACCATATTGGCCAATGTAAGTAGCAAATATATAATTAAATATTTTAAAGATTGGGGTTCATCTAGAAAAAATAGAAAGAAACGAGAACGGGATGGAAAAACTGACTTTAAACCCTTTTAAAATTGGGATTTTTTTCCAGGAGAGTTTGAAAAAATAGTGTTCTTCTGGTTGATAATTATTTTCAAAAGATTTACTGCCTTTTTACAACTACATAATTATTGCTAATCCCCCGACCGACGACGGTCAAAAATATTTAAGTAAGAAATTCAATACTAAAGCTACAGTTAGAAAGCCTTCATGTCTTCATTCGTTATCGTTGATGTTAAGAAGTGGGAGGTTCTCGGTTGAGACGTTGAGAAGTGATCCCTATAGGGACTGGGATATAAGATCTTCTGGGTGAAACTTTGATCTTAGATGAAGAAAAGATGGAACACTAAGTGGGCAGCGTAGTACCTCGTGACATGATAGTTAGTGCGTTGGACTGTCGTGCCGACGGCCGGCCTGGGTTCGATTCCCAGCCGTTGTCACCTAAAAAAAAAAATATATTTTTGCCAAAGTACTGCCTCTTGCGAGGAACTGACAAATCCTCCAAGGGTAAACTTGTCATGAATAAGTGCTTCTCATCTAGCCATTCGGACTTGGCACAAAATTGTAGGTTCCCTCCATTCCTGCCAAGAGCACGCATCACAGGAATAGTTGAAAGTTGTACGTCACTAGGCCCAAGTTCTCCAATAGCTAATGCGCCACCAAATTTCTTTATTTTATAGCTTTTCTCGTCTTACCTGCCAAGCCACCTGACAATATTTTGGCCCAACGATGACAGGAAATACTATCGTTTAGAGGAGAAAGGTTGAGTTAAGCTGTGAAAACCCTGTACATAACAAAAAAAACCCTTATGGTCCTGACTCAATCACGCAATGCCTGTAGAAGTGCTGAAAATGAGTGCCCCCAACTAAACTTTTAATTGGATCTAAAATTTGAAGAGAACGGGTTAATGTTGCATGCAGCAAATCATTATTACCTGCTTGGGAGAGGAGAAATCTTTTATGCACCATAAGGACGTTTTTTGCGTTGATCATCCCTGTGTGTCCAACTCCCCTTTATACAAGGTAAACGTTACTAAAACTCCCTCTACCCTTGGGGTCCTGACCCACCCTTCGAGAATCCTGTTCGCACTACAATTAGAGGGGGCTGTAATCATACACCCTTTTGGGATCACTCTGTTTGGCGGTACTGCTTATTTTCTCTTTCTCTGAGAATATGTTGGCCGCGTACACTGAGAAAACTGAACTATGAGTTATTTAAACAGAAGCATGTTTAACTATATGTTTAAATTAGTGCAAATAGAATTCAATTTAAATCTATCTCATATCTATTCAGATTCAAAAATACTATTATTTTGGTCAAATCTGTTTAAATCAAAGTAAATCATATTTAATTATTACATTGGAAGCTACACGTAACTTTTAACATGAATTCAAGCCTAATTGAATTTGATTTTCGAAAGACCTGTTAAATTATTTTACTCACTTAAAAATGTTTAACATGAAATTAACATGCACGAGTTTGTTTCAAATATAAATGTACTCAAAATATTAAAAAGAGACAGGCATTGAACAAATATGTTTAATTTAAACTCGAACCAGTTTAAATTGAACTCAAAGGAATTCAAAAATAACTGCAACTGTCTTATGATTTTTATAGACACTTGGCGTCTAAAAACATTGCAAAAGAATCCTTCGCGACCACTGTTCGTGAAAAATATTCAAACTGTTCAAAAATTAGTGCCACCGTAGTATCGTCGCGTCGGTCCAAAGGTAAAACTCACTAAGTGCGGAACAAAATGTTCAAGATAATGAGAATGAAACGCATTTTTTTAATCCAAACAGTGTAATTTTGCCCAGTTTTTATAAAGACATTGAAAGCTATGCCCAAGAACTTAATTTAAAATTTTGCGAAAACTGACCTTTTAGCATCAAAAAGTATGTTTCAATCTTTCAATCCCATTTATTTCAAAAGTTTAATTTGTTAGTAAGTGAGTTTTAACTTTGAACCGATAGCACGATATGTATGTATGTATTATAGCTACATATATAGGAAACGCTCCCATCATTACAAATAGAATAAATTCTTAATATATTTAATGGATATAGCATCTATTTGGAAAACCTAACATTGAAATCGTTTGTTTTAAACAGAAAACATATTTGACCCAAACACGAAAAATATTCAATAAAATTAATATGATTCTATTTGAAATAACATCAAATGAATTTAATTAAAACAAACAGAAATATCCTTATTTTAAATAGAGAGCATAGTAAATTTGAACAAAATCATGTTCAAATCGTTTCAACGATGAATTAATACGATTCTATTTAAATTAAATAGAAATCGCTTCCATGCCAAATCATATGTGTTTGAGTTTGAATTAAATAGGAATATGTTCAATATTTTTCTCAGTGTAGGTGCAGATTTCGTTCCAATTCTATCCAGCCATCATCTTTCCGATATTTCTCTGCAGTTCTCTTCTTTTGGCTTCTCATCAGCTGCCGGCAAGTATGTATGGTGCAAGTCTTGGGAGTCCCTGTACTGGCAGGCTGGACTGTTTGTTTTGTCGATTTTGTGGAAGAATACGTGGAAGTATCAGTGTCCAGTGAGTAACTTGGTGATATAGCAGCTTATCTCATAGTGCTTCCGGTCATTCCACTCAGCCACGTTCCTGATCATCCTCGCTTTCTATCGTCCTCTACTTTCCAAGCTCCAACGCTATTTCCACTTCTGTTTCGTAAGCTCCATAGCCTCTTCCCGTGCCGTTTCCACTCCAACTTCTGTCTTTTTATCGTAATGTTCTTCCTTTTGGCCGCTAGAAGGTCTATTGGAATCAGAAGAGGAAGTCTCTGCACAGCTGCCATTTAATATCTGTACATTTCCTGCCGAAGCACGTCTGCTCATATTTCACATCCGTTGAGGCGAGAATGGCATGAGTTGTCAACATCAGGAGACTTCACTTACTGGCTGTTGAACGAGCTACGTTTTCCATCAGCCTTTTCAATGAAGAGGTAATTTTTTAGGCTCGTTCTTTAACTGGTGCCTGAAAGTGAGTTTAGTGTTGATATGGTCACACCCTTTATCACTTCCGTGCCGATTCGAAAATCGATTAGAGTCGAGATCCTCTTCTTTGTCAGAAGAACTATCTCAGTTTTTTCTGTATCCAATCTGAGAACGTGTTCATCCATTCAGAAATAAACTTGTCGCACAATCTGGTTCTGCTTTCTTTGCACACTTTCGGAGTCCTTTTGCCGTTAAAATCGGCGTCAATGCAATCTCCATATCCCACCAAGAAAAGGTTTCTTCTGGCATCTTGATGCAAAGGATGCCATCATATGAGATGTTCCAGGGGTCACAGCCCAAGATCGATCCTGGTGCTGCTCCGGAGATTATTTTCGTTCTTAGTTTGCCGCAGAAGGTCTCGTATATCAGGTCCTTGTCCTTGAGATTCCTTCACGATCCGCAAGTGAAAGGCTTGTATGTATAAAGTGTTCTCGAGCAAGTTCAACATGTCCTTCCATCTGAATTAAATTAAAGGCGTTTCTGAAGTCCATAGTTGCCAGCAATACAATCTGCTATGAGTGGTTACTTCCCCGTTGAGCGATTTGGGTGACTTTTACTACTTTTTCAATCGCTCTGATCTTATAACGGTCTTTTTTTTTAATCCGCACTACCTTGGTGTCCTCGTCTCTGTACTGCCACAGTGAGTTGTGATCTCTGCATCTTCTCCCATAGTTTCCCTGCAGTGTCCAGCAAACACAAAAGGCTGTAAGCTGATACGGAATCTGGGCCTCCTCTCCTTTACCTTTACTGATCAGAACTAGTCTTTGTGCTTTCCAGCTTCTGAGAAGGAAGCTCAGAAGCTAGACGAAGAAGATCGTTGCTTTTTCCCGTATCATAAGCTCTCTGTCTCTCCTTAAGCGAGTGAAGAAGCACTTCGATTCATATTTTAGGTGCTGCTAGTAACAGCTCTGCGGGAATGTCTAGTCAAGTTCTTTCACTTTGATGTTCTTCAATGCTTCGATCGTAGTGATGATTTTCCTCTACTGATGGAGGAAACCATCCAGGAGTTGGTCACTTCGAAAAAACATTGGACCTTGGAGGCACTTCACTGGTGAAAACCCGATTTAGAAAACTATTCCTCTCACTTTTTCAATGACCTAGTCCTCATCCAAAATTGTTAAAAACGTTCCTCATCTTCATCCAACATAATGGACTCAAGTTTATTTCTCCCCGTTGCGTTGTGGAGGTAGCTTATGTGATGTTAGACTTGAGGTGTTTCTTGAGGTATTCCTGGTCCACGTGTCTTCGAAAAACCAAGCATTATCCCTTCCAGTGACCAACTGGCTATTCATTCAGTACCGGATATGAAAGCATTTCTCACAACACTCTCATGGTTTCCGATGTAAGGGTAGGCTTTAGGCTGCGGATTTCTATCAGTCCTTGTGGAAGGTGGGTCCTTATTTTTTAGGGGTACTGCTGAGGCATTCCTTAGCATATTGGTGTTTAATGAAAAATTATACTGTATAACAAGAGTCGCCTGTTCCACGAACTCTTAAACCTATACCATACCAGAATACAGCATCTTCGAACTTGGACATTATCTTCTCCCTGCTTCCCGAGTCACATAAATCAGTACCCTTTTTCTCTGACCCAGGGTCAGCCCATTACTCTGGCTAAATGCCAACTATATCCCCACGTTAAATTAATATACGGCCACTTGACAACCGGGACTGAACAACCCGGGGACGAAAAAGTCAAAAAACAAAATTGAATTGAATTGAATTGAACTGAATTGAATTGAATTGAATTGAATTGAATTGAATTGAATTGAATTGAATTGAATTGAATTGAATTGAATTGAATTGAATTGAATTGAATTGAATTGAATTGAATTGAATTGAATTGAATTGAATTGAATTGAATTGAATTGAATTGAATTGAATTGAATTGAATTGAATTGAATTGAATTGAATTGAATTGAATTGAATTGAATTGAATGGAATTGAATTGAATTGAATTGAATTGAATTGAATTGAATTGAATTGAATTGAATTGAATTGAATTGAATTGAATTGAATTGAATTGAATTGAATTGAATTGAATTGAATTGAATTCCGCTTCCGGCATCAGTCTATCTACGTGTAAGGCTAAAGAAATAATTTTTTGAATCCAGACAATTGACTTATTGGTTGGTAACAAAAACTCTCGTCACTGGCTTTATTCCTTGTATCGGCATCGACTGGATCAACAAATCCATAATCTTAAGGACCGAGCTTCAATTATAATCTGCGTCAACATTGCATCCGTGCTTTTTTATAGGTGCCCCACTTGGAAAGTCACACCCGCTGTCAAAATAAAGCTGTAAACGTTGCTCCAATGATGAACTTCATTTGAGAACAGTCTGGAACCCACTGACTCTATCTTATTAAGCCTTAAGTGCCAGTGGATTAAGGGCATGCGCTTCGAAAAGGTGACGAGTGTATTGCAGGTCAAGCGATGCAATGAAATCCTCTCAGACAGATAGGTAGACGAGTGGGTCGACCTAGAAGTACTTGTCGAAAAACGGTCGAAGAGGAATGAGCACAATTGAGGAAGGTTTGGAGAGGGCTGAGGCTGAGGTACATCCCCAGAACCATAAAAGATGGCTCGTAGGAGTAGGGAAGGGCCTATGTCCCGCGGACGTAACAGGTCCGATGACCTTAGTATATAAGTGACTGGATGTGCACGCCATAAATTAATCGATTTGGTGGCGCAACAGGTCGTGGAGAACCAGGGCCTAGTGACTTACAACTCCCACCCATTTCTGTGTGCGTGTTGTTGGCAGGAATGGAGGGGACCTTACTATTTTGTTGCCGAGTCCAAATGGCAAGA
The DNA here is from genome assembly GCA_963921185.1 of Dasysyrphus tricinctus. Classification (NCBI taxonomy): domain Eukaryota; kingdom Metazoa; phylum Arthropoda; class Insecta; order Diptera; family Syrphidae; genus Dasysyrphus; species Dasysyrphus tricinctus. The sequence goes on from OY992530.1 coordinate 108,615,987, forward strand.
TGAGAAGCACTTTATTCATGACAAGTCAACTCTTGGAGGATTTGTCAGTTTTTCGCAAGAGGCAGTACCTCGGGAAAAATATTTCTGTTCTTAGATGGCAGCGGCTGGGAACCGGTTCCAGACCTTTACGATGTGCACGCCAAGACTTGTTTGAAGTAATTTCCACAATTCACACATTGGTCGAACAAAGGCTTAACAGTGGCGATCGATACATGAATGATGATTGCAGGATTTTTTTGCCATAATTTCCCTTATTACAAAGAAAATAAAAATACCAGCGGGCTCACTTGGTCTATTTTGATAAGAACGATCATAAAAGTTTTCTTCTGAAATCATGTGAAGAGTGACGATTTTGGTGTAACTCTATAGCAACGATCACTTCTCAAACTGAATACTGAATTGCAAAGAATTTTCAGAAATAACACGGCAGTTATCCCTGACGATTGATGGAATTCTAAGAGTCAGTTGATGATAGATTTATTTGAACTTATTACGCATTTACACGACTGGAAAGCTGCCAAAATGATGACAAAAATAATGAATTTGACCATTCTTTTGCCACTTTTTTGACAGATAACCACAAGAATAATACCAATTTGTCACTCGTGTAGGTGCAGCGTAAAATGTTTAAACCTTCAATTCCAAAATGATGTCCTTGAAAGTATGCTATTATAACTTTCATAAGATCCAGTGCAAAATCGCTAGAAAATGACATAAAACTTCTTCGCAGACTCTTCATCATTTTTCATAAAAATAAAAACTTCAATGTTTTGTTTTTTCATTATTTTTCTCAACTGATACTAATAAAGTTTTATAGGTTCAGATAATATAGCCAAAGGATTTTATTTATTTATCTCAAAGTTCTTACAACCACAAACCCAAAAAAGACTAAAATAAAAATTCCTAGTCAAGGTAGATTATAAGCATTTCTCTCTTTTTTAACAGATTTGTTATCCCAAAATAACCCCCTACGACCGACATGACAGTTCGACATTTATGGCAATTTATAGTTTTTAATTAAGCATCCTCACTTAAGATTTTTAAATAAGATAAAAGCAAACTTTGTTCGCGCAGTTCTTTCCAAGAACAAAACAAAAAATTTATAAAAAAAAAGAAATAACTACTCCTTGAAGCACCCACCGAAGGCGTGATAACAATCAATTCTATGATTTATAGTTACTGCCATTGCCTGCCCCATCGCCAAGAAGACTATACCAAGCCCAACATCAACAATCATCAAGAGAGTTGCTCCTCTTTCCCTCTCCGTTTACATGGAGTGTCATTTGATCGCCCATCTAGCAGGGATTTAATTTGCCTCATTATCAACCCTTAAAATATGCACAACGCCACCCGAGAGGCTTATTTATGTGCAAGAAAATATATATTCAACCCAACGAAGACGAGACGTTAGTCGGTCCGATGGCCAAAGGCCATCTGGTGGAGGATATTTGATGCTAATTCAAACTGATAGTAATTACCAATCCGGGATAAAAAATGTTAAGATATGTGACACACGGTGTGGAATAGTATCTTGTTCTAGGACGAGATGAGGACAGGCGACCAGCAGGATAGAGGAGAACAGGCAATTCAGCATTATGGACGACATGATGTCATGTCACAAACATTCGAGAAGCATTCATGACAGAAATACCAATAATGACGCGCTCCATCACCGAAAAGATACTTTTTTTTTAATGTCTTGTACAGATCTGTAGGTATATGTATCTTGTGACTTGCTGAGAGCTGCGTTGCAATTGCGAACAAATAAAATGCTGTCCACATGGGGCAACGCATATAAAAATAGCCCCACAATTGCAAGCAACAACGTTCGGTGAAATATTGCCACAGGCAAATCAGAAAGAGCATCTTGTTTAGGTTTCAATGCAGTGTGAGGTTGTGGTACAATGTATACACAACATAAGGGGCCAATGGGAGGGGGGCAGAAATATGGACACAAAAACTACAAGGCAGAGGCAAATAATATACCCGAGACTCCATAGGGAGGATATATAGATTGCCATTGCAGTTATACAATATTCTGCAAGGTCTTTGGGCGCATATATGCATCTAGGTAGTACGAGTATAATAATGGGTGTGCCTGTTGCATGGCACCAACTAACGCAGTTGTTGTGGCCATAATTGGCAATGGTATGTGGTTGACTAGAATGTCAGTGAATTGAGGCCTGCTATGACCAAAGAAAAACAGAAATGGAAAGAAATAAAAGTGGAAAAAATAACGCGGAAACACTTTGTATTGTAATGTAATGTAGGTACCCTATAATGAAAATGATTGCGTTCTGTTTTTTCTTTCTTTTTTTTGTGAATTCAAGTTTATATCACTACTTACTCTATTATACCTACGTTTTGAACTTTATGGTTTTTTCTTATGTGTGTGCTAATCTGCATTCCTTCCTTTGAGTCATTTAAATATATCTTTTACTATTCCATTAGTTTGTACTAAAATGTTTAAGTTGGAGTCTGCACTACTAGTAGATTTGAGATTTGCTATAAAATGTCGATCAATGTTTATATTTTTTTTTTACTTTAACTGAATTTGACTGAACTTTTAAACTTCGTAAATCCGTTTGCAAGTTAAATACGTTTACGAAGACCTTACGCCATTTCATGAACACCCTTATTGTGTATGGCACAAGGCAAGTCAAATTTCTTCCAATTTTCTATGCAAGCGTGTATAATTATGGTGAGATCTTTCTCCCTCTCTAATTCTCTAACTAAACTTCATATAAAAAAAAATTGGATAGAGATTTTCCAAAGCTTTCCAAAACTGAAAACCAAAACCTTCTATGACAACTGATTCTAGAAATATATGCTTCCAAGGTGATATTCTATTTTTTGCGTTATTTGACTTATTAGCCTGAAAATTCCTCTGGATAGAGATATTTTCACCATTAAGCCTTCCAAATGGTTTCAGTTTTCAATTTCTTATAATTCTCTATTCAAAAGCTATCCATTACTGAAAACCAAAAGCTTTTGCAACGTCTATAGTCTGTTCAGCAAAAATTGTCAGTACAGGGCTTATGGGAGTGCTTTTCTCAAGACAGTGGTGCCTGTGTATACCATCACAAAACTAAAATAACAAATCTGCCACTGAATAAGGTACTAAGCCACTGATTAACATACCGGAATTGTTGTTGTAATTATTTGAAACATTCTCTACGCTACAAACATGCCCGTTGTCTTTCAATGCCAAAAGCATTCTGATATCTTGATCGTATACTCGCTTTCGCTTCTACCTTCGCTGTTTGAAATAAAATTAACATTCCAACAGAGTTGCCTTTGCCAAGTCGCAACAATACAACAGAGCTTTTTCAGTGGTTTTTACGAAATAACTTTCGGTTTTGAAGCTTTTGAGAACAAAATTTATAAGGATGAGAGCCAACAGTGTTGTCGTTTTGATTGTCTTCTTACTATTTGTTTGTATTTCTGAATACACCTATAAAATGCAGTTAAAATTTGTACAATTTTAGTCTTTAAGAAAAAAAAAGTTATTTGTGCTAAGTTTTGAAACGTTCAAAAAGCGTTACGTGATCAAATTCATTTAAAAGGGTGTGGTGTGGGAAAAAAAAGACAAATTGATCTTTTTCTTAATATGTTTGAAATGGTATCCTGGTATGGTTCTTCGATTTGTGGCAATTTATAATTCAAAGTATGGAAACCCTATGAGAGCTTTAACTTGAGACATATGTATGCAAGCCAATGCAACCAGACTACTGGGTCGCACGTACTTGCTATTATGCTCACTACACTGCGGGTTTTAGAAAATTGTAAAACATGGAAATTATGAGAGAAAAATGTAGAGAAGCATGAAATATGACATTTAAATTGGCTAAAACAACTCCTTTGACAGTTTGAGGTGGAAAAAAAGAATGCCATCTTAATTCTTGATTGAATATGATTGTATAGGAAAAAAATTTAAAATCGTTGGAGCGGTTTTTAAAAAAAATAATTTTTATATATAAAACTCTTAAAACATTTTTAAGGACAAATTTAAGTATGCAAATCTAAAGTATCTATTTATATGTATATAAAAGCAAAATTTGAAAAAAAATTGTCAACTCGTTATCGAATTTTCAAAAAAAAAATTAGAAACTTTTTTTAAAAAATCCAAAATTTTTTTTTGAAAATTTTGATATGCAATATTATTTCATCTTATCTGAAATTTGTATACAAAAAAAATTCATCTAAATCCGTTTATCCGATAGCGAGATTCAAAATTAAAAAATACGTTCTATGGCAGGTGCTATTATAAGTTGCTAAGTGTAAGATTTTATAATTTTTTGTTGTACATCGTACTTATTTAACTATGTATACGAAAAAAGTTTAAATAAAATCGTAGGAGTCGTTTTTAAGCAAAAAATATTTTCCTTTGCGGTTTTTTAACTTTTGTATAGAAGGTACCGTTATTTTTTCATAAATGTTAATTTTTTTCAAAAAATATTTAAGAGAGTATTAAGAAACTCTTAAGTATCAAGTTTCAAAAAAATCGATCGTGTCGTTTTCGAAATTCCAAAAAATATTTTTTTCAAAAATGTTCGTACATAAGACCATTGAAATTTTTTGGAAGCTTCTGTATGAAAAAAATAATTGAAATCGGTCGTACCGTTTTGAAGTTAATCAAAAATTTAAAAAATGGTTCTTTGGGAGGTACCATTAATAACCATTTTTGAAGAATGGTTTTCCACCCAAGGAAAGCCTTTACTAAAATAAATTTATTTTTAAAGAAAAATTGTTGAGCCGTTTTTCAGAAAAATACGATTATGTGAAATTGCTAAAAAACTGTATGGCAGGTACTGTTATTTTTGGTTCTAAAAAACAAATGAAAAAACGTGCCGGCATAGTCACCAAAAACCACTATGTATCAAGTTTGAAGAAAATCGATCGAGCCATTTAGGCTGTAGACGAACAGACAGACAGACAGAACTGTGCCACCCACTTTTTTGTGTTCTCTATCATCGTAATATCATGTTTGATTGTTATCTCAAATTTTTTTTTTTGCACGAATCCAAAACTTGCCTTTATAGTAAGAAGTAAGAAATCAAAGAAAACATTAATCTTTGTATTTCTTCTTTTGGGATGACAGTTTATTTTGAAAATTTACGAATTCCTCAAGCACGAAATCCAAATATTCAAATTTCACAATCCCAGAAATGTACAAATCGAAAATCTCACTGTTTTGTTATTAAAAATTAAACCATTTTGCGTGTACCTTTATCTATTGCTCTACTTTTCAGTTCTTCAATGGCATTTCGTTGTGTATCAAAAATGGCAATGAATATTAACGTCTTTAAATCAAATAAAAGGGACAGAAAAATATTTTTTGTATGGCTATGGCTTTTCGAACTAGGTACATAATATTTTCTATATTTTATATGACCTATCTTAGAACACATGTTTGATACCATCCCACTATTCTGTTACTTGGAAATATTTTTACTTGCGATATATAGGTACAGCATGGCAAGTTATGCATTCGTAAGAAATGCATAAAAAATGATTTTGATCAAACTTGTTACGATGATAGAGAAGACGAAAAAAGTTGGTCTCTTCATTGAGCTACAGCCCAAGCGGCAGGATCCATTTTCTTCAAAAGAAGCGTTTTTTGGGATTATTAAATTTTTTTAGCACCAAAAGTAACTATCGCCATACATTTTTGTTTACCTCCCAAAGAATAATTTTTTTACTTGCGATATAAAAAAGTACGACCTATAAGGCAAGTTTTGGATTCATGCAAAACAAATTTCGAGATAACAATGAAACATGACATTACAATGAAAGAAAAGACCAAAAAAGTTGGTGGCACAATTCTGTCTGTCTGTCTGTTCGTCTACAGCCTAAACGGCTCGATCGATTTTCTTCAAACTTGGTTCATAGTGGTTTTTAGTGATTCTGCCCACATTTTTTTTATTTTGTTGTTTACCAAAAATAACGGTATCTCCTATACAATTTTTGTATCAATTTTACATAATCGTTTTGTCTCAAAACGGCTCAACAACTTTTCTTAAAAAAAATCAATAACTTTCTTTTTGCAAAGGCCACCTTTGAATAGAAAACCATTTTTCAAAAAATGGTTATTAATGGTACCCCACAAAGAACCATTTTTTAAATTTTCGATTTTCTTCAAAATGGTAAGACTGATGTCAATATTTGTATTTTATACAGAAGCAATCAAAATATATAAGTAGATAGTATTGTGTCCCAATTTTTTTGGAAAAATATTTTATGAATTCTTAAAAATTTTTTAATTTTTTTTGAAAATCAAATATGTTTTTTAAAAAACGACACGATCAACTTTTTTCTTAAATTCGATACGAATATTTTAAAAAATAATTTTACTATTGTGCAAAAATAACGGTAACGTTCCATACAAAAGTTAAAAACCATTAAGGAAAATATTTTTTTCTCAAAAACTACTCCTACGAATTTCATTAATGTTATGTATTTCGTATGCTTAAAAAAGTATGATCTACTACAGAAAATTATAAAATTTTACGCTTAGCAGCTATTAATAGTACCTCTCATGTTTTTTTTTTTGTTTTTTTTTGAAAATCCGCTATCTCAAAAATGGGTTGACAATTTTTTTGATATTTTATTTTTATATGCACATAAATAAAAACTTAAGATTTACATACCAAATTTTTTCCTTAAAAATGTTTTAAGAATTTCATATACATATGAAGGATCCAGGGGAAAAACGGAAAAACTTTTTGAAAAAAAAAAAATAGAAAATAGTACACTTTTAAGAAAACTTTTTTCCAAAAGTATTTTTTTTCTCCAAAAATTAAAAAAAGCGATATTAAAAAAAGAAAAACTTGTAAATAGCCCTAGCGACATTTCAGGTTAATAATTAAAACAAAAAAAATTTGATATTCAAACTACATTCGGTCGAAGTCCTGTCTAACAAATTGAATTGCAAAAACGGTCCAATGTAACGCTTGTGAAAATTATTTTATTTCCAAACTCTATTTTGAAAATCTAGAGGTGTCTGAATAAAAAGCAAAAAACCGTTTCCAATTATCATGTCCGGTTCTTTCAAAAGAAAATTTCAAATAAAAAATTCGAAATTTTGGTTTACCTAAACGTCGAAGGTCCTTTTGACTCATGTCAGCGTATCATGCAAAAAAATTCAAGATTTCAAAATCAAATGTTTGCTTACTTGAGTACTTCGTGCTCAACAAAAGAAATTGTTAGTTTTTTTTTATTTTTCTTTGAATTAGCCATTATTTTAGTAATATATTTACAATTTCATTTTTCTCGGAATCAATTCAAGTGGACATAAGCCGTTTTTTCCCTGGACCCTTCATATGTATTAAAAATAATTTTTTTTAAAAAACCGCTCCAACGATTTTGTCGTTAAGTCATAAACAAATTTGGCCTTATGTCTTATATCACGGCACCAGTTCTACCTTACCTACAACAAACAAGAAACAGAATGGTTCGGAAAGAAACTTGAAAAACCATAGTCCACCCCACACAACTTTCAATTTTCCCCCTTACCGAGAGCTAAGGTGTTTTTTGAATACCGAGCGCTTATATATTTACAAATAAAAAAAATATTATATAAAATATTGCTCGTGGTCGTGAAACAAAAATTTCACTTATCCCTGAATTTCTGTCAAATAATATTTTTTTTTTTTCAATTTGCGCGTTCACTTTAATTACTAGCCACAACGTAATTGAAAAATGTCAGTAAATTGCAATTTAATTATTACATTAATTTTAATAGTTTTTTTTATAATAATTTTAACTTTATGCCTGTAAGAGCTTAGGTCTTTTTAAATACAACCTAAATTGCATGGCACTAGTAAGAAAGAGTAGGAGGATAGGAAAGATTTGGCACAGTTGATTGAAATCAAGGTGTTTATTATCTGATGAAATCTCAAAGGTGGCATCCAGTTTAGCTGGCGGAATATAGAAAAGAATGCTGCCTAGTGTAAGGTTCGAATCTAGGTACATCTCTAAGTTACATCCACGGCACCATTGCCACCAATGACTGTATTAGTTTCGTGCTAAAAAAAAGATTCAGATTTTCTAGAGGATTTTTAATCCATCCACATTGTATTGTTACACATCAAGCGCTGGCTATAGTTGAAGATAGCTAGGTTCAGATTTTTAATAAATTTTAATTATTTGGTTTGACTTTAACAGAATAAACAGTATGTTCAGCCCGAGTCTTTTAAAATTTTAAGACGCTAAGAAAGAAAATTTGATGACAAATTCGAAGTACAAATAAGCTAAATACTAACCCCCAGTTTCACAGTGCGAGTTTAAACTCCACTTTTGGTTTAAACTTTAGTTCAGCAGAGCAATTGAACTCAGTTCAAGGTTTAAACGAGGCTGTGAAACTGGAGGTAGGTGTTTTATTTTAGCAAACAAAGCTTCCAATTCAGCCCAAATTTGCTGAATCTTTGAAATGAAATAAAAGTACAACTTTTACCTTTGATTTTGATTTCTATAAGTCTGAAAATTGAAGAACAAAATTTTTGATGATGAGTTTCAATGAAAGCTGTGACCGCAAAATATAATTACAATCTTTTTCAATTTTTCTAGTACAAATAGTTTTACAAATCGAATGAATCTATTTTCATTTCGTGTTGATTGAATTAATTCCAGGCAAGATTTATTTTATCAGTGTTTGAAACCTTCTATCTCACTTCCACTTTATAAGAAAAAATGAAACACCATTTGCTTTTGAGGAGTGCTGTCAAAGTTAATTTTCTTTTAAATTTTTTTCACGAAGTGAAACACCAAATAGACTTCTTAAATCTTAGATAAACCTTCGATGTACATATACAAAGCATTAGGTACCTATATTTTTGCACATTCAAAATTTGGTTTTCCCCAAATTTTGGACTCCCCTAAAATGTTGGTGCCTTGGCCCGGGCCTCACATTTTTTAAAACAAGTATATTGAATTGCATAATTGCATTAATTAATTTTTTCATTGATTGAAAGGCTGTCATGAGAATTTTTGTTCAGTGCTACTTTTCTAAAAAATAAAAAAAAAATACCTTTGTCATTGTAGATGAAATTCTCACCTCCATACAATGTTATAGTTAAAAATTCAATTAGTCATACGCCCAAAAACTGAATCACTTACAGTTTATAAAGGTTCCATCAGAAATAACCAAACACAGAGTCCCTCTGTCCACTTATCTTGTAAAATCTTTAACTTTCAGAAACTCAAAACAGCCACACATTTTGCTGACCCCCTGTTTCGAAACACTATCCCAACTGTTTTTGTTCTTAATATACTAAAAAAAACACACAACTCAAAATTTCTTACCCCACAATCTTACTTTAAATAACTTACAAAAAAAAACAACTTCATGACTTCTCTTGAAACAATGCCAGTGCTGTTGACTTTCGGGCGATAACCTTCTGAACAATTGCATTATCGCTGCCGACGAGTCGTCTGACTCATACATTTTCTTGAAGTTATTTTTGTATTTCAAACTCACAAACGTCTACCAGTTGAATGTTTTCTTACGATTTTATTACCACCAGCAATATACCAGCCCGGTGCCACAAGCTCATACCTACCCATTTGTCCCAACTCCCAAAAGCAGCAGCGAGGAGAAAAAAAAATTTATTATCAATTCCAAAACACAATTTTAAAATTAGAGAGAAAAAATATATAACAAAGCCCCAACAACGTAGCGCAGACATTCCCAAACATTCAAAACCCAAAATTACCCTTATTGACCGACCGGGCCAATGGCCAGCCAAAGTCAGGCCAAATCGCTGCAAGCAGCGCGCACTACAAAAATAAAATGCTTTTTTTTCGCCAGAAATCTTATTACATCGCTCGCCGCCGCTGGCCAGAGTCAATGCATATTACAATTTCTGGCCAAAGGTGCTTTTGCTTGTTGCTGCTGCTGCTGCTGCAACAGTGCAACCACACTCCATACGGCAATGGTCAATTCAGATGATTGTACTGCTCCTGCAGTTGCTATAGTTGCGCGCTGCGTTCGAGACTTCTCGCCGATTCCCATGTTAACAAGGTTACAACATCGTCGAACACCGCTAACAGGCGAACAGAATTCTGCGCACAGAGAGTGCAGCAGCACGAAATACATTTACTTCGCTGATACTACTTGATTTGTTGTTGTTTTTCTCGCTCAACGTTTTTCGCAGTAAAATGCATTTTTCAATTTTGTAACAGCCAACCTCCTCAACCACCCCCCCATTTTTTGCTTTGAGTGGCTGACGATGGCAATGCACTACTCACTCAGCCACACTCAGCTATTTAGCCAGCCCACTCGACGTTCGACGGTGAGGCTGGCCGGTCGGCGAGGTGGCGTGGCTGGCCGGCCAGCGCAGCGTTGCCTCCGACGTTTACGTATTCGTTTTCGTACACTGTGGTCGGGAGTGCAGCAAGTATGCAACGCTTAGCTGTAATTGCAGCAATGGCCATTAAGTTACGTGCATTTGTGTGCTCGACCAGAGTACAGAGGAAATAAATGTTAGGTACCTACATCATTCGTTGCTGTGGAGCTGTGATAGGAAGGTCTGTGGTTGCTGGCTGATGTGTCATATTTTGTTAGCATTGCAAAAAAAATAGTTTTAGTTGAGTCTTTTTGAAGTGCAAATATTTTTAATGGAACATCTGAATAATTGGAACTAAAGAGTTAAAGTGCCATGTTATGTCAATAAGTGCTAAATATTTGTATAAATATTAGGTCTAGAGCTCGCAGAATGTAAAGATGTTGAAAGAAATATGCACTTCTTGAGTAAATATATAATCTACAGCTAGATACTAAATTGAGTTTGAGAGCACTTCTTTGCTTGTCTTCATCTTGTTATCAGTTCCTGCTGTGCTTATTTATTTACTGCATCTACCTATACTATATTTCAACCATTGAAAAGCTCTAAGCAAACCATTTTGATAGCATATGGTTTGTGTTAGTGATGCCCATTTGTTACCAGAGTGGGCTCTAAACCTGTAAGTTCCCCAAATTCAAGGGATCGAAGCCTAAGACACGACAGCCTTCCATTCTCTACGTTTCCGAGCATGGTGTCTCCAGCTTCCAAGCATCCGTGATGGTTAAAGTTCTTCAATCGGAGGTTCGGTCTTCTTCAATCTCTCAAAACTGGGGACTTGGATTCAAAGACTCTCTTGGCTGGAACATTATTGTCCATTCGCTCGATGTAGTCGAGCCAATGTTGTCAGGGTGTTTAGATTTTCTGGACTATACTTCCGGCTCTTGGTACAGCTCATAGAGTTCCCGTTATTATGAATCTTCTTTTTTCTTTCGAAGGAGCCCAGTACCACCTCTGCATTTTTGCTTATCACCCAACGATCGGCGCCATAAAGCATCAGGTCTGGGAGTTTAAGGATCTTATAAAGCGTGTACTTCGTCTTTCGTTTAAGTAGTTTTGAGCCCATCTGTTGGGCCAAACTGAAGGAGCACCGCACCGGTTTGCTAGGCTAATTCTTCGTTGGATCTGCACTAAGATGTTGTTCGTGGAATTAATATTAACTCCGAGTTGGATGAACTCCTTCTACTTCGAAGTCGTTGCCATTAACTGTGACCTTTTTCCTAGCTGGTTGACTGATCCTTCACTATTTTTTGATAGCATGTATTTGGTCTTATCCTTTGTTTTAAGGCCAACAAGTTTCGCCTGTTCTTCAATTGCCTTGAAAGCCTCTACAACGGCGTGTTGGGAGCAGCCTATAATGTCGATATCATCATATTTTTTATTTTGTATGTTTGTGAATGACTTGCCATTGGTTTGTAAACACTCCTCCATACACCTTTATGCAGATGATGTGCAACTCTACTCTTCTAGACCAATAGCTGATTTAGTTGAACTTGCAAACAACTTAAATGAAGATCTCGCAAGCATTAAGACATGGTCGGACTTGAATGGTTTACTTCTTAATGCCAATAAATCGCAAGTAATCCCAATATCTAATAAATTACCAGTGATAAGTAGCATACCCGATATACTTCTATCCAATAGTAAACTCAAAATTGTAACTATTATAAAAAACCTTGGCTTTGTAATCTCTCACAACTTGTCCGGATACGAACATACAAATTATGTAATAAGGCGAATTTATGGTTGCCTTCGCAAACTATGGATAACTGCAAGCTTTACTCCTATTGAGACTAGACGAAAATTAGTTATATCTCTAGTTCTGCCATTAATTTCCTATGCTGAAATAGTTTACTGTAACTTAGATTCTCATGCTCAGCGAAAATTACAAGTGGCATTTAATGATGCGGTAAGATATATTTATGGTTTACGTAGGTATGACCATGTTTCAAATTTTGCAAATAGCTTGCTCGGAACCTCTCTTAAGAAATACATAGATGCAAGAAACTGCATTTTCTTACATAATATTATAATAAATAAGACTCCCGTGTATTTATACGACAAACTTAATTTTCCACGTTCGGTAAGAACTTTTTCCCTCATTACAGCTCGATATCGATATTTGAACTCATCACGCCTATTCTTTATATATGCAATTAAATTGTGGAACTCATTACCGTTAAATATTAGATCAATCTTGAACACTAATCGCTTTAAAAGTGCTATCCTCTTACATTTCTCACTCCTTCTATAACCTCTTATTCTTTCTTTGATCTTTTTTCTTGACTTATCCTTTCTCTTCTTTTTTTCTTGACTTATCCTTTCTCTTCTTTTTTTCTTTTGCTCAATATTGTTATTTAATTTTTAAGTTTTTTCTTCTTTTTTGAATTTGTTTTTAATTTTTAGTAATATTTTATTTGCTAATGTTTATATATCTAAGTACTATAAAAGATATTAATCTTAATGTACCATTTTTGTTTCTTATAATAAATTGAATTGAATTGAATTGAATTGAATACTCTAGAAGCTGTACAGATCGATTGAAAATAGTGACATCAGTGCTTACGCCTGTCCTGCGAACTATTTGCTCCATCGCGTCTTTTCCAATGTCCCGTGACACAACTAATTCAGCTTTCCCGGGATACCAAGCTCAGCTATCTCCATTGTAGAGCTCCTGGCGATGAATGCTATCTTATTCGGCTTTGAAGTCGATGAATGGATGGTGATTTTTGGTTTGAAATTCGTTGGTCACTTCCAGGATTTGCCTGTGAGTGAATATTTGTTCTATGTTGAAACTGCTTGGCCGGAAGCCATGCTGGTACTAGTCAATTAAAGTGTTTAGATGTTCAAATGGCACGTTGGTTAGGATATTGTCTGCGACGTTATCGATAGCTCTTGCCAGAAAAAAAGATCGCTTTTTGTGTAGATGGAATATATGGAACTGATGGGCCAGTCATTCGGCGTGCTTACTTCCACCAAAACTTGTTCGAAATTTATCAAATACAGTTACCTTTCGATGAATCCCAGGACGTCGTGACATATACTGGTGCGAAATGGAAGATGAATTGGTCAAAAACGGATTATCTCTTGATCCGAGCCAAATTACCTGCCCGGTTCTTATGGCACTAGAGCAGGAAAAAAGAAGAATTTGCTGGAGTTCCTCAAAGTTGCCATCGACAGATGGTCAGATATAGATACCTGTCGTGTTTCGAGGAATTTATGGCCGGATATTTCAAAGAAAAAACCTGATTATTTACTCAAGCTAAGCAGGCTTCAACTTTCGCTCTTGGTTGGAATCCTAACAAGTCACATCACAATGGGAACCCACTTAAGCAGAATGAGCATCGACTCATCTGACTTGTGTAGAGGGTGTCAGGTGTCAGGTTCACTTCCTCTCTAAAACGACAGCCTTTGGAGAGTGCTTTTTGGACGAACTGGGCGACACGTCTCGTTTTTGCCAATAAGAAACATTCTTAAATTCACCCAGAATTCAGGATGGTTCATGGAGACCCCCCATAGCTAAACTTCCACGCATTCCCCCCTCCTTAAACCTACTATGCTTATACCCTGGGGAACACAATGGATCCATTGAGATGTGTCCTTCTCGTATCATCATCTCTGTTAACCTAAGCTAACCTTCCACCCAAACTTGGTTGATGAGTTGATGCATGCATCCTTTCAACACATACCCTTCGCGCTTGAAGAGCTCCGCTGGTAAACCATAAGATCCGATGGGCTTGAGCTTTTTATAGCTAAGTCTGTACCTGTTCTATACTGGGTGGTGGTACTAGGTCTTCATTGACTGAGTTTGGGTTCACTTCTTGCCCTTTTTCTCGCTCTTCTTGATGCCCATTTCGCGGCTGCTGGAAATACGGCTTGAATACATCTACTATTCCCTGTGCTTCGGTGACTAGTTAACCTTCGCTGATTGCTGTTTCGAAGAGCCTTCAGTCCAGTTTTAAAACCAAAGTAAAATTGCTTGTTATTTAATATAACTTCCGGATGTTGCTTCGATTGTGAGACTCTTTGATATCCTTGAGCTGGGAGGCTGCTTACGCCACCCAGAAGGGGGAGCCCCAGGTTGCTTTCTAAATTGTAAGGCGTGGAAACCAAGTGCTACTTATTACCGTATTCTGAGCTTCTGAAAAGTCTATTAGTTAGAGAGGCCGTTATCATTTGTCTCTTAGTGGAGGCTGTGCTTACCAACTTGCTTTCCAATTTTGAGGTGCCCGTGCCCGAGCAAAACTTTTACATCGCACTCCGGGTGGGATCCGTAAGTTTTGTCTAGGAGGTTCTTAAACTTCTTATCCTTTGCAGGGCTTTAAGCTGCTTTGTGAGTGGCGTGCACTTATAGGCTTATATTTTGGAAAGTGGCATTTTGATATGTATCACAACTTAGCTATCACTTATCAGCTTATAGTCGATAACTTTGCTTCTGAATCGATTCCGCACGACAAATCCGGATCCCTAACACGTGTAGTCTTTTACCACAGCTCTAATTAATGGCGCAATCTTTTCTTTTCATCACATTTACTTACTTTAGATGGTCCAGGGTGGAATACGGCATTCAACCAACAAGCCCCTCCAGCCAGCTTCGTCCCTAGCTAGCTGACTCCAGTTTCACACTTCAAGCTGGTTGAGGTCGTTCTCCACTTGTGTGCGACACCTAAGGTGGGGTCTTCCTTTGCTATACAGACTATCAGGGATAGACTCGAAGACTTGTCCGTCAGGCTGGTGCATCGGTGTCCATACTGCATTGAAACAGACTCGACCGAATATCACCTGAAGAACTTTCCTTTCAAAGCACCCAAGCAGATTCTCATCCGTTTTTGGCAGGGTGCATGCTTCTACAGCACGATCGGGATGATACGGGTCTTACATAAGGTCTCTGCCTTCTTAGCCCAAATAAACAGTGGTTGGCAAGAGTAGTTCTTCATTTGATCATGTCATTTTGGGATATTATAGTGGAGCACAGGTAGACAAAGCACTTCATTTAGGTCGGGTGGATGCAAATTTGTACCATCATCGTCCAGGTTGAATGGAGTGTTCTGTCTAACAGCGGAATTATGGCCATCTTCACCGTTTAGAAGTCTAGAAAAAGTCTATATTACCATTCTCATCTCCGCAGGCTGCTGTTCCGGCCTTGTAGACCGGAGTAGACTGCCTCGCCCTTCGTTAGAACTTTTGAACATACCCCCTGCAGCTACAGTCATCAATACACTCAACCGCCCGCTTTGCAGCATCCACATGCTCTCACTTAAGAGCTCCCGGGCTAATCTCTCAGCAGCCATAGTTCTTGTTTGTAGCATTGATTGGAAGGCCTCATTCTTTGGCCTATTGAAACCCACCACGAGGTTCCTCGTGTCTCGCTCATAACCGAAACTCTTTACATGGTAGGGAAGTTAACCCGATTGGACAGCCCCCAAAACTGAAGGGCCATCAGGTGCCAGTAGCGCACAACCGGGTAATAAAAGCTGCTGTTGGCCCGTAAAGAGGTCATCCACCACCATTTCTTTTTCAGCACCCTGGACAGTACTGAAAATCCTTACTGACTTCATCTCTAAGTATGCTAGAATAACTCATCTAAAGTCTCTGTCATCAGGACTGTTGGAGACACCGTTGATTTTCTATGTTGAAATCATCCACCACATCATCCACCATCCTTCTGATAGACTACAGTCAGTCTACCCGAATCTATTTTCTCTCCCATTTTAATATTTAGAACTTCAAAACAAATCTTCATCGGAACCTTTTAAATCCTTCCATTTTCCTTAATGCTCACACTGTGTTAAATTATGTACTTATATTAAGGATAGTCGAAGCCCCTTTAGTACCTGTAAGTAGTTCTAATAAACTAGGAGCCGCTTAAGAGCATCCTGGAGTGTCCAAATGTCTTGGCACCTAACAGTGCTAAATGCCTAACTGCAACGCAATCTCCATAACAGACTTTCGGCATCAAATAGCTTGTGCCTAACCATTAACTTATATTATGCCTACAACCATTCATGTTTTTACTAAAGATAATTCTTCAAGTATCACTCACTTGAATGAGCCATCAACAAGCATTAAGCTTATCTAAACCATAACTTCTCAGTCTCCTTTTCAACCCACATACAACGTTCCTTGTTATACCTATTCAAGTAAATGTTTGCACCACATAAAGTTGAATGGTTCCGTTTTCTTGCTTATACGTATTTAATATTAAAATAATTTCATCGTAATCTAAGTTACCTTTTCGATCAGCATGTTAACCGCTCGAGTATCCATTTCCAATTAATTTATTCATGCATTTCAAACTTACATCAAACGGTCCAATTCCGTTCGAATCAAAATATAGAGTATGTTATGTGTGTGGTTACCCCCTTCAATAGCTTTAATATTATGTTAACCCAACACGGAGAGAATTAAAAATCACCGATTACAAAATTCTCGGGATCAATTCACGAACTGCTCTTTTTTTTTAAATTAACGCTTATTTGTCTTGAATTTATAAAACTAAGTTTTGATTTGACCTCAAGTCTCCCTAATTTACGAAATTTTTTATTTGTTGAATCAATAAAAAAAGTCACAATTCACAATTTGAGAAAAAATTGTAAATTACAAACATTTTGAAGCAAATTTATAACTTAAAGTTTAGATTTAGATTTTTACCGTTGGAATTTTTGTTATTACGATTTTCAATTTGTAATTTACAAAAAATATTTGCTGATTCACCACAACAGAGTGATCAAATCAGTAACTGGAGTAGCAATACAGGAATTGAAATTTTTATATTGTAATTTACAAACAAATAAGTGGTGAATCATCAGAACAGAAAGATCAAATCTATAACTCGAATTATAATTCGTAAGTTTAAACTTCCCATTTTGCAATTTACAAAAAAGATATGGTAATTCAACACAATAGCAAGATCAAATCTATAACTATAGTTTTAATTCGGGGGATGATATTTTCAAGTTGTAATTTACAAACAAATATATTTTGTGATTCAATACAACAGAAATATCAAATCTAAAACTAAAGTTTAAACTTTTGGTTTGCATTTTGAATTCGTAATTTACAAATAATTTTTGGTAATTCAACACAACAGAAAGATTAAATCTATAACTCGAATTGTAATTCCTGAGTTGATGCATTAATTTGCAATTTACAAACAAAACGAGTGGTGATTCAACACAAATAAGAAGATCAAATCTATAACTCTAGTTTTAATTCGGGGGATGATATTGTCAAGTTGTAATTTACAAACAAATATATTTTGTGATTCAATACAACAGAAATATCAAATCTAAAACTAAAGTTTAAACTTTTGGTTTGCATTTTGAATTCGTAATTTACAAATAATTTTTGGTAATTCAACACAACAGAAAGATTAAATCTATAACTCCAATTGTAATTCCTGAGTTGATGCATTAATTTGCAATTTACAAACAAAACGAGTGGTGATTCAACACAAATAAGAAGATCAAATCTATAACTCTAGTTTTAATTCGGGGGATGATATTGTCAAGTTGTAATTTACAAACAAATATATTTTGTGATTCAATACAACAGAAATATCAAATCTAAAACTAAAGTTTAAACTTTTGGTTTGCATTTTGAATTCGTAATTTACAAATAATTTTTGGTAATTCAACACAACAGAAAGATTAAATCTATAACTCCAATTGTAATTCCTGAGTTGATGCATTAATTTGCAATTTACAAACAAAACGAGTGGTGATTCAACACAAATAAGAAGATCAAATCTATAACTCTAGTTTTAATTCGGGGGATGATATTGTCAAGTTGTAATTTACAAACAAATATATTTTGTGATTCAATACAACAGAAATATCAAATCTAAAACTAAAGTTTAAACTTTTGGTTTGCATTTTGAATTCGTAATTTACAAATAATTTTTGGTAATTCATCACAACAGAAAGATTAAATCTATAACTCGAATTGTAATTCCTGAGTTGATGCATTAATTTGCAATTTACAAACAAAACGAGTGGTGATTCAACACAAATAAGAAGATCAAATCTATAACTCAAGTTTTAATTCGGGGGATGATATTGTCAAGTTGTAATTTACAAACAAATATATTTTGTGATTCAATACAACAGAAATATCAAATCTAAAACTAAAGTTTAAACTTTTGGTTTGCATTTTGAATTCGTAATTTACAAATAATTTTTGGTAATTCAACACAACAGAAAGATTAAATCTATAACTCGAATTGTAATTCCTGAGTTGATGCATTAATTTGCAATTTACAAACAAAACGAGTGGTGATTCAACACAAATAAGAAGATCAAATCTATAACTCTAGTTTTAATTCGGGGGATGATATTGTCAAGTTGTAATTTACAAACAAATATATTTTGTGATTCAATACAACAGAAATATCAAATCTAAAACTAAAGTTTAAACTTTTGGTTTGCATTTTGAATTCGTAATTTACAAATAATTTTTGGTAATTCATCACAACAGAAAGATTAAATCTATAACTCGAATTGTAATTCCTGAGTTGATGCATTAATTTGCAATTTACAAACAAAACGAGTGGTGATTCAACACAAATAAGAAGATCAAATCTATAACTCTAGTTTTAATTCGGGGGATGATATTGTCAAGTTGTAATTTACAAACAAATATATTTTGTGATTCAATACAACAGAAATATCAAATCTAAAACTAAAGTTTAAACTTTTGGTTTGCATTTTGAATTCGTAATTTACAAATAATTTTTGGTAATTCATCACAACAGAAAGATTAAATCTATAACTCGAATTGTAATTCCTGAGTTGATGCATTAATTTGCAATTTACAAACAAAACGAGTGGTGATTCAACACAAATAAGAAGATCAAATCTATAACTCAAGTTTTAATTCGGGGGATGATATTGTCAAGTTGTAATTTACAAACAAATATATTTTGTGATTCAATACAACAGAAATATCAAATCTAAAACTAAAGTTTAAACTTTTGGTTTGCATTTTGAATTCGTAATTTACAAATAATTTTTGGTAATTCATCACAACAGAAAGATTAAATCTATAACTCGAATTGTAATTCCTGAGTTGATGCATTAATTTGCAATTTACAAACAAAACGAGTGGTGATTCAACACAAATAAGAAGATCAAATCTATAACTCTAGTTTTAATTCGGGGGATGATATTGTCAAGTTGTAATTTACAAACAAATATATTTTGTGATTCAATACAACAGAAATATCAAATCTAAAACTAAAGTTTAAACTTTTGGTTTGCATTTTGAATTCGTAATTTACAAATAATTTTTGGTAATTCATCACAACAGAAAGATTAAATCTATAACTCGAATTGTATTTCCTGAGTTGATGCATTAATTTGCAATTTACAAACAAAACGAGTGGTGATTCAACACAAATAAGAAGATCAAATCTATAACTCTAGTTTTAATTCGGGGGATGATATTGTCAAGTTGTAATTTACAAACAAATATATTTTGTGATTCAATACAACAGAAATATCAAATCTAAAACTAAAGTTTAAACTTTTGGTTTGCATTTTGAATTCGTAATTTACAAATAATTTTTGGTAATTCATCACAACAGAAAGATTAAATCTATAACTCGAATTGTAATTCCTGAGTTGATGCATTAATTTGCTATTTACAAACAAAACGAGTGGTGATTCAACACAAATAAGAAGATCAAATCTATAACTCTAGTTTTAATTCGGGGGATGATATTGTCAAGTTGTAATTTACAAACAAATATATTTTGTGATTCAATACAACAGAAATATCAAATCTAAAACTAAAGTTTAAACTTTTGGTTTGCATTTTGAATTCGTAATTTACAAATAATTTTTGGCAATTCAACACAACAGAAAGATTAAATCTATAACTCGAATTGTAATTCTTGAGTTGATACATTAATTTGCAGTTTACAAAAAAACTAGTCTTGATTCAACACAAATAAGAACACAAATAAGAAGATCAAATCTATAAATAAAGTATTAATTTGCAACGCACTCGGAAATTGTAATTTACAAAGATTAGTTCCTGTTTTATCATCACGAGTTGTATTAAATCAATACAAAGTTTTACTGAATTTGATCATTTATAACAATGCTAATTTTGAGCATAAGTGATTGTAAAATAGTATCTTTTTTACATTTTTAGTTTTATTTTTCGACAATTTTCTTTTAGTTAAAATAATGCACCTTCTGATTACTTTTGAGGTAAAAGGCGTTTCATTTCGTGAGTAAATATAATGTAGTTTTAGGACATAAAATGCACGACTGGGTTGCATATACATACATTACATATACGGAATAGATAGACGGATGATTAAAGCTGCGGGACCCACTTTTTTAATCATCAAGTTTAATTAACAGTTAGATTTTGTTACTATTCCAAAACTCTCCCCATTAATACCCAGTTATAACGCAAGTAAAAATATAATTAAATTTTTTTCTATTCTATTCTACTACCGTATAAAACGAAAAAAACGTATATATCATATATTTATAGATTTGTTGAGTTAATAGTTTAAAACCTTTAGCAAGGTTTTTAACTAAAATTGCTTAATTTTTTTAACTAAATATGTCAAAAATCTCAAAAATAATTCTTCAATCCTACATATTAAGATATTATTTCTTATGTACCCATGGTAGTGCATGCTATACTAAAATCAAGAGCTATGGTGAACGTTTTGATGAAAGTATTTTATACCGCTACACATTTTATAGACGTATTATTTGCATCAGTACAAACTATACATGGTAGCAACCTGGTAGCGATACCTCAACCCTTTGGCCATCATAATGTTCTTTCTTAATGCAAAAATTTGAGCGATGTAAAAGTGTTTTATACCGCTTCAAATTTCGTGAACATACAATTTTTATCTGTGCAAACTACAAATTATAAACGACCAACCTAGCCACCAAAATGCGCTTTCAAAATCTAGCAAAATAAAATTAAAATGTTTTATACCGCTCTAAGGTTGGTTCACTTGCAACCTTGCAAGTCAAACAATATGCCATCAACCTACCAGCACTAGGATGGTCATAAGACCACAAAAATGCACTTTCAAAAAGCAACAAAACATAAACGTGTTTTTTATCACCCTAAGTTTTGTTCGCTTGCACTTTATATGCGTACAAATTATATGTCATCGCAAGGACGGCCTTAAGGCCACAATAGTGCACTTCCAGGAAAGAAAATTAAAGTGTATTATTAAGTAGATCCTAAATAATGAATATTACATGGTATGAACTCTTAAATATGAAACATTTGTGTTGTATGATTCATTATTTGTATAGTCCATTTCGTTATATGGTTAATTTTACTTGAGTCGTTTTTAAATTTGATTATTGGTAAGGCACTTTTTATTCGAACAAACTATATGCGACTAACCTGGCAGCTCAAGGATGGCCCTCAGACTAGGATAATGCCTTTTTTGTATAACAAATATACAAAATACTCTATTGAAGCTAGTCATTCCTGATGAGGAACCGTAAGGTTACAAATTTCTCCAACAACTAAAAAACTGAAGTGAACTCCATTGTTCTTGTATTGTATTTTGCAAGAAAACATGAATTTTTTTCAACAGATAAATATTTAGAAGGGGGCTGGCCTTCAATTCTCTTAAGCTTGCCCCCACTCCCTCCCGGCTGGCTACTGAAGACTGCAGTTTTTTATTTTTTATTAAATTGGGCATGAAAATTGAATGGACCTTTTATTCTCTCTTGATTTCTGTTAAAACTATTTTTAAAAATTCCCATTTTTTGTAGTCAGCCGCCTGTTTACAAAATCAAAGAATGGGTGTCCCTATAGTCAGCCCCAATTTTTCATTTTGTTTACAGGGGGTTGACTACTGGCGTTCTTATGTGGCCAACTTCTGAAACTTAGTTGGTCGACCTCACACGAATCGCACTTATTAATAACTAACTTTTGTTAACAAATTTACTAAATACGCCTTTTATTTAATGGCCTAAACATTCCAACCAATAACGTAAGCACTCTATTCAACTATTTGAATAGGATTTCTGAAGTCCAGTTTAACATAAAAGTATAAATTTAAGGGGCTGACTACTAGTGCCATCACCCTACTTGTAGTTTTGTGGTACAAGCACCAGAATACTTGCATTCTACTTCCTAGGCATTTATCGAAATGCCTTATAAAATAGAATACTTATTGTTTGCAATGCCAGACTGTCCAGGGGCCTTACTATGTAACATTCTTTATTCATTTTCGCATCTATTTAAAGTTATTTTAAATGCTTAGCTTATTAAAAGTGGAAATATAAGATAAAGTAGGATAAAATGTTAGTGCTTCAGTCTTTTTGTCACTGAATCTTCAATAAGCGCATTTTTATTTCAGGAAGCACTTATGAACTTAAATAGAGCAACCCCAATTGGAGTTTTTTTGGCAAAAAGTCGGAACTAACATTTCATCCACTTTTGGATTCGAATGGATTAGAAAAAAATTATGTTACATGGTTAGGTCCACTTTTTTGTTTTCTTGTTAGCACGATTTATAAAGAATTTCAAGTGCGTGTAAATGACAAACCAGCAAGGACACAATAGGCTTGTTTTTTAGCGCATTTTTATCTTCGCTTAAAAACTAATTTTCATGTTAGCTAAATACAAAATACGGAACTATAGCAAATTTGTAGTATGTTTCACAAGATTACTTTTTAAGCGTAGATAAAAATGCACTAAAACACACAGTTATGACTTTGGCATCTTCAAGTTTCCACATGATTTACACCCAGTGCGGGAATTTGTTTATATTTAAACATGAGTAATCACTGATAGTGAGGATCGCGCTTCGTGCTGCCGTGCGAATGAGAAAACATCATATCAGACATGTCAAAGAGAGAGCAGAGACAATGATTTTCGCGCCTTCGAGATTACAATCAGTGCTACCAAATTTCTTATAAAGGCACGTTTAAACTTGTTGGTTTGTTTTAAGATAAAGGCCTCACACGCACTAGTCTCGATTCATTTCGATTGAGTCATATACCGATTATGGGACTTTTATTTGTTCCGAGTTGCTCATAGAACTTAGTTGTCACAGCACAAAGCAGGTTTAAGTTGCTTACTCTGGCCCAGCAAGTAAGTTTTTTAATATAAAATGCCAACTAGGTCTTACTACAGTGGCATTATACGGTGTTCGATAAGATTATATACACCAAAATAGGCAGAGAATCGAGAGAAAAGAAAATGGTGACTTAAGTCAACACCCACTGGAACGCGCTCTGCTTGTACAGGCCTTTATGAACTAATTTTAGATATTTAAAATCGATAACATGCTGCAAATGTCACAATTCACTTAAAAATAATATAATTTTTAAGCCTAGTACATACTTTCTCGTGAAGTTAACAGTCACCAGTGGAGAAAGTGATTTTTTGACATTTCTCACTGGAACAGACTTGCGAATGTGTTATGAAGGCTTGATCTAAAAACCATAATACCTCAAATAACTAGTCCAAAATACAAAAGTAGGAATCTAAAACCACCGTATCAATTAGCTAAAGAATTTCTTTTAATTTTTCAATTCACAAGGGTAAGCGTGAAACAACAACTTTTTTTTTCTTTTGAAATCGAACTGTCAAGTTTTCACGAAGAATCCCCGTACATTTTGCACGGGAATAGCTTGAGAACGAAAATAGTCAACTTTCGCCTCCACACAGCTTTACGAGCATGTTAACGGGTGAACAAAAATGTAAATTTTGTACGGATTCACGACCTGATTTACAAGTATGTACTAGGCTTAAAGGCTCTTCCAAACCGACGCAAAAGTATAGCGAATCATTTGCAAAGATGTTTTTTTTATTGTTGTGTAGCATTGTGTATCGTTCTTATTTTGAATCGTTGCGACTGACTCGCTGATTTCGCGTTGGTTTGGGAGAGCCTTAATATACAAAATTCTCACCAAGCGTCACTGAACCGTCATTTAGTTCACACAATCATGGATTTGACGCAATAAAACCTATCCACAAATAGTCAGATACCCCGAGTTCTTGTTACATCATTTTTTACAAGGGATTATAACAATACCAGGCTATCAAGATCGCTTTGGATAGATATCTGAACACGGACACTTGTAAAACTTTATTGGGCCAATTCTGCAGTGCGAATTATTTCTTCTATACTTTCTATTCACACTTAAACTATATTTTTAAAAAAATCGTCATAAGTGTACCCGTTTTCTGTAAAAAAAATGTGCAACTTACTCTTGTGGAATTGCAAGAATTTGGTGTTACACAAATTGTTGTGTACATATGTATGTATATGAAACTCATGCTTCAAGAATTGGAGCGAATTTTTTACTAATGTTGGTATAAATGCACTTGTTAACGCAGCACAACTTCAAAAATATATTTGTTAGTTGTTAAACTTTCTACTTCGTACGACGCGAAGTTGCACAAATTGCTTTCAAATCCCATAGGAATTTTTGACAGTTTGTGAACTGTAGTAAGTTGGAGCAGCTACCAAATACAACTTATTTATCTTTGTACCTAGTAAAATAATCCAATGGTCAAAAAATTAAAACATGAGTTGTAATGACATTATTCGTTTAATTTTCACAAGTGTAAACATACACTTAACATACAAATTGTAGCACTGGGTGTAAGCTGGGTGTTAATGATGTGGAAACTAGAAGACGCCAAAGTCCTTGTGTCCGTGCTGTTATCTCTTTCGCACTCACTTGAAATTCCTTAGGTATGAAAATTTAATTTTATTAATTAAATACTCCCAATTTGCCTTTTTGGTGTTTTTGTGACGTCACAATCATCTTTTACCATCTTTTTTGAATGAAACTATAATTGAAAATTAAATAATAAAAGTTATTTATGGCGGATAAAATCTTGTAATTAGAATAACTAGTAGAAATAAACAGTCAAATGGATACATTTTAATTTTCTGTTCTCCAAACAAAATATAATTGTGACGTCACGTACTTGATGAGCATACATATATGTATGTACATACCTTTTTGCTATTTTTCATGAACCGGACAACGTCTTTGGCAAATAAAGTGTAGGTGTTTTATTCTGCAAGGCATTTCGATTACATGCCAAAGGAAAAGCAGAATAAACTATAATTAATAAAGAAGTAACAATTATTTTGGGTTCTTCAAGTTTCCACATCAATTACACCCAGCTTGATTGAAAAATAATGTGCCTGTATTACAAATTTTTAGAGCGTGCGAAAGAGAAGATATAATACTAAAATGAACAGGATAAAGTAATATGAAAAGAATTTTTGCGCCTATACTTTTTTGAAACCAGTGCTACCAATTTCATGCTTAAGTTATGTTCATACTTTTAGGTTTCGTGCAGAATGAAACGAATAATTAATTCATATTTAAGTTGTTGAATGACTTATGTATGAACTGGTTTTTAGCTTACGACATTTCGGCAGATGAATAAAAGCGCATTCAGGATAATAAAGTTAAGCGTTACTGAACAGTCATATGATTGAAACGCTTATGGCATTTTCCCAATGTAAATTTCACTTTTCCATATAAGGCTTCACTGGGCCGATATTTTATATTAACGTGAGTACTGGTAACTGCCTATTTTTTACGTTCATAGTTGTCAAAATATATACATATCGATACCTTCCCGGAAAAATGTATTAAGCGACATTTCAAAAATTTTAATGGCATCGAAAAAAACCTCTGGTGTCTGGTCCAGTTATTTATTTATGTATTTAAAAAATAAAAAGATTTGGAACGGGATTTTCAACTCAAAATGTCTCTAAAAATCTGGTTACTACAACAAAATACCCAAATAAATAACTGAATAAGATGTATTTTAAAAATTTAATTTAAAATTTTGAAAATGTCGCTTAATACGAGTACATTCTAATGGGAAGGTATCGATACATAAAAGTTAAATTGTACTAAAATTCGTAGAAAGTTGCAGTTTTCGAAAGTAAACGAACATATCATACAATAATGTATTTCATTAGGAGTTGCGTGTGTATGTCAAAGAAAAAATAGCAAAAAGACATTAATTTCAGAACCATCGACTTTCAACAAACTGATTGCAAATAATAAAAGTCTATTTCAGAAAAAGATTTGAAAACATGTTTATGAGAAAACTTAAAAAAGTGATAAAAGAGCCAAACGATTTTGGCGTCTTCAAGTTTTTACATTGTTCACTCGTAGTGAACGATTTACATGATTGGCAAACTGAAAATATTTCTGCCACTAAACTGACAATAAATAGAAATTTTCATCGATTTCCCAGGAAAAATGCCAACTTTTTAATCGTTTAAATAAATTATTTTAATGTGTTTATTTGTTTGAGCGAGAAGTATATTAATGGACGTACAAATGTAACGTAACTAAAGAAATTTGCTACTTTTGAGTAAAATTCAATGGGCTTTTTTATTTATGTACAACACTGCCGAAAATGTCAAAAACCCTAAATTATTTCATAAATCTTTATAAAATTATCTGACCCGTTCTGATTGAAAAAAAATTTACAAGTTTAAACATACCATAAAATCGAAATTGGTAGCACTGATTGCAAGTGTAAAAGCCCGCTAAATTGCTTTCTGTCTCATTGATATTTTCTCTTTCGCACGCACTTGAAATTCCTCATAGAAAACGAAATGCTTTACATATACAGTAATACCCGGATAAGTACCTATAGCTCTAGAGAACCAAAATTTTGAGAAGTTTTTCATATAAAACTCATCTTAAAATTACCTTTCACTTAACTTCCTTCCCCACTTATATTGTGTACTTTAATTAAATTTTCCTGAAAATACTTCCTATAAAGTTCCTAGCCTATTGAAATCGGTTCTATGTTCTTTCATTCGCAATCGAAACTTTTTATTAATTACGATCATAACTGCAATAACTTTTTGCTATGATTTTTTTTTTTTTTAACTAAACAAATTTGTATGACAAGTATGTTTTAATTTATAAGATAAGAGTGAATCTGAGCACTAAAATGTTTTTTCATAACTTCCAAACCGGGATAAGTACCTCTCAAAATGGGGAATTTATGGTGAGGCACTTATCTGGGCTTTACTGTATTAAGAATTTAATGATCGCGTGAAAGAAAAACCACCAGAGAAACGTCGTAGTTGGCATTTTTAAGTTATCGCTCTTTGATAACAAATTATTTATTTTATTAAAAACTAACCATAGTTTTGGCGTCTTTTATTTTCTACGCAATGTGCGAATGAAAAGACAATGTGAAAGAGATAAGAGAATGCTTTAGCGCCTTTTTGTTACTACAAAGATTGCAATCAGTGACAGTGATACCAAATTCATGTTTAAGGTATGTTTAAACTTGTAGAATTGTAGAAGATTAAGACAATAACATTTTAATAACTTATGAATTAATTTCTAGGTTTGGACATTTTCCGCATTTTTACTGTAGAAATATAAGAGTGCATTCACGATTCAATTATTATATATTAAAACATATACGTTTTTAATGAAATTGTGAAAGAATTCACAATAAAAATTATACCTTATTGTGTAACGTACTGGCGAGTGTGTGGGCCCGAAGATTTAAAGCAAACAATCTCATTAAGTCCATTTGGACATAAATTATGTATTTTTGTTTTCAATTTTGACAACCAGGTACGTTAGTAAAAAGATATGTAGGAGACTCTACAGGTGATCAGTAATTTTGTTAGAAAAACAGAAGCTCTTGAGAAATATATACAAAAACATCCAAAGTGTTAGCTGCATTCTGTACGAAGTTATAGCTAAGTATTATAAAGAATATGTAGAGGGCGCTTTAATCAATTATATCAAAAAGTTCGAGCTAATGGAAAATAAACGTAAAAAATTCAAAAGTCCAGTATACGTACTAAATTAAAGGGGAACATTTTGAAGGGGGCACTGCAGTCGGTTAGTTTTTACATCCGAAATGCAGCAGGTAGTGAAAATATATGCATAAAATTTCAAAGCTCTGGCTTAATTTTGTAAGAAGTTATACCCTAAAACCTTTAAAAACATATAGAGGGCGCTGCAATCAGTCCATTGTTATATTGTAAATGCATGAGCTCATGAAAAATATACGTTCAAAATTCAAAAGTCTAGCTTAATTAAGTATAAGTACTAAATTAAACCTGCATGTTTTGAAGGGGGCGCTGCAGTCGGCTAGTTTTTTACATCCGAAATGCAGCAGTTCCTGAAAAATATATGCACAAAATTTCAAAGCTCTAATTTAATATTATACGTAATTAAACCTTAAACCCTTTAAAAACACATAGAGGGCGCTGCAATCAGTCCATTAATAATAATAATAATAATAATAATAATAATAATAATAAATAATAAAAGCATGAGCTCATGAAAAATATACGTTTAAAATTCAAAAGTCTAGCTATACAAAAACATCCAAAGTGTTAGCTGCATTCAGTACGAAGTTATAGCTCAGTATTATAAAGAATATGTAGAGGGCGCTTTAATCAATTATATCAAAAAGTTCGATCTAATGGAAAATAAACGTAAAAAATTCAAAAGTCCAGCTTGATTAAGTATACGTACTCAATTAAATTTGAATATTTTTAAGGGGGCGCTGCAGTTGGCAAGTTTTTTACATCCGAAATGCAGCAGGTCCTGAAAAATTTATGCACACAATTTCAAAGCTCTGGCTTAACCTTTAAAACAACATATAGAGGGCGCTGCAATCAGTACGTTGTTATATTGTAAAAGCATGAGCTCATGGAAAATATACGTACAAAATTTTAAACTTCTAGCTTAATTATGAAAGATTTAGTTGCTAAAAACATCCAAAATACGAACATTGTTGATGCATTGGGTTGACTTTTATATGGAAAATATTAAATATCATTGCGCCCTCTCTTTGGCCATCAACAAATTTTAAAAGCATACTTGGCCCTAATGCCTGGTGGGGAAATTCACCGATACTTCATAAAAAGAACATATTCTGTTCAAAGTTTCACGTCTTTCTTCATTCTCCTCAATTCTGCAAAACTATTTTCAATCATTAATGTAAAATATGAAATTGGATTGTATCAATCCTAACATTGAAAAAGTAGAATCTACAACAAATTAAATAAAACCATTGAACACCACATAACTAAACATGGAATTTTTACAAATTTTCACCAAATTGTGAAAATTTGTCAGAAATTTCAAGTTCCCAATCAAATCTATTATTCAACACAAAAACAGCTTTTTCCAGTTCTTAAATCAGTCTGAGCATGCCTTAAAAAAAAAATTGGCACCACTAGTTTCAATCGCGAAAAAGAAAAAGACAAAATGATCTGTTTTGTGCTTGAGCAGACGATGAAGATGACGCCAGTGGTTAGTCTGTTTTCAAGTTTCGCGTCGTGTTGGTCGTTGGTTCTCGTTCGCTCTCCGTACTGCGTGGCTGTACTTTTAAACGTTTACCGGTTTTAAGGCGTTGTTTGTGCTGTGCTGCACAAAAAAGAATATTTTCTCATAAGAAAGGTAATTTTTATGAAATATTATTTTCCTGTTTAGACAATATTAAAATGTTATTTCTTTTTAATTACATGAGGCTACTGATTTTCGTTTCTGTGCACGCTGGTGAGCGGATGGTGATTCATTTGCATATATATGTACCTCGTTGGGTATTTTTTGTGGCGCAATTAATTTGGTGATAAAAAGGTAATTTTGTATGAGTTTTAGAAAATAAAAACTAGGTTGCCAAACAATATGTGTATACATAATTATGCACATATTCTTGTCTAGAAAAATGCTTCTTTTAATCCGAATTTTCTTTTTTTTTAAGTTCTTGTGCTGTTGCTGGGCGGGGTCCGGGCGTCTGCGTCTGCTGGCATTTTCGGGAAACGGGCTGCTGTTGATTCCTTTTTTGATAAAGGTAAGTTATTCATTTTGAGTTTTTATTAAATAGCCATCAAATTGTAAACATACATTTATGAATTTCTTTTTTAATTTTTCAAAGTCTATAGCTGTTGCTGTTGTTCGGGTGCCTGTTTGCTGCATTTTTGGCATGTGGCAGTGGGACCATTTTTGGCTTGTGGCAGTGGGACCATTGCTGTGTATTTCTTTTTTGAAAAAAGGTAATTTTGTTATGTAATTATGTAATTTTATTAAGTAGATAATAGATAATCGCGTTTAGAAAAACGCTACTATTCATATGAAATTCTATTTCTGTTTATCTGCATTAGTTGAGTAGTGCTGTGTGGATTGGCCGATTTATTTCGTTGGTGCTGCTGCTGCCGTTGCTGATAATTTCTTTTTTTAAGGTAGTTTTGTTTGAAGTATTTTTTAAAAGAACATTATTGAAAAGCCAAACAATTATATATCTACACCAATAATCGTTTTTAGAAAAATTCTACAGTTCAAGTGAATTTCTATTATTCTAGGTTTGTGTGCTGTTGCTGTATATGGGTTGTGGAGTCCCTAATTCAGCATTAATTTTTGTTGTGTTCCGATGGAAAACCTTTTTGATGTACTCAACTCAATGGAACTTCAAGAGTTTCATCAACATTTTCAAAGTAAGTTACAATCATTACGAATTATAATTTTTTAATGTGTAGCATATAAAAAAGATAGCAAAGTATGTTATTTATACTTTTTTTATCTTTAATAATTTTGAAACCAAAACACTAGTAGCTTTTTTCGCGACTTGTAGGTATTTTTGTTGGGGATTTTAACAGCAAAATTTTTTTAAATTAATTATTTTTCTTTTTCAAACTTCAACTAAATAAAAAAATTAGAACTTTAAATTCCAAAAAGACGGAAGAAAAATATAAAAATCGAATTTGTTTGCAAAAAATTGATTTTTGCTTTAGTTGCAGATTGGTTTTAAAATAAGAAAAACCATATTCTTCACATTATATAAAAGAAATAGTAGCTATCATCTTTTAAAATAGAAATCGATTGTTTGCTTACAATTTCGTTTGTTGAAAAAGGTAATTTTAATACGTATCACATATAAAAAAGTTTTTCAATTCGTGTGAATTTCTAATGATTAAAGCCTTAGTGCTGTTGCTCTTTAATTTGTATTCACATTGAAATGGAAAACTTTTTTGGTTTTATTTTATTCATTCGGTTGTTGGTTTTCGCTTTATTAAGCGTATTCAATTTGTTTTTCTGATATGAAACTTCATTTTTTATGGGACAATTATATTATTTTCTTGGTAAGACAAATATTTTTGGGAATTTTTCAAATATAGAATTTGCGGCTTTTAATTAACTTTTACCAGTGGGGGAGTGAAAATTATGGAAAGCTTATGTGAAGTAGTAAATACCATGGAACTATATTTTTGTCACCATTATCAAAGTAAATTACTTCACTGAATTGTTTAAAATAAAAATATTGCTCCTTACGTTAATTGGAAAACGGGTATTGAAAAATTAGTATGCTTTTTATTTTTGTTTGCTTCTTTTTCGGTTCATTAATCGATTTCAATTTGTATGTTCTTGGTATTGTGAACAAAGTGCAATTTTTTTTTCGGATTGTAGCTCAGCATTAATTTTTGTTGCTGTTTTTTTTTTTTTGCGTTCAAATGGTTAACCTCTGATGAACTCAAGTCGATGGAACTTCAAGAGTTTCATCAACATTTTCAAAGTAGGTTACAATCATTACGAGTTATTATTTTTATATGGGTAGCGTATATAAAAGATAGCAAAGTGTGTTGTTTATACTTTTCTATCTTTAATAATTTTGAAGCCAAAACACTAGTAGCTTTTTATCGCGATTTGTAGGTACTTTTTTCTTGGGGATTTTGCCAAGCAAAATAATTTTAAATTAATTATTCTTCAGTTTAAAATATTTTTCTTTTTCAAACTTCAACTAAATAAAAAAAATTAGAACTTTAAATTCCAAAAAGACGGAAGACAAATATAAAAATCGAATTTGTTGGCAAAAAAATGATTTTTGCTTTAGTGGCAGATTGGTTTTAAAATAAGAAAAACCATATTCTTCACATTATATACAAAGAATAGTAGCTATCATCTTTTAAAAAAGAAATCGATTACAATTTCGTTTGTTGAAAAAGGTAATTTTAATACGTATCGCATATAAAAAAGTTTTTCAATTCGTGTGAATTTCTAATGGTTAAAGCTTTAGTGCTATTGCTCTTTCTTTTTGTATTCACATTGAAATGGAAAACTTTTTTGTTTTTTTTTATTCATTCGGTTGTTGGTTTTCGCTTTATTAAGCGTTTTCAATTTGTTTTTCTTATATGAAAGTTAATTTTTTATGGGACAAATATATTATTTTCTTGTTAAAACAAATATTTTTGGGAATTTTTCACATATAGAATTTGCGGCTTTTGATTAACTTTTGCCAGTGGGGGTCTTAGGTGAAAATTATGGAAAGCTTATGTGAAGTAGTAAATACCATGGAACTAGTTTTTTCACCATTTTCAAAGTAAATTACTTCACTGAATTGTTTAAAATAAAAATATTGCTACTAACGTTAATTGGAAAAAAGGTTTTGAAAAATTAGTATTCTTTTTATTTTTGTTTGCTGTTTTTTTCGCTTCATTAATCGTTTTCAATTTGTATGTTCTTGGTATTGTGAACAAAGTGCAATTTTTTTTCGGATTGTAGCTCAGCATTAATTTTTGTTGCTGTTTTTTTTTTTTGCGTTCAAATGGTTAACCTCTGATGAACTCAAGTCGATGGAACTTCAAGAGTTTCATCAACATTTTCAAAGTAGGTTACAATCATTACGAGTTATTATTTTTATATGGGTAGCGTATATAAAAGATAGCAACACACTTTGCTTTGTTTATACTTTTCTATCTTTAATAATTTTGAAGCCAAAACGCTAGTAGCTTTTTATCGCGATTTGTAGGTACTTTTTTCTTGCTGATTTTGCCAAGCAAAATAATTTTTAATTAATTATTCTTCAGTTTAAAATACTTTTCTCTATAAAACTTCAACAAAATAAATAAATGAGAACTTTCAAAGTGACTTGCAAAGTGACGGAAGAAAAATATAAAAATCGATTTTGTTTGCAAAACAATAGATTTTTGCTTTATTTGCAGATTGGTTTTAATTAAAGAAAAACCATATTCTTCACATATTATAAAAAGGATAGTCGCTATCATCTTTTAAAAAACAAATCAATTGTTTGCTTACAATTTCGTTTGTTGAAAAAAGTAATTTTAATACGTATCGCATATAAAAAAGTTTTTCAACTCGTGTGAATTTCTAATGTTTAAAGCTTTAGTGATATTGCTCTTTAATTTGTATTCACATTGAAAAAGAAAACTTTTTTGGTTTTATTTTATTCATTCGGCTGTTTGTTTTCGCTTTATTAAGAGCTTTGGTTTTTCTGATATGAAAGTTCATTTTTTATGGGACAATTATTATTTTTTTTCTTTGGACAAAAATATTTATTTATTTATAATATAGGCTTTGCTGCTTTTGCTTTACTTTTACCAGTGGGTTTTGTTAGGTGAACATTTTGGAAAGTTTGTGTGAAGTAGTAAATACTTTAGTTGCTGATGGGTATCGAGTTAATGGGGTTTTATTTTAGTAAACTAAATTAGTTTTCCCATTCAGATCTGTCCAAAAACTCAGCTTTTGACGGTCAAATTCTTCCGCTGGTGAGCGGATAGTGATGCATATATACATATATCTGTACCTTGCTTCTTAAAGGGCCTATGTCTAATATGTTAATTTTTGAGAAATCGAAGATTTTGCTTTTTAATTTCCGAAAATGTTTATTACTTTTGAAAAATATATACTAGGAAACAATTTTAAGACATTTGCCCTTATTAAAGTCGTAGATAATCTTCCTCTGAGTCAAAAAGTGTACTTAAGTCAATATTTGAAAAAAATACTGACATTGGCCCTTTTAGAAGCAAGATACAGATATATAACTATTATGTACCTCGTTGGTTATTTTTTATTTGGTGATATAAAAGGTAGTTTCATTAAGATTTTGTTTTGAAAAAAAAAAATATTATATTGTCAAACAATTACGTATACATACTTTTGAACATATTCTTGTCTAGAAAAATGCTACAATTTACGTGAAGTTTTATTATCCAAAGTTTTTGTGCTGTTGTTGTGTGGGGTTTGCGTTTGCTGCATTTTTGGGAAAGGGGCAGCTATTGGCTTGTTTTTTTTAATAAATGTAGTTTTATTTCGATTTTTCTAGTAAATGGCACCACAATTATAAACATGTCTACATATTCGTGTTGCAAAAATGCTATATTTTCTGTGAGTTTTTATCATTCAAAGTTTTTGTCTATTACTGTGAATGCTGTCTGTACAACATGCTGCTT
Source organism: Dasysyrphus tricinctus (assembly GCA_963921185.1). NCBI lineage: Eukaryota > Metazoa > Arthropoda > Insecta > Diptera > Syrphidae > Dasysyrphus > Dasysyrphus tricinctus. The sequence goes on from OY992530.1 coordinate 108,650,550, forward strand.
TTTTCGAATAGTTGGGCGATGCGACGGGCGATTTTTTGCATGCAGGTTTTGCTCCGTTCAATTTTCTTTTATCAGTGGGTGGGGGGTAAGGGTTCAACAAACATAGATCGACTCAGCTGCAGTTTTATTAGGAGATTAAAAAAATATCAAACAGTTAAACAATAATACATATTTGTGTTTTTAAAACAAAGGCTTTGGTGTTGATGCTGTGCAGGGTTAGGTTTACAAGTATAGAAAGTTTGTACGAAGTGGTTCATACCATGGAACAATAAGATTTTTATCAACGTTATATTGTAAATTGCAAAACAAAATACATATAGCGATTAGGTAAAGTGCAATTTTCTAAAGCTAACCTTATTTGCGACAATTATAGAAATGGAAGGTGTGTTTCAGGTCGTTGTCAGTCATTAATCTTTAATTACAAATCTTAAGTTGGCTTTTATTGTATAGCGTAACGGATACAATTATAGGCACCCCCAATTTTTGCACCAATTATTGGCACCTTATGCAATAGTGATTTTCTCAATAACTCGTTGACCGAATAAGTCAATTTATTTTTTATTTTGAACTTGCACATATTTCTCACATTTTTGTGTCTTTGGTTTGAAAATACATATTTGCTGTCGATCTTCTTCTTTTAAGTAAAAGTATAAAGAGATGCAAATAAATAATTGCGGAAATTTTTTGATCTTTTTGTTAACGATCCATAATTTTGAAAGATGTTTTTCACTGTTTCTGGCTCAATTTGTTGATAAAAACTTATTTTATTTATTATAATAATGCCTTGAATAAGGTATTTTAAATTTGCATTATTCTATTACTTAAATGGGTGCCAATAACTGGTTTCAAAAACAAACAAAGGTTCAATTATTGGCAGGGGGTGCCAATTATTGCATCCTATTTAGCTTCAATTATTGGAACTGCGAATAAATATACTTTTAATTTACGCTGCCAATAGTTGTAGCATTCATCGGTTATGAATCATGGTGCCGATAATTGTAGGTTTTGGTTAGCTTTTTTTTGATTTGTCATTAAAAGTAAATTTTTAATTGATGAACTTATAATTATACGTTTATATACAAAGGATTCTCATCACTCTACAGATATAAAAGTGGTGGTTGATTAAAGTGGAAATTTCCTTAAGGGTGCCAATAATTGTATCCGTTACGCTAGGTGTTTTTTGTTTCTATCATTATCGAAGTGAATAATTGTTATAATATTGTTTACTATGGCAACGTACAAATAGTAACACAAAAAAGTTAAAACTCCAAAACTTGCTTTATATGTATTTTCATTATATTATAACTATTTAAACATTTTATAGATTTCAATATTCTTGATGTGGATACATTGAAACTCTTATCCGAAAGTGACCTTTTGACACTATTTCCGACTGATGTTGGAAGTCGTGTCAAAGTTAGAACAAAAATTTCAAAATGGCGGGAAGGCATAGTAAGGCTTTGTTTTTATGTTTGTTTTTACCTCGTGAATGATTTTTTTTTATATTTTTCATGCAGAATGATGGGAAAATACTTAGTTTAGATGATGGAATTCAAAATTGGTTGTATTCTCAAAGCCCTTCTTCAGCTCCATCAACTCCATCCAGGAGCAATCATGCACTTCAATCTTTTGTAAGCAAAATCTTTAATTCAGGATGCCAGCTATAGTGATCATTGTAATACATCAGTGACAATTTTATTTGAAAATGTATAGACTGTTAGCATTTTCCCGTGACATTCGTACCGCATTAGATTTTCATATATTGAAAGGATTAAAAAAGCATATAGCAGTATGCCCCTTGCGAACCTTGCTTCTCTTTATGAAAAATATATTGAAACACTTTTTTTCTGAATAAATTTTATTAAATATCTATTTTTATTTTGAACTGTGAAAAACTGTACAGTACAAGTTTACCACGGAACCATGACAAATTACTATACAAATTTCAAGAAAAATGTAATAGCTTAAGTGCTATTCAAGTACGAGTTATATCATATTTTCATTTTAATATACGAATTAAATAATGCACATATCGGCAGAAAAACGGCACAATTCAAAAAAATTTAAAACTTGGTGTAGAAAAGAAAAAATATCTACTGAAGTTCAATATTTGGAATTTACAGAGTTACTTTTCGATTAAATATTTGTACAGATTATTGGAAATTGGAGTTTTTTTAATTTCCTTTCACTTATTTCGAAAAATGTGCGTTTATCTTTCGAACTTACGAAATATGTATGTATATTAGGTTGGTCGTAATGTTTTTTTTTTTGTATTTTCATATTTGGATTAACTCAAATCAGATTCAAATGAAGAAAAAAATCATATCAGAAAAAAGTGGCTTTGGGGTCATAATTGTGTGTCTACAAAAATTGTGATTCCGAAATTTTGTATTACTACCTATGTTTTATAATTAGTATGAGATTAACATTCTAATCAATAAAAACTATACCTATTACATTTCTATACTGTATTTAAAAATCTTCAACATATTATTCCAGAATTTTTTGAAAGTGAATACACACAAAATATTTTTGGAATTCAAAATAATTGAGTTCGTAATTCTCGACTTGCTCAAAAATAAAACCTTTAAGTTTCCACCGTTCATCTAAAAACGGATTAAAATATCAGAAAACAAGCATTCTTAGTTAGGAAAAATTTTGAAAAATTAAAAACTACTCACTTTTGATTCAAAAACAAAATAAAAGAATAGATTATTAAGTCCTAAAAATGCCTTCGCATATTATTTTGAACATTGTATATTTTTAATAATTGTATGTCACTCTTCATTCATTTTTTCACTAAATTGCCCGTTCTGCTTAAAGGAGGAAAATAAATCCCATTACAAATTTTGAAAAAAAAAGAAAGAGTTATTATTATTTCTTCTTTAGAAGCTGATTTACTTAGACCCAACGAAATTAAATTTTTGTAACGACCACTTTAATTATATCAAATAAAAACATTACCGGTAGATTGACCAACAATATTTTTTATTTTCTACTGATAGAAATCCACTTTATGAAACAGATGATTTTCGTTTACATTACTGACATGCTATTTTTTTTGTTATGGTTCCATGTTTGGGTGTTTTTGTTCATGATCAACTTAAAATCTCAAAATCAAAAATTAATAGGTGATATTTTCACAGCTACAATAATTTTTCTACTGATTGCTTAAAGTAACCTATTAGAAAAAAAACATAATAATTTTTCATTTTACTGATGCATTTCAATGATATCTACATAGTCTGACTTTTTGAAGTTAGAAACACATTCATGCCATGATGTTTTTTAGGACTTGGCTTTTTTTTTGAGCCATCATACTAAATTCAATATTGCTTATAATGTGACTAACTATTTGCCGGACTACTTAAGAGAGGAGCTCATACAAGAAGCCGTTAAATTTTACACGGACAAAAATTATTTAATGAGGCACGATGATTTTGTATGCATAGCAAAACAGATATCTGAATCTTTTCCAAATGAACCCTTGGTATTATGATAAATTTTTATGCATGGAACAAGTACAGTCTTATTATTTTGATATAGCTTGTTTACTACAATCAACAAACTCGAAAGGGGCGACTTCAATCCATTTACAAAACCACAATAGCCCGCCTCCGTCGAAATGGTCTACCACTTATGACTAAAAGGAAAAAAATGTCATCTACAGAAACTATACAAAACACAGGTTCAGGTGTGTATTTAAAGTTCATATTATATACTTCAGGCCATTCATGATGTGACTTAACTATTTTAGTACTATTGCAAAATTGCAACATTTTCTTACTTTATATCCAGTCAATACATTTAAGTTATACTGATTTTCACTAAAACTAAATTTGCAATTTTACTAAAAGTGTTACATCGCATCGTGATTACTTCATTCTATTAACTGCTATAGAAATGTATGTGTAGTGTAATAGGTACAACTAGGGGAAAAAAACGACAAATAAACTAACTGATTTTAAGGTCATATCGGTGATTTTCTGCCAACTGTGATATGTTTGAGTCCAGTGCTGTTTTGTTATTTAATGTTTAATTTTCGTATGCATTTCTGATTTGAATTGGGTAAATGACTATTTACTATGAAAAGAAAAAAAAAACAATAGGTACGGTTGGGAATAAGTACATTTCCGTATATTTTTTGCTCTCTAAAAGTTCTAGCAAAAGGCTTTGACAAATCATACATACAAACATAAGTAAAGCCATAAAAATAAAAAAATAAAAAGTTTTGAATGAGTTTAAATTTTTGAACATTTTTGGATAAAAAAATCACAGTTGTTGGCAGAGAATTGCCTATATATATGTATATATTTTTTTGGGAGAATTTTAATAAAGAAGTCTTAATTTATTTTTTCTAATAAGAAAAGTAAAGTAAAAATATGTTGTCAGAAAAAACAAAATATTATGTTTGTACAATAAAACCCGGATAAGTTTCTCTCACTTAAGTGCCTCTATTTCTTCATTACCAACAATTTGAAGAACTCTTCATATAAAATTTAAATTATTAGTAAGCTTTACTTAACTACCTTTCCGCTTAATTGTCTCTCATTTTGTATACTTTTGTTTGTTATTTCCCTGAAAATACTTCTTTTAACTTTTAAGTACCTAGCCCATTGAAATTTGTTCTAAAATGACAGCTGTTGATATGTTTTTATATTCTAGGCTGCAATGCACTTTCTAATTTTATGCCTTTTTCTGTTTCTTAAATTAAATAAATAAAAATAAATGTTTTAGTGAGTTATTCATGATTTTTTTGGTAAATAAGAGAAAAACGCTTTGGGGTTTTATTTTATATTGTTACGATTTGGGGATGATCGGAAAAAAGTACTAATTCATAAAGGAAGATACTAACATAATAGCTTCACTGACATAAATATATTTAAAGTTCATTCCTAATTTATAAAAGCATTCATTTCAAAATATTTTCCTTTATTATCTATAGAGTCAACTCCAGATTCTGAGGATCAGAAGTGGTTGAAGACCCACACCACTCCATTTGCCACATTAGAGGCAAAGTGGATGGCAACCACAGAAATTCGATCAAAAAAGATAAAGAACTCAAAAACAAAGGACATTACAATTATTCTAGACGATTGGCCATCATTTTTAATACCAGAAGGGTCTAGATTGGTATATTTTTTAAGAAACTTTTACTATTTTGCATATTCTTATCAGTATCCGTAGCTTTGAGAAATAACCCCTTAAGCAAAATACATACCGTCAGATAAGAATTACAATTTAGTAACTTCACCTTTATTTTTGTCGTTATAAATTATTTAAAAAATAAATAAAAAATTAACTTTCCATGTTTTTGGGTTTATTCAAAAACAAAAAAACTTCACAAACTTGACATCACAACTAAAGGGAAGAGGAAAAAAGGGGGTCTCTTGGAATTTCTAATAAAATATATTTTTTTTTTGCAATAATTGTGAAAGAAACCAAAATCATTATGTCATGCATGTTACAAATGACATTTAAGTTCCTCTGGAGTTGAAAAAACTCTTAGAGGAATAGCTGTTGTCTTAAATACTTGCACTAAGCAGTACTGATAGCCTTATGCAAATTTCACATGCTATACGTCATGCAATTTTATTTTTTTATATACCTATTTACATATTTACATTTTTTTTTATGAAAGTACTAATTAATTTTATAAACTTCGAATCTAGATTGACATCGATTTCGAGTATCTGCATCCGGGAAAAGACTTAATCTTGATGGAAAAATGGCCGAACTTTATAGCTGAAATGATGCCGATCCTGACCAAAAAAATAAAAGATAAATACAGCTTAAATAAACTACGAATGCTTGAGTCATGCACTGGTGAGCAAAGAGATTTATTATTTACTTTACTTTTACATGCAGTCCTACCTCCTGGAGGTCATGCTAAACATAAATTGTCAAAAAAAAACTGGAAATTTAGTATTGCTGATAGCCAAAAGTCCTTCATATTTAGAGTAAATAACTCAAATTCATATCTAGAAGTTGTTGAAGAACGAAGAATTTTATATAAAAATCATGAAATGCACATGCAACCATTTTTATTAATTGTAGCAAATGAAGACTTTTCAGATATTACCAGCATTCAAGTGGTATATGACACTATAATGTACAAATTTGATTCCTTTATTAAAGCACTTTCTTGTGCATTTAAAATTCACTACGTTTTTGATTTAGATTACCAGAAAGAATGTTACTTGGTTTGGGAGTTTTTACAATGCAGAATTTTTGATATCTATAGTTCAAACATTTCCACTAACGTTAATAATTTACTTTCTTTGCTAAAAATGTAAATTTTGTATCCCTGTTTGATTAAAATATTTACCTACTCTAACGTTAAAATTATACTTTAAGTGCTTACCACCTAACTAAAAAATATTTAAGAATCATTGTAATAAAACTAAAAACTAAGAATAAAAATTAGATTTAAGTATTATAATAATGTAGATGGTAGTTATAAAGAAAATAAATAGACTTGTCGTCTAAAATGTAAATTTTCTCTTCTTATTTAACAAAACAAAGGTTCATTTATATAAGATACTGTATCTAACTTTTTAGATAACAACTATAAGTAACTATAAATTAAAACTAATTAAGTGTAATTTACAAATACAAATTTGCAATTTACAATGAAATACATATTTGAAATCTACAATATTACAGAGCTAAATTACAATAGTAACATTGTAATTTAGAACTGTATTATTGTAAATTACAACTTTTTCTCCAAAAATTCAACTTTTTCATTGTAAATTACAACCATCAATATTTGTAATTTACAACTAATAAGTTGTAATTCACTACAGAATAGGCTTGATTTACAGCATTTAAGTTGTTAATCACAACAAATTCGGAGTAATTTACAAATATCTAATCGTAATTTACAACGAAATATTTGCAATCTACAATATTACAGAGCTAAATTACAATAATAATATTGTAATTTAGAACTTTTTTATTGTAAATTACAACTTTTTCTCCTGAAATTCAACTCTTTCATTGTAAATTACAACCATCAATATTTGTAATTTACAACTAATAAGTTATAATTCACTACTGAACAGGCTTGATTTGCAGCAGTTAAGTTGCAAATTGCAAAAACATTTTCAGAAATGACACTGAAGTAAGTATAATTTACAACAAGTTCGGAGCAATTTACAAATATCTAATCGTAATTTACAATAAATATTTGCAATCTACAATATTAAAGAGCTAAATCACAACACTAATATTGCAATTTAGAACTTTATTATTGTAAATTACAAATGTTTTCCTTGAATTTCAACTTTCTTATTGTAAATTACAATCAAATATTTGTAATCTACAACTCAAAAGTTATAATTCACTACTGAACAGGCTTGATTTGCAGCAGTTGAGTTGCAAATTGCAAAAACATTTTCAGAAATGACACTGAAGTAAGTATAATTTACAACAAGTTCGGAGCAATTTACAAATATCTAATCGTAAATTACAATAAATATTTGCAATCTACAATATTAAAGAGCTAAATCACAACACTAATATTGCAATTTAGAACTTTTCTATTGTAAATTACAAATGTTTTCCTTGAATTTCAACTTTCTTATTGTAAATTACAATCAAATATTTGTAATCTACAACTCAAAAGTTATAATTCACTACTGAACAGGCTTGATTTGCAGCAGTTGAGTTGCAAATTGCAAAAACATTTTCAGAAATGACACGGAAGTAAGTATAATTTACAACAAGTTCGGAGCAATTTACAAATATCTAATCGTAATTTACAATAAATATTTGCAATCTACAATATTAAAGAGCTAAATCACAACACTAATATTGCAATTTAGAACTTTATTATTGTAAATTACAAATGTTTTCCTTGAATTTCAACTTTCTTATTGTAAATTACAATCAAATATTTGTAATCTACAACTCAAAAGTTATAATTCACTACTGAACAGGCTTGATTTGCAGCAGTTAAGTTGCAAATTGCAAAAACATTTTCAGAAATGACACTGAAGTAAGTATAATTTACTACAAGTTCGGAGCAATTTACAAATATCTAATCGTAATTTACAATAAATATTTGCAATCTACAATATTAAAGAGCTAAATCACAACACTAATATTGCAATTTAGAACTTTATTATTGTAAATTACAAATGTTTTCCTTGAATTTCAACTTTCTTATTGTAAATTACAATCAAATATTTGTAATCTACAACTCAAAAGTTATAATTCACTACTGAACAGGCTTGATTTGCAGCAGTTGAGTTGCAAATTGCAAAAACATTTTCAGAAATGACACTGAAGTAAGTATAATTTACAACAAGTTCGGAGCAATTTACAAATATCTAATCGTAATTTACAATAAATATTTGCAATCTACAATATTAAAGAGCTAAATCACAACACTAATATTGCAATTTAGAACTTTATTATTGTAAATTACAAATGTTTTCCTTGAATTTCAACTTTCTTATTGTAAATTACAATCAAATATTTGTAATCTACAACTCAAAAGTTATAATTCACTACTGAACAGGCTTGATTTGCAGCAGTTAAGTTGCAAATTGCAAAAACATTTTCAGAAATGACACTGAAGTAAGTATAATTTACTACAAGTTCGGAGCAATTTACAAATATCTAATCGTAATTTACAATAAATATTTGCAATCTACAATATTAAAGAGCTAAATCACAACACTAATATTGCAATTTAGAACTTTATTATTGTAAATTACAAATGTTTTCCTTGAATTTCAACTTTCTTATTGTAAATTACAATCAAATATTTGTAATCTACAACTCAAAAGTTATAATTCACTACTGAACAGGCTTGATTTGCAGCAGTTAAGTTGCAAATTGCAAAAACATTTTCAGAAATGACACTGAAGTAAGTATAATTTACAACAAGTTCGGAGCAATTTACAAATATCTAATCGTAAATTACAATAAATATTTGCAATCTACAATATTAAAGAGCTAAATCACAACACTAATATTGCAATTTAGAACTTTTCTATTGTAAATTACAAATGTTTTCCTTGAATTTCAACTTTCTTATTGTAAATTACAATCAAATATTTGTAATCTACAACTCAAAAGTTATAATTCACTACTGAACAGGCTTGATTTGCAGCAGTTAAGTTGCAAATTGCAAAAACATTTTCAGAAATGACACTGAAGTAAGTATAATTTACTACAAGTTCGGAGCAATTTACAAATATCTAATCGTAATTTACAATAAATATTTGCAATCTACAATATTAAAGAGCTAAATCACAACACTAATATTGCAATTTAGAACTTTATTATTGTAAATTACAAATGTTTTCCTTGAATTTCAACTTTCTTATTGTAAATTACAATCAAATATTTGTAATCTACAACTCAAAAGTTATAATTCACTACTGAACAGGCTTGATTTGCAGCAGTTGAGTTGCAAATTGCAAAAACATTTTCAGAAATGACACTGAAGTAAGTATAATTTACAACAAGTTCGGAGCAATTTACAAATATCTAATCGTAATTTACAATAAATATTTGCAATCTACAATATTAAAGAGCTAAATCACAACACTAATATTGCAATTTAGAACTTTATTATTGTAAATTACAAATGTTTTCCTTGAATTTCAACTTTCTTATTGTAAATTACAATCAAATATTTGTAATCTACAACTCAAAAGTTATAATTCACTACTGAACAGGCTTGATTTGCAGCAGTTAAGTTGCAAATTGCAAAAACATTTTCAGAAATGACACTGAAGTAAGTATAATTTACTACAAGTTCGGAGCAATTTACAAATATCTAATCGTAATTTACAATAAATATTTGCAATCTACAATATTAAAGAGCTAAATCACAACACTAATATTGCAATTTAGAACTTTATTATTGTAAATTACAAATGTTTTCCTTGAATTTCAACTTTCTTATTGTAAATTACAATCAAATATTTGTAATCTACAACTCAAAAGTTATAATTCACTACTGAACAGGCTTGATTTGCAGCAGTTAAGTTGCAAATTGCAAAAACATTTTCAGAAATGACACTGAAGTAAGTATAATTTACAACAAGTTCGGAGCAATTTACAAATATCTAATCGTAAATTACAATAAATATTTGCAATCTACAATATTAAAGAGCTAAATCACAACACTAATATTGCAATTTAGAACTTTTCTATTGTAAATTACAAATGTTTTCCTTGAATTTCAACTTTCTTATTGTAAATTACAATCAAATATTTGTAATCTACAACTCAAAAGTTATAATTCACTACTGAACAGGCTTGATTTGCAGCAGTTAAGTTGCAAATTGCAAAAACATTTTCAGAAATGACACTGAAGTAAGTATAATTTACTACAAGTTCGGAGCAATTTACAAATATCTAATCGTAATTTACAATAAATATTTGCAATCTACAATATTAAAGAGCTAAATCACAACACTAATATTGCAATTTAGAACTTTATTATTGTAAATTACAAATGTTTTCCTTGAATTTCAACTTTCTTATTGTAAATTACAATCAAATATTTGTAATCTACAACTCAAAAGTTATAATTCACTACTGAACAGGCTTGATTTGCAGCAGTTGAGTTGCAAATTGCAAAAACATTTTCAGAAATGACACTGAAGTAAGTATAATTTACAACAAGTTCGGAGCAATTTACAAATATCTAATCGTAATTTACAATAAATATTTGCAATCTACAATATTAAAGAGCTAAATCACAACACTAATATTGCAATTTAGAACTTTATTATTGTAAATTACAAATGTTTTCCTTGAATTTCAACTTTCTTATTGTAAATTACAATCAAATATTTGTAATCTACAACTCAAAAGTTATAATTCACTACTGAACAGGCTTGATTTGCAGCAGTTAAGTTGCAAATTGCAAAAACATTTTCAGAAATGACACTGAAGTAAGTATAATTTACTACAAGTTCGGAGCAATTTACAAATATCTAATCGTAATTTACAATAAATATTTGCAATCTACAATATTAAAGAGCTAAATCACAACACTAATATTGCAATTTAGAACTTTATTATTGTAAATTACAAATGTTTTCCTTGAATTTCAACTTTCTTATTGTAAATTACAATCAAATATTTGTAATCTACAACTCAAAAGTTATAATTCACTACTGAACAGGCTTGATTTGCAGCAGTTGAGTTGCAAATTGCAAAAACATTTTCAGAAATGACACTGAAGTAAGTATAATTTACAACAAGTTCGGAGCAATTTACAAATATCTAATCGTAATTTACAATAAATATTTGCAATCTACAATATTAAAGAGCTAAATCACAACACTAATATTGCAATTTAGAACTTTATTATTGTAAATTACAAATGTTTTCCTTGAATTTCAACTTTCTTATTGTAAATTACAATCAAATATTTGTAATCTACAACTCAAAAGTTATAATTCACTACTGAACAGGCTTGATTTGCAGCAGTTGAGTTGCAAATTGCAAAAACATTTTCAGAAATGACACTGAAGTAAGTATAATTTACAACAAGTTCGGAGCAATTTACAAATATCTAATCGTAATTTACAATAAATATTTGCAATCTACAATATTAAAGAGCTAAATCACAACACTAATATTGCAATTTAGAACTTTATTATTGTAAATTACAAATGTTTTCCTTGAAATTCAACTTTCTTATTGTAAATTACAATCAAATATTTGTGATCTACAAGTCATCAGTTATAGTTCACTACCTAACAGTCGCAATCTTCGAGCAAAAGTTATAAAATTGCAACTCCTATGTACTAAAATACAGCGGTTTTGCTGTAATTTTGAATTATTTTCTCAATGAATGAGATTAATTGCAACAAAAAAGTTGTATTTTTAAACATATTTCTTGTAATTTGCAACGAAATGATCTCAATTTAAGCTATTATATCTATGTTTTACAACGAGGTACTTTTTAAATTGCGATTAAGAGTTTGTAAATCACGATTTTATAATGGCAATCTTCCACAAATAGTTTTATTTTACAAATGCTTATTTGTGATTCAAGGCGAAGGTTTACTAATTTGCAAAGAATAGTTTGCAAATTTAAAGTAAAGAAACTATGATTTCCAACGAAATTCAACTTCAAAAGAGAGATTGCGACTAGAAAATCGTAAATTACGATGAAATTGTTGTAAATTTGGGGAACAATATTTGCAATCTACAATTAGAATATGGTAAATTGATACAAAATCGATACCAAATTTAAAAAAATTGTTGCAATTTTAAATAAATTGGTTGCAATTGTTTTTTTCGCTCGGGTTCGGGATCTATACTTTTGGCTTGTAAATCAGTACTTTTAAGTTGTAATCACATAGAATGGCGATGTTTTCGTGATTACAAACAAAAAGTCGTGATTTACAAAAACTTGTTCGAGGGTCTAAAACTGTACTTTTTTTTCGTGAATTGCAGCAGTTTTGTCGTGATATGCGCTTCGAATTCTCTCCGTGAATGCAACAGAGCATGATGATATTCATTTTAATTACGCACACGCATTTAATTAGACAGGATATGCCCATGAAGAGAGGCATAATATGTGTTTGTGTGTGCATATTCAACTCCTCGTTAAGTAACAAAATTCTCCATTCCACATGAGATTCTATTGATTAAAAGAACCATCTTCCTATGTGATTTTTATTTATTTTAAAACTCATTTTTGTTGTTGTTTTTTATTTGCAGGATGCCTATGCTGAGTCGGGACAAGATAGCAGAAACATCGCTGGACTTGAAGTTGTTGTGATTGTGCAAGACGTTCAAGATCAACCACCTGTTTTTACAATGGCTCCACCTGTTACGAAATTACCACCTGGTATACTTCCTGGTGACAAGGTACGTACATACCTACCTTACCTACTTGTATACATACTATTCCTCACGCACAGTACCGCTTAACTTGTGTGTTAAGGGACAGTAAATTTGTATCCAGGACCAGGAGCATACGAAATAGGTGTATACAGTTATGAATATAAAAATCTGAACCAAATGAGAGGGAAAATCAAATTAAAAAAGAAATGTAGAAGCATGGGAGAAATTCATTACTTGTACGGAATGGAGTTTGGTTTCTCTGTGGTTGTCGTCGGGGACTCGGGGTACAGATGGACGAGGGAGGAATTTTATGCTGTCCCAGAACTCCAGCAGAGTAAACGGGATTGTGTGAAGGTTGTTTCTTCCTGTTGAAGTATTTGAAGAATATAAATTAAGACTTTAATGAATTCTTGATGAAATACCAAAGATTGTCGCATCAAAAGAGTGTAGATAAGGAATCTTTTACATTTTTTAGTTGGGAATTTGATAGGTGGCGGTATTGCAACGGGATCACTGATGTAAAAAAGGACTCCAGTATTATGATTAATAAATAAATGTAACCTATAGGTATTTTAATAATAATGAATAAGCTAGTTAAGAAAAGAATAGTGAGCCAAGTAACATTTTTAGAAGAAGTGGAATTCATCTTTATTCTTCTTGCTTACCTCTCACCCTGAGAAATTAACAAAAAATATTTCATTCCGTTTAGGAAAATCAGATTACAGAATCATTTCATCAACAGTCAGGTAATAGCTAGTTTTTCAGTCTGATATCATTTGATAGCTTCTTTGTCAAACTTGAGTTAAGGCACCTAATTTGTTGAGCAGATTCCAAAGCTCGAATGATCTCGCACTGAAAAACTTCGTTTAAGAGAAGTGTTTAGCAACATGAAAAAATCTAATTTTGATGTCATTTTAAGAATTTCATTAAAGATGCCAAAAACTGTTTTCAAAGCAATGACACCAGATTATTTAGCGAAGAAGCGGTGGGGTGGGTCCACTAGTCTGACCGGAGCTCAAGACAACGTAGGTTGGGACGTACTCTCTAGTCTTCAAAGCGGCGGCAGAACAAAATGTATATATGGAGAAGGGGTGGGATGGGTTCCCTAGCCTAACCGGAGCTCAAGACAACATAGGTTGGGGCGTACTCCCTAGTCTTAAAAGCGGCGGCAGAATGAAGTTCATTTTTGGCGGAGAAGCGATGGGACGGGTTTCCTAGTCTCACCGGAGCTGAAGACAACGTAGGTTGGGACCTACTCCCTAGTCTTAAAAGCGGCGGCCGAACGAAGTTTATAAAGAGAGCGGGGGGAGGGTATTTCAAGGCGTAAGCAAAAAAGAGTTGAAGCTTCTTACTGGTACACAAGAGTAGCCAGTAGCGTACATCTTTATTACAGTTCAACTAATAAAAGCGAGACTTTTCTAATGCAAGAAGAATATTATTTCTGGTGGATTTCCCACCCTTACTAGTCAACTTTGCTGGGATAACCAACTGTGAACTGTAAAAAGGCGAATGAACTTCATTTGCTGACGAAATCAACCGCCAGTTGCTTTCCTCTTGTTGCTGACGTCGTAGCAGGTGACAAATGCGTATCCTCTTCTTTATATGGGGACCTCAGTGGTATGCAATGCTCGTTCATTCTTTGGTACGGGTGATTGAGGGTATATAAGATGTGACTTCGTTACAATATTAAGTTCACAATTATAATCCTCCTTCTCCTTGGTATTATATGACTGATGACTTTCATACCGAATAGAATGAAGAGTATAAAACTTTAAGAGAAGTCATGGTACAACTCGAACAGCAAAGAAGCTAACAAGGTGGCCTAAATCGGACCAATCTGAGATAAACCGCATTAAAAAATACCGAGAGGTTAGGAAGATTTGTAACGTAGGAATTAGGCCAGCCATTTTAGGACAGAAAAATAAGTGAGAAAATACTTCAATATCGAAAAGGCAGCATTTTGAGAAGAACTTTCCGTGAGGCTAGCTTTCTGATTGATTACCGAATATCAAATAACAAAAAATATTGCAGCTGTTGTCGAAAGTATATGTACGCCTTAATCTGAGATCTTAAACGCGCCTAAGATTTAATTACTGAATATCAATATTTGCCCTGTAACCCCGGCTGGGGCATAGGACGTCAACAAAATGTCTCCATCCCTCACAGTCCGCTGCAAGGTACTTTAGCTGTGGCCACGTCTTTCTCTGATTCTGCTTCCGCTAAGACAGTTGATTTCCATGTTGTTCTTGGTCTTTCAACCTGCCTTGCACCCTGGGGATTCCATTCAAAGGACTGCATAATTTGGTCCAATTAATTCAGGAATTGCAGAACATTGGCCACTTGGACCTCTTTGGGCCTTAGAGCAGCTCAAGATTGAAGAACATTTTGCAAAAACAAATCATATTTGTTTGATGAGGTGCATATTTCCACCTCGGTTTTATTGAGACTTAGAAAATCCACACTTTGTTAAAGTTGTTAAAGAGAACTTTTGACAGTTTGGTTAGGTTTTTGAAGTGGTGAAATTATTAATCCAGTTTTTTCTTTCAAATACGACGCCAAACGCGATGATTAAAATAACGAGCAGTTCAAGTGCACCTTGAGTTCAATTACCTTGCAATCAGTAGTTTTGGTGAAGTTGCTTAGCCGGAAAGGAGCTGCGATTTGATGTCGGTACCAGTGGACACTCTTCAAGGGGTGTTTTTTAGTGAAATGAGACTTTTGAAAGTGGGCGCTTTGTGAGAAACGAGAGAGGGTGAGAAGTGTTCCCACTAAGGCACTTCTCCTTTATCCAGACAGCAGCGGAAGAATACCCCAGATAGAATCAACGATGGCGTATACAGTTCCAGTACGGTTGAAGTACTTAGTGGATACCTTATATGTGCTACTATGATACATTCGTAACACAGGCCTATAAGGAGCAGTTTATCTGGCTCCCCACCCTTGGAGTTGTACTAAGGGTCTGGTTCTCCAAGTTGGGGGCTGTGCGTTGGGGTAATTTCTCTACCACGGAAAAACAAACTATTTCCGAAACAACCACAAGCCTCAGATATGGATAATTTTAATGTTGACGACCCCAGCAAACGAAACAAGCACAATGAATTTCGGATCTGCACGCCGTGGAATGTCCGGACCTTAAACAGGGCACGTGTAGCCAAACAACTAGTGGAGAGCCTGGATAGGCTAAAGGCTGACATTACAGCCATCCAGGAAATGCGATGGGAAGGAGAGGGCATACGAAGAATGAAATCGTGTGACATCTACTTCGGCGAGTGATGCAAGGAGCAGGGCCAGTGGCTTTTTGGTTGTGGTAAGGGGAAAACTTTGGCAAGAAGTCTTAGGCTTCAGAAATGTAAGCGAGCCCCTGGTCACAATCCGCATCAAAGCAAAATTCAAAAACATCATGTTGATCTGTGTCCACGCTCCAACGGAAGAAACAGATGACTCAACCAAGGAAGAATTCTACGATCTCCTGGAGAACACGTATGATAGGTGCCCCAGGTACGACGTCAAGATTATTCTTACCGACATTAACGCTAAGATCGGAAAGGAGGGCATCTTTGATTCGATATTCGGAGGAAACAGCCTGCACGATAGCACTTCCGGCAGCAGACTCAGGCTAATTGACTTTGCGGTGGGGCGTAATGTAATTATAGCCAGCACTCGATTGACACACCTCAATATAAACAAAGGGACCTGGTGGTCTCCGAATCAACGAACCATCAACCAGATTGATAATGTTGCGATATACGCCAGACATGCTTCCAGTATCCTAGATGTCCGAACGTCCTGAGGTGCCAACATAGACTCGGATCACTAATTGTGGTAGCTCAAGCACGAGTGCGGATACCCATGACGCCACAACGGCGAGCGGATGCTGTGAAAAGATTTAACGTCGTGAAGTTAAAATTTCAAGAGATCGCCAGGACTTTTGCAGACCACGTCTCTCTTAATCTCTCAGCAAGCCTTCCATCAGCATTATCTGCAGAGGACCAGAGAAAATACTGCCAAAATGCCATTAGAAGTCACTGATGTGCTGGGCTTCACTAGGCCACCACAACGAAACACCAGGTTCGATGAAGAGTGTAGGCCAGCGCATGCAGCAAAGAATGATACCTTCCAACCAATGTTGCAAACTAGAACCAGATTTGCTGAAAGTACAGCCCAGGAGCTCTACGGGCAAACAACAACAGAGGTTCAATTTTTCAAAAGTACGTTCAACTACTTGCTTGTGCAGATGATATTGATATCATTGTGAGAACGAAGTGAGCTGTTACCGGTGCGTTTACAAGTATGTTTTGAATTGGAGGTGATGAAAATGGATGTGGCTGTTAATAAGGACAAGTCGAAGTATATGCTATCATCGAGAAAGGAAAGTCAACATTATCGACTCGGGCAATACGTCACGATAGATAGGTACAACTTCGAAGTCGTTAAGGACTTTGTCTACCTGGGCTCCACTATTACATCGCAAAATTACATCAGTGTAGGATCAAACGAAGATTTCAAACAATGAATTTTGTCGAGCGACGTTGACCTGGTCAACAAAGCTGAAAATACAGCGGCTGAGATGGCTGATACTCGTGAAGTGTATGGACACCGACGCACCAGCTCAACGAGTCTTCAAATCGACCCCTGATGGTCTGTGCAGCAGAGGAAGACCCCACAGTAGGTGGTGCACACAAGTGGAGAACGACCTCAACCAACTTGGAGTGCGTAACTGGAGGCAGCTAGCAAAGAGTTTGAGCTGTCTGGAGGGGCTTGTTGGTTGTGGCCGCAGTCCACCCTGGACCGTGAGTGCCATCTTAATTAAGTAAGCTTTGTGAACAATTCAGACATTTAAGAATAAAATTGGTCAAGCCTTAGGTGAAATAGGGGCCAAAATTCTAGAAAAGATATTGACAAACGGGCTTAGTGGATTGCTTACTGTCAAGCAAGTGCCAATAGTCAAATTAGGCTGTTGTTTAGATAAAATAATATTTCCTCTCAATTAAGCACCAATTGTAGAGAAATAATGAACAATGTTCTTTTTTTTCTTCCCTTCAAGAAGCTCATTTGACAAGGTTCTCCTTCGAGAGTTCCGAACGTTTCTTTCCCTGGGTTGTGTGCCAGGGACAATCGTTTATTCCTTTGGACTCCTCTTAAAGCACTTCACTTGACAAGGTTCTCCTTCGAGAGCTCCAACCGTTTCTTTCTCAGGGGTGTGTGCCAAGGACAACTATTTATTCCTTTAGATCATCTTTAAGAAGATCATTGGTCATTCCTACGAAAGCTCCAACCATTTCTTTATCTGGGTTGTGTGTCAGGAACAATCGTTTATTTCTTTGGGCTGTTCTTCTAGAATCTCATTGGACAAGGTTCTCCTTCGAGGGTTCCAACTGCTTTCTCCCTTATTTGCTGAAAGCGCAGGTTCGGTTGCCAGGGACAATCGTTTATTCCTTTGGGCTACTCTTCTGGAAGCTTATATTGGGCAAGGTTCCGATAAGGATCCCCGACCTCAAGAAGCTCACATGTTTTCTTTCGAGAGCTCAGACCGTTTCTTTCTCTGGGTTGTGTGCCAGAAACAATCGTTTTATTTCTTTGGGCTACTCTTCCAGAAGCTCACTGGACAAGGTTCTCCTTCGAGAGCTCCTTATTTTCTGAGGAAAAAGGTTTCCCATAAGGATTCCTGACCACCTTGTTCCTTCGAGTTCTTCTTCAAGGATCTGGTTTAACAAGACGTTCTTTGTCTACTTCTCTGAGGTTATTTTGTTTTATCAGTAGAGGACAAAGGCAAAGCAGACAATAGAAAAAGTGCGCTTGTTGGTATTAAAATGACGTGCGTGCTTGCTAAACGTGACTCTGTTTGTAAAGTTCAAATTCAAGTATTTGGTGTTGTTCTAAGTGAGAATGATTTTAATATTCTGACTTCGAGCTGGATTTCTCCTTCATGGTATCATCCCTGTTTGTGCTGGGCAGAAACAGGTGAATTCCGTTTAAGTGGCCTTCATCTTCAACTCCATATTTCTCTTTAGATTGTAACTCCAAAACTTTGTGACGTGGTCTTGTAGCATCCGATCTGCAATCTTGGTGATTTGGGTCATCTCCTCGTCTTATATGAAACAGAGTCATTATTATACAGTTTCGTCAAAGTTCCAGGTATATTTTCCGGTTGATTTGCAGTATTTGGTATAAAAAGAACAAAAATGATCATTAAATGGAGCCTTGTGGTACTCCAAATTTGTTGCTTATTTGAGATTTGTTGGTGAAAATATATGCCATAAAACAAGAGGATGCTGTTTTTATTTCTTCTAAATGTCAGAAGCAGAAAGTACACCTGAAGAATTCACTATTGATTTTATATGGCAAACGCTGGAAAGCGATAGCCAGATCTTCCAACGAAGGTCCAATTCCTTTGCTGACAAAATTTAAATCATAGTGAAACTTTCTAAGAAAAATCTACTTTTACAGCAGCTGTCCTTACCTTAAAGTTTAGCTATCAAATGGTTAAACTTTGCTATCAAAAAGGCAAAGCCTATCCTTCCTTAAACTTTCAGACAAGGAAGTTAATTATATAGCTTTAATCACTTCAATCATACTCTCATTTGGCTTCAAAAATTCACAAATAAAAAGAAATATTAATTATCCCACTGTCCATTCACTGGTATACCAAAAACACCCCAAGTCAAATATATACGCGTTTTCGTTCTCATATCTTAAACCCGGGCACATACTCGTATAGTGCCTTTAGCCTTAAGGCGCTCTTTTTTATCTGATTTTCTTCGACATTTATTGAGCTCTAGCTGAAAACTCTTCTAGTCCAGGCCAATATTATACGTATACACAGCGAAGAAAGGAACCTTGCGACATCCTCATGATAAGAAGAGACGCGCTCTGGCAAAGCTCTTCTCAATAGCAACATACATGAGAGATAACCTTTTGGCATAAAATTTATGTGCATATGGTGCGGCAAAAGAGATGTGCAACTCTATACAAAAAAGCAAAACATCCCAGAAACATTGATATCTATGAAGTACTATCAAGTATCCCCCATTTGTGGATGCAACGTTTGAGCTAGCTATATTAACACACTGTCCGTATGGCCAGGCAGTAAAATAATGGCTGCAATGGCGGGCGGATAATGTTTGATGGTGGTGGTGGTGGAGTGAGATAGTTCCATTAGACATTATGTGCTTACAGTGTATCCCTGGCTGGAGGAAGGCTGTTAGAAGAACCTTTTAATGAGTTCCTTTCATAAAAAAAAAACTTTTAGTAAAATATCTTTGGGACACATCACATGTGAGATGTGTTTTTCGTTTGCCGTATTACCTCGAGTATGTGCTAATTAATCGATGCAACGCGGAGGCTCTCTAGAATAGAAAGAAAAACGTTGCCTGAAGGATTGAAGTTTTAAAATTGCGCTTACTTATTTTTTTTTTTCCTATTTTTCTTCTTCTATGTGATTTCATCAAAAACTCTGGATGTTACAACAACAAAACACACTCTATACACAACGCATTTTGTGGTGCACATCTTTTGCCTCAACTCTCAACACTGCGACTCTGCAGATACTTCAAGTTCATGCTGAAGATGGCGATAAAGGTAATCCTCGTGAGGTCAGATACGGTCTAGTCTCTGAAGGGAATCCATTTACCTCGTTCTTCGATATCAACGATACCAGCGGTAAGTTTTATATTTTCTTCTCTGTCTTTATATTGATTGTGTGTATATCTGCATTGCAGCATGTTTGTATGTTTTGTTTAATAATTAAGAGCGCACTATAGCTTAGCTAACCTTTGGAGGGTTTTTTAAAGCTAATGATACCTTACTTCAGTTCAAGTTCTTGTATTTCTTTTATTATTTTTATGAAGCTCGGTTCTTGCGTTTGGAATGTGTACGAATGTTATAAAAGTCAAAGGAGATGCTTTGGATATAGTAAAAATATTCACTGCAAACAGCAGAGGAACAGTTTTATTGATTTTTGGTTTTATGTGTTTGCCTTTAGGAGAAGGACTAAAAATTTATATTGAGAAATAATATTAACAAATATATTGCAGTCCTAATCTTAATGATAAAACTTTATGATAGTTGTTTTTCTTGAAGATAAATAACACTGAAACGATTATTGTTAACCTTCTACGCTAGTTCATATACCTGCGTACTTATAAAAATATAGAGAATCGGTTGGTCGGTTGCAACTAGGCCAACCCCAAGAGCATATTAGTACTAAATTACGATATAAGTTATTAAATAAAAATTTAATAACAGAATTTAGTACAACAAGTATTCCTAGCCATTTAAAAGTCAAACAAAACTATTTATTTTTCGGTTTTATTTGTTCCATTAAATATTTAGATATTTATTTTTACTTACTTAAATGAACATCAAAATTACATATTTTCAGGTGTAAGACCTCAATTTATTGAACTATACATTGCAACAAAATGGTGCAGCAAAACTAATGCTGTTAATTAGTTTTAGGGAAAGACATTTCCCTGGGTGTAAGAGTCCTGAGATCTCAGGTTATTCACAACCAGACTCCTTAGAAATTTTACAATCAACACCAGAATTGGAACAGGTTATCACAGAGCAGAAGATTATGTGGGCTATAAACTCGTTCAAACCCTATAAATCAGCTGGACCAGACGAGATTATTCCGGCATTTCTTCAACACGCTCTACAGATAATCACCCCATGGCTTAGGGTAATCTTCAAAAGTTGTGTCAAACTTAGATACAGGGCCGGACAAGCTATACGTGCAAGCGGTGCAAATGCACAGGGCGCTGACCCCAATGGGCGCCTTGAGCAAGTATCAAAAAAAGCCACAACCACTACCTGACTATTTTTTTTAATCTTCAATTCTTTTTAATAGCTCAGACAAATATTTGGCGTTTTTCGTTTTTGGCTCTGAGCAATCAATTTTTAATTATGTGTTTTTTTGTCTGCGAAATCACTAAAAAAAACAAGTGAAGTTGGCTTCGCTCAGCGTTTCGCTTGATTCGCTCGGTCATTCAACCCTGAGCTGATTGAGCAAGCTCTGAGCTAACTCCGTTGGAAAAAAGAAAAAAGGCCACTATGGCACTCACAGCCTCATGTATCCACTATTCCAAAAATCAAAAATAAATCGATGCCTATTTTCCAACCAACAATAAAAAACTTGATCACAAAATCTTGGCAAAGTTCAGGATTTTGTTCGCCTGTTGGGGATACCTAATTCGCCTCTTGGGGATACTTCGTTAAGAAACGTCTGTTCCTTGGGTAGTGAGAAAATGACTTCTTCCGCCAATATAACCGCAATTGAAGGGCGTTAATGATGAAACCTGCGCAGGGTGCTTATTAAGCTCGGGCCGGCCCTGCTAAGATACGTCCCTACTAGCTGGAGATGGTTAAAGTTGTCTTTATTCCAAAAGCTGGAAAACCGACACACTCGACTGCAAAGGATTATAGACCTATAAGTCTCTCTTCGTTTCTCCTCAAGACACTGGAGAGAATTATTGATCTGCATGTCAGGGACCTTCTTAATCCAAACATTTTGTGCAGCTACCAACACGCTTACCTCAAAGGTAAGTCAGTGGAGACTGCATTGCACGAAGTCGTTACACAAATTGAGAAAAGTCTCGAACACAAAGAACACACCCTTGCAGCATTTTTGGACATTGAAGGAGCGTTTAACAACGTAAAAACGGAGTCCATTAAATCTGCTCTGGAAGAGGTTGGGGTTGAGTCTGCCATTGTGGACTGGATTTATACCATGCTCAATGGTAGAATCATAAGCTCGCAACTTGGAGATATGATTGTTGAGAAAACAGTAACAAGAGGCACTCCACAGGGAGGGGTGATTTCGCCTCTTCTTTGGGTCCTGGTTGTTAACAAAATTCTTACAAGATTTAGGAATCAGGGCATTAAAATCGTGGCCTATGCAGACGACATAGTAATTTTGATATCGGGTAAGTACCTTCCCACCATCAAAGATATTATGGAATCCGCACTCAAAGAACTATCTTCGTGGGCAGTACAAAACGGTCTTGGGGTTAACCCTTCAAAAACTGAGCTAGTTTTGTTCACGAATAAAAAGAAATTAGAGGACTTTACTCCTCCAAGGCTTAATGACATTCCTTTGAAACTTTCCAAAGAAGCTAAATATCTTGGCGTAATCCTTGATTCCAAGCTAACATGGAAACAGAACACAGAGGAAAGAATGAAAAGAGCACTATGCGCTTTCTATACATGCAAGAAAACCTTCGGTACACGGTGGGGAATGCGACCGCACGTCATCCAGCGGATGTACACGGCGATTGTTCGTCCTATACTAACCTATGGTTCTATTGTTTGGTGGAAGGCTGTTGAAAAAGTAAGCTATCTCAAAAACCTGAACAAGGTACAGAGACTAGCCTGTATAGGAACAACGGGGGCTCAGAGGTCTACGCCACAAGCAGGGTTGGAAATTATTTTAAATCTTCCGGCACTTGACGAGTACATAAGATGCACAGCAGCCAAGAGCGCACTTCGACTCAAAGAACTGGGCTCTTGGAAGCAAAGCACCTATGGTCATGGGTCTATCCTCCAGAGGTATGACACAGTGGCCGCACTTGATGTGACGACTGACTACATACCACCTTTTATAGATTTTAATAAACACTTCTCTATTTTAATACCCCAAAGGCATGGCTGGGAACCCAACTCACTAACCAGGGAACAGGGTATCTCATTCTACACCGATGGGTCTAAAATGGAAGAAGGAACGGGAGCTGGGGTGTTTTGTGAAGCTCTGAATATTAGATATTCGTATAAACTCCCAGATGAGTGTAGTGTCTTTCAGGCTGAGATTTACGCTATTGAAAAAGCGGCAGAAATGGTACAAACGAAGAAACTGAACTCGTCGGAGATCACATTTTTCGTTGACAGCCAAGCTGCTATCAAAGCTTTAGCCAGTGTGACTATAAGATCCAAAACTGTAGCAAAATGCCGAGGCAAACTGAATGATATTTGTGACACTAACCGAGTCAAACTCTGCTGGGTTCCTGGACATAGTGATATAGAAGGGAACGATATAGCAGATGAACTGGCAAGGAAAGGGTCAGTATCAAATAGAAACAGTAGTAGCCATTTAGATATGGGACTTAACATCCCGATCGGCGTGACTAGAACGAAAATAGACCTAATAACAAAAGAGCAAATCAATAAATCCTGGAGGACTAGGAACGACTGTGTTATCTCTAGAAGTTTATGGCCTAGAATTAATGAAAAGGAATCTCGGTATATTTTATCATCTTGATAGGTGTACTAACGGGCCATTGCGCCATTGGCACAATGGCCATCAGACTGGGTGTATTTGCACCCGATTTCTGCAGGAGCTGTCAAGACGTAGAGGAAATAGAAACCATTAAACACCTGCTCTGTGATTGTCCAAACCTCCAAACAAATCGACTCCGTTACTTTGGAAACAGATTTTTTGAAGAACTGGAAGATCTGGCACAGGTCTCAATGGCAAACATGAGAAAATTCATAGAAAGCACAGGCTGGTTCGCAAACGATCCAGTCTATGTGAACCATTAGTTTGGGTGCATCTCTGCCTTCTTTTTTAAGGGGATCACAATGGACCAATAGGCCCCCGTGTACGCAACAGCCTCTGTGCTGTGCACGCCCCTCTTAACCTAACCTAACCTACTGAAAGACATTTATATTTCAAAAATTGTTAGAGCCCTATTTACTTTAAGCCTAGTTTACAGTTCCCGTGTGCAAAAAAAAACCTACGCAAATATTCTCGCATGTCAAAAATAATTGAGGTGAAAGGCAAAATTAATTTTTGCATGATTAGTTTACAGTTTCATGCAAAAAAAAAAATATTGCTGTCATGGAATGTCATGCAAAACAATGGACCGGCAATTGTTTTTAGTGCGAAAAGAGTGTGGTGAATAAAATATATTTTTTTGGATGGTCGGTTTACACTTCCAAAAAAAATTTTTTTTCACCTCAAGGCTTTATTAGCATGCAAATAGTTTTTGCATCCAAAAATAATTATTTTCCATTTTTAGGCCTATAGTTTATTAATTAAGGATAAATTAATGCCTCAATGGGTGGCTTAGGCCAAGGCAAACGTTTTTTGGCTTGAATATTATTCAATTTGGTGCACAGAATAGATGGAAAATCGTTTTTTAAATTTTGATATTTTTTTTTCGATCACACCAAATATTGTATAAACTGTAAAAAGAAAAAAAATGCAAAAAAGCATTTAACTACAACTTTTAAAGGTCAAGAAGTATAGGGAAATGCACAAGGTAAAGCTCACATACCTACTCGATATTTACTGTTTTTCAGTTCTTGGTCGAAGTCCATTATCCTTTTTGGTGACAAAATTTTTGATGAGATTCCTGATCACCGCTTTGGTTTTGACAGAATCCCACCCGTTTTAAGGAAGACCTTCGTTTATGATTGGAGTTCATTTATTAAATACAAAGGATGAAATTAAGCATGCGAGACGTTTTGAAAAATCGTGCCCAATCCGGGCCAAATAATAAACTAAAAACAAATAACATACCTGAAAAATGTCCATGGTTAGAATAACGGTTAAACCACAAAAAAATACAAACAATAGCCTTGGAAGCGTGCGTCTAATTTCTGAGGCACTGTCAGGGGCTATCTATCATATAAATTGGGCTATCTATTTCCTAAAGCGACAAGAATTTGAAAATGTAGCCCGATTTGATGTAAGGCCTGATTATTTTTTAGAAAATTCGTTACATAAGTTCAATAATGTTTTAAATGTCCAGACTTTAAGGATTTTCCCCTCAGAGATTCTTCAAAACAACAACAATAACGTGGAATATATAAGAAATTTTATATTTTTAAATGAGATTAGGCTAGATTTTGGGATACAAGACTTCAGAAATTGGGCTACATGAGTGCTTCGTGAACTGCCTTACGTTTGTTTATTTTTCATGTGTCTGTTGCCCTTTTTTATTTGCACTACTGAGATAATTCACAATACTAAATAGCCTCCAAGCCGCTTTAGTGAATGTAATTTTTTAAAAAACTAGATCCCATGTTGTTTTTGTTATTCATCATCATCGTGTCCTGTAACCCCGGTTGGGGCATAGCGCGTCAACAAAACGTCTCTATCCTTCAAGGTCTGGAGCAGAAATTATAACGGTGGCCACATCTTTCTCTAGGATTCTGATGGTTTTGCTGACACAGTTGATTTCCATGTTGTTCTTGGTATTATTCAAGGTTCGTAGAACGATAAAATATGATTCGTTCTCTCCTGATAAATTCAAAAGGGAATTTTATTTTTGATCCGATCGCGAATCTTATTTTTCGGATGTTTAAAAAAATTCGTTATCACGATCGAATCTTATTTGCTGCGATCCGTTAAATATGGTTCGATCCCGAATTTATCACGCGGGAACTATTGAAGATCCATTCACGATCTGTTCAAATAAGAAAAAATAAAAAAAAAATATTTTCAACTTGGTTTTTCAAAAACATGCCAACTTCTTAAGCGATTTCAATGAAATTGACAAAAGTGGTAACTGAGATAGAATTTCAACAGAAAAAAATATTTTCAAAACAAGGTGTTTCAAAAATATGTCAGCAATTTGAAACTTCGTTGTTCTTTTAGTTATTTCAATAAAATCGACACAGGTGATAGCTGAGACAAAATTAAAAAGAAAGAATATTTTCAAAACATGGTGTTTCAAAAATATGCCAATATTTTGCAGTTTCGCTGTGCCTTGAGTGATTTCAAGGAAATTGACACAAGTGCTGACATAAAGCTAAAAAAGAAAAAAATATATTCAACAGGGTGTTTTTAAAAAAATTTCAATATTTTGTTCCTTGAGTGAAAATATTTTTCTCTCTTTTAATTCTGTATCAGTTTATTTAAAATCACTCAAGACAAACGAAAATGCAAAAGGCTTACATTTGTTTTGAAATCATTTATTTCTTTTTTAATTCTGTCTCAGCTATCAACTATCTTAATTTTATTGAAATCGCTCAAGGAACAACAAAGTTTCAAAATGTCGAAATTTTTTTGAAACACCCTGATTTGAAAATATTTTTTTCTTTTTTTTCGAACTTTATGTTAATGATCACCAGTTTCTTCATCATAATACAAATATGTACTAAACTGACTCAAATGACTTTATTTTTCCCATTTCAACAAAAATTATTTCAAAAAATAAATCACTTCACAAAGTGAATGGATACTTCTTGATGATGAATGATTTTTTTTAAGGATCTATTCAGATCCTTATCCCAAGAGAATTATATTCGACCTGAATTATATTTTTCCGATCTCTCACGAACGAGAGATACAGAAAAAATAAGTATTAAGTTTGTCGTTGAGAGAACTATAAATTTTTATAAATCGAAAATTTTATCGTTCGCGAACTTTATTTTTTAATGGTTCGTGAGAAGATCGATAAAAAATGTTAAAGATTCGTATTTTATGATTCGCCAACGAAATTTTACGAACCCTGATTTAAAGGACTGCTTTTCAATTTCATCATTTGATTTCCTCAGCGTGTGACCAATCCATTGCCATTTACGCTTTCTTATGTCGACGTCAAGCCGCTCTTGACTTGTCCTGCGTCACAATTCCTCGTTTGATACTATTTGTGGCCAGCGAATGTTTAGGATGTGGCGTAGACAGCGATTCACAAGAGCCTGCAATTTCCTCGTAATGGTAGACGTGACTTTCCAGGTTTCGCAAAGCAAATAACAGCACGGATTTGGCATTGGATTTGAAGAATCTCAACGTAGTGCATAAGGAGATTTGATTGAATTTCCAAATTGGGGACAGAGTTTTTGTTATTACGTGTTAAAAATTGATCCTGTTGCGATCATGTGGATAATAAAATGCGGCTATTATCTTGCGAACAAAAATTCGTCGTTAAGCCTTGTTTACAGTTCCCGTGCGAAAAAAAATCAATGCAAATGTTTTTGCATATCTAAAATTATTGAGGTTAAATCATAAAACAATTGACTGGCAAATTTCTTGCGTGCGAGAAAATAGTAGTGTGAATAAAATATATTTCTTTGTATGGTCGGCTTACACCAAAAAAAGATATATTATCCTCACTGCATTATTTGCATGCAAATGATTTCTGCATCCAAAAATAATTGTTTTTCATTTTTAGGCCTATAATTTATTAACTAAGGGAAAATTAATGACTCAATCAGTGGCTAAGGCCAAAGCAAAAATGTTTTGCAAGTATACGCAATTAAACACAGAATTTGAAGAAATTTGTTTTGAAAACTCTCTCCGATAAGAAAGAGCTCCCAACATTTTAAGAAGTTGTAAACGATATTTTGTCTACCATAGCATGAATTCAGCTTTTAAACTTTTGTCAAAGGAAAGTATAGGCTTATAATTCTCGAATCTCATTTTAAGCTGACTTAGGAAATCATCAAGGTACATATCTCACTATGTTCATTAAAAATTATATAGGTACGACATGAGCTTAATGCTTAGTTCAGAATGTTTAGAACAATAGCTACCGCCAAAATTTGAGTATACATTTCAGACTAAAACGGAAACGTATGATTTACAAAGACATTTGTAAATCAAAATGTTAGGGGGGATCAAACCCCTGTGATCTTCCCTCTGGATACATTTTTGTATCTACATTATGAACAATAAAATCCACTTAATTATTTCAAAAAAATAATATGTTAAATCAAAAATAGCTCTACAGATTCTTAAAAATAAAATTCAATATTTTTTCATTTTTTCATTAATTTATGGTTGATACTTCCCGAACAAGCATTTTCTTTGATTTTTAATTTTCTGGGAAACGGTATGATTTATTACGAATATTTTTTTCGCAGGAGATTCTTGAAAATATAAGGAAATAGTATTTTGTACCAAAATATATGTTTATATAAATAAATTAAATATCTATCAATTAAACATAAAATTTAAATAATTAAAAACGAATGTATATATTTTCTTTTATTTTTAATTTGTATCCCCACATAAAAAAAAAATGTATTGTTTCCTTAAAAATGTTTTAAAAAAATCATATTATGTGTCTTTTAAGCTGGCCATACACGACCGAGCCATCCGATCCATTTGGCTCGGTTGGATTTCAGATTGGCTGAAAATCCAAATGGATCGGTGGCTGATCCACCCCACACACGACCAAAACGGGGCGGGGCAATTTGGCTCGTTGGCTCTGTCGTGTATGGCAAGCTTTAAAAACATTGGTCTACAACAAAAACTGTCGTCAAAAGTAAACCTTACTTTTCTCAATGACTTTGGCATCCTCTATCCGAATCCGAAGTACAAATTTCTCTAAAGCACGTTACCTTTTTAAGATAATTCAACATAAACATGTCAAAAATTTCTTTTTGGCTGTATTTGACGTCGAATTTCTACACCACTTAATATGTTTCTTGCAAGACTACTAATTGGATCTAAAAGTATCTGTATTTCATATTTCTAAATCGTTTAAGAGATAGTCATATCTCGACAAGTTTTATTTAAGCACTGAATATCTTCTAAACGATAACTCCTATCTAATTTTTGATTAAGATCTTTTTTTTAGAACATTCAATTTTCTTTTTAAATATGTCATTGAATTTCTTTCAGGTTCAACAGTTGGGAAGTTATAAAATTCCAAAGTTTCTCCCAACTTTTAACCACCATACAATTTGTATGAAAAAAAAAACAATGTGGTGATAAGGGAAAATTGATTTGCACCACCAGCAGCTTTGGACTCCCCTTTGCCATCATGTCTCCTTACCTTTGCAGCTCCAAGACCATATCTCAGCACGTCTCCTTTCTCTTTAAGGAAAAGGTCAGAGCTCTTATCGATTATTAACAAGAGGTCCTTTCCTTCCCAGCTGAAACTCTTCCTGAAATACAGGAGTTTCCATTCTAAAATGGAGAGCTCCTTATTCTATTTTGCCAGCAGTTTAATTATAGATGCGCATCCTCATACGAGGCAGGAGGAAGAATCCATATATTAACTTGCTGACGAGGTGGTAGAGCTGCCACGGGAAGAACTTCGAGAGAAGACCCTTCCCACAGTTTGCCAATATTGGTGATTGTGTGAATGAGGAACTTCAGGGATTTCTGGTCCCCACAGCAGACTACTTTTACTCCTTTCCGCTATCAAGCTCCATCAAAGGTGTAGTCCTCAGAACTATATCATTTTCGGATGTCACCATCATGGCTTTGAGGATTTTGTTTTCGACAAGTAACCAATTTTTGCCGTGATTTTCCCATCCAGGTCGTCTCGACTTACTATTGCCACCTGCAAATCGATCGAGGTGGTGTCGAACCTGTTGGTTTTAAGCTTTTTAGAGCCTTCAGTCTTGGCTGCCTCTTCCGATCTTGCTCTTTTGGATGAACCTGGCCTCGTCCCAGAAGAGTTGCCTACCTGTGCTTTCTCAATCCTTTTCAGGTTTGATGTAATATTGGTCTGCTGTTTCTTGCTGGAGGTTGCCAGTTTCGAATTTGAGCCGGTACGAGCCGTACAGTTATTGCCAGCCTGTTCACGGTTTATCTTTTCACGGATAGACCTAGATGTGGCAGCATTTACTCCTTCGCTGTTTTTTAGCTTTCAATTGTTGGGATGAAACAATGGGTGCAGTGGTGGTTGTGGTGACGTTCATAATTCTTCACCAACTTCCTATGTTTTTTTTCAAAACGACCATGTCTATCGTACTGAGAGCAGTTGGGTCCTTTTTCTCGGTAGCACTCGCTAATGTCTTAGAGAATCTGTAGTTATTGCGTTGCCTCGAAGCTTTGAGGGGTGCAGTAGGCTTCAGCGTGGTCTCTTCTTGACCCGAGTCCTGCGACAGCCCGTCCTCTGTTTGACTTCCTATATTGGGAGGTTTGTCCCTCAATAGCTAGGCTATCTAGAGCAGGAAGAACAGCCGCTGTAGTTTTTTAGCGCGTTTGGTTGTCTCCTTAAGACGGGTTTGTTTGGTTCCATGTTTACTTTATTTGTCACTGGTGGTGACTTAGCCTCTTGCAAAGCCAAGCCCTCGCCGTAAGCCGTGACTTCTGCCGACACTGAAGCATATATCCCCGCTCGAATTTAATTACTTATTTAGTAAACATTTATTTTCCATTATTCCATTAGTTGGATAAACATCCCTGTTTTTTGCTGGTTTTGCTTAGTTGTATGTCCCTGCAGCTGGATTGCTGGAGGGACAAACGTAATCCCCCTCGCCACCGTCAAGGCGAAAACTGTGATGGAGTTTTCGCAAGCCAAAAACGCAATCATTTTTTTTTACGTAACTAGTTCGCAACTAATAAGTTCTCAGACGCCATTTTGAATGTTCGTTTATCTTCATTTTTGAGAAAGGTGCCTTGCTAAGTTCATATGAAGTTAGCAGGACACCTAATTTCTCGCACACCAAAAAAAACTTCCAGCTTAATGATTAGCAATTCTAATCTTGTTGGATATAGTTTACAGTGGATTTTCGTTGAAATTCATGTAAGTTGAACTGAACTTAATACAAATTGCGTATGACAAAGCCCTCACTATGATACTGATGAGCTCAAGTGAGTAAGCCGAACGAAACGCCAATTTGTAGGACTAAAGGCCATAAAAAGCTATTTTGAAAAAGCAATTAATTTTATTTTTGTGTAACTAATACGCAATTAATTAGCAACTAATGATATGATACTTTTTAATCAGGATTTCCAAAAGTGTCTTGCTGTTTTTATAAAAATCAATTTAAATCTTTTTGGAAATCATTTTCTTCTCTAAAAACAGTAAAGTTTCCAAAAACCACTCATGTAAACATGTGTAAAAATTGATGTTTGGAAACTTTGTCGGTTTCTAACTTTTAAGAGATTAACTACAGAGAGTTAGGTCTATGAAAACAATTGATCAACAGACTTTTTCATGTAGGCAATGTAACGGTCACCTCCTGGCCTACAGTAAGAGTGAAAACTTAATAAGAAAAAATTAAAACTGTTTGAATTATTCTTTTTTTTAATTTAAGAACGCAACTCTACTGTTTAATTTATTTTCATTACTTAAAAGGTGAACTCATCCAACTTTTATTCTGATCTTCTCACTATTTAGAAGTTATTAAATAAAAAAATTATAGAATAGCTGCTTAAGAGAAAATTTAAAATATTAAAACTTCGGTCTTATCCCATTGCGGCATTTTCTACCAAAGAATGAACTGACTTTAAGTCAAAGAAATGGTTATAATCTTTTAAAATCCACTGTTTAAATAGAAAAAAAAATCTTATTATTGTTTTTAATATGTTGAATTTCAATTTGAAACTGATAATAAAAAACTATATCCTATATCTACTTATTTAAATTTTTCAAAAGCCGATACATACTTAAATCAGCCTTAAAAAATACCCTTATCAAAGAAATATTCAAATGTTAAATTGAAAAACTATTAATTTACTTTTATTAGTTAAAAAAAAAATAGTGTGGGAAGTCATAACGATTGTATAAAAAATCATCAGACACAAAAACAATAAAAACTAACAATAAATGCTCCTTTAAGCCTATTAAGTAATATATCAAAAGACTTAGACACATTTTTGACTCTACTTGTTAAGTCACACAAACAAAACAACTGTATAAATTCAATCACAAAAATCAATCTATTTCATTCACTTTATGTGTTTAGTCAAACAAAAAAAGATACACCTTGTATAACTTCTCTGAGTCCCATGTTTAACATTGAAATCCCTTTTTTGTCTAAGAATCACCCACACAGGAGATCTTCTTTCAATAATAAAAAAAAGAGGCTCGCGCCTAAACCGATTAAGGTTTCCACTTTCCTGTTTGTCAATAAGATGACATCCATAGAAAGAAACAAACAAAAAAACTAGTTAAAATTGATGTGTCTTGCCGCACCTCAAGTGACATCCGAAGTAATGATCATTTGTCAAACCACCACAGCCTTTTCGTCTCTAGCTCTCTCCCTCTCTCTGTCGTAAAAAAAGGTGTCAAAATTCTGGTTTCATTCTTATCCACATTCCACCTCCTACTTACTATACTTAAATTCAGGGATCTATAATTATTTATTTGACTTTAAAACATAAAATCGGCTTTAAAATTCATGGTGTCCAGTCAAAATGAGTGCACATGCTGGAAAGGAATTCGTCAGATGCATTTTTCCACTTTAGATAGAGGAATAATATATAGGAACATTATTTGTTTTTTCCATTTTCCGGCAGCGCAGTGTGATAAGAAAATTGTATCTTTTTTTTTAATGACAGATACATTTCGGGGCGCCCACTCAAAACAATTTCACAAATTAAACTTTATGTTAATTCTTAATTTCGATGTTAGATATACATTACAAAGTTCAATCTTCAGCTCGGTTGGATTGGAAGTTAACGACCGCGCGTTCCGAATGAAACAATCAACTGTCACCGCGCGTTATTTCGAAGATCTGAATCTCTTTGAAATAGCAGCCATAAAAGTTTCCAGAGTGAGATATAATTCGAAGATATTAGATTTTTATGGTAGTTTGAAGCCTTTGAACATTTTGTAATAGATTTTCAGGTGGATATAAAATTAAACTCTTGACTGTCTCCACCCACACACACTGCAATCCTGTCCTCTCCCGCACATTTTTGAAGTTAGAAAAAACAAACTTAAAGTTAGTAGTATCTTAGTTTTGCTTTGTAATTTCAATCATAAAAAAATATTGAGTTATAAATTTAACAATAATTTGCCATTGAGGTTGGTTGTAATAATAAAAAAATAACACCTCCTTATGTAAGGTAGGTACCAGCGTATGGTCTCCGCATTTCAACAAGCACATTTGAATCTTTTATTACTTTTTTTTGTGAAAATCCAAGAAATACAAAATGTGTCTCGATTGGCGTGGGAATTGCGAACTTAAATTAAGAAACAACAACAACAAAAAAATAAACATTTTTATTGTTTTAAATTGAAAACCGCCAACGAAGACAATATTGATTAAATTTAGTTATTTTTTTGGAAAAAGAAAAAAATGGTCGTAAAAATAGGAGCTTCTTGTTTGTCTTCTTGATGAATGTGGAATTGAAATTTTATGTAACAATTTTGGCTATCCTAACTATAAAATTAAGAAGAATTCAAGCTCCGAGACATTTTGGTCAAGGTAGTTGCTGTCAAGTTGATGGAATTTACGACGGTGAATAATTGCTGTTTAAGGTGAAGTATGTTAATTTGTTCTATTTTTTTTTTTTATTGTAAGAGAATGGCACCTAGTAGTTCGATTAGTATGCAGATAAGGGAAGATTATTTTTTGTTTCTAACTTTAGACCGATAAGATCAAACAAACGTAAGAAAAACTTTTAAGTTTCGGCAAATAAGCTTTGAAGTTTTGGTTTGTACATTTTAAGACGCAGAAAATGTGATCAAAATCATGTTCAAAAACAATAAAATAAAATTTGTTTTTATCACCTACATGATGAAGGTCTTTTCCTATTGATACACTCAGACAGCCATTTAATTTTTTGATGAAAGGTATTACTTATATAAACTCATAAAGTGACTGTTATATCTTCAGGTAGAAATCTATGGAAGTCTTTGATAAATGATGCCAATCCTTACCTTTTGAGTGTTTCAAAATCTCTCACTTCTATGGGTACTTACTTTCTTACCTAAGATGGCGATAGAGTCCGGGGTGGATCAGGGCCTCAACTAGCTAGTTACCTCCAGTTTCGCATGCCAAGTTGGATGATTTGAGGTCCTCTTCCACTTGTGTGCGCCACCTGTTAATCAAAGACTTTCCGGGCCGGAACACTGGTGTCCATATTCACTCTAGGTGACCCCACCATCTCTTAAGCGTTCTTATTTACTTACTTACTTAAGGTGGCGCTACAGTCCGGGGTGGACCCAGAGTCTCAACCAACAAGCTTCTTCCAGCTGGCTTGGTTTCTAAATAGCTGTCTCCAGTTTCGCACGCAAAGTTGGTTGAGGTCCTCTTCCACTTCCGTGCGCCATCTTTTACGCTGTCCACGTCTACTGCGCTGTCACACGGGGTTGGATTGAAGGCTTTCTGGGTCAAAGCATTGATGTCCATTCACACTAGGTGACCCAGCCATCTCAGTCGTTGGCTTTTCACTTTTTTGGCTAAGTCGGTGTCACTGTATAGCCCGTACAATTCGTTGTTGTATCTTCTTCTCCATTCCACATCTATGCAGACAGGATCAAAAATCATCCGGAGAATTTTCCTCTCAAGACAACCTAAAGCGTTCTCATCCACTGTTAATAGTGTCCATGTATCTGCCCCAGACATCAGGACCTGGGATAAGCGTCTTATACAGGGACACTTTAGTTGCTCGAGAGACGGCTTTAGTTCTCAATTGCCTTCTTAGTCCAAAGAAACAGCGATTGGCAAGAGTAATACTTCGTTTGATCTCAGCACTGGTATCATTCGCTGAGTTTATAGCGGATCTTAGGTAGACAAAGTCTCCGACCACTTCAAAACTATAGCTGTCTATAGTGACGTTCTATTCGACACGTGCGTCGGTGCTGGGTGTCGTTTCTTGTTGATAGCATACACTTGGTCTTGCCTTCAATCACCGTTAAACCCATTTTCTTGGCATCCTTCTCAATACTCACAAAAGCGCCACTGACATCACCCTTTGTTCGTCCGATTAGATTGTGCCTCTAGTGTTGACGAGAGAGTTTTGCATTATTCTTTCAAGAACGATGTTGAAAAAGTCACATGACAGCGCGTCCCCTTGTCCAAAACCATTTTTGACATCAAAGGTAGGTTTTTGTCGACCTTGATGGAGCAGCGTGCATTCTCCATCATCATCCTGCACAAACGGACGAGTTTGGCAGGGATGCCAAAACTAGACATTGCTCTATATAGCTCGTATCTATTGAAACTCGGCCTTGAAATCAATGAAAAGGTGGTGGGTATCGATTTGAAACTTCTGAGATTTTCCAAGATCTGCCGTAGTGCAAAACTTTGGTCGATGGTGGACTTCCTTGGCATTAAACCACACTGATATGGACCTATTAGGTTGTTGACAAATGGTTTCAGGCGTTTAAAAAGTACGGCAGAGAAGATCTTGTACGCAATGTTAAGAAGACTGATACCTTCGTAGTTGGTGCGCAGTCCACAGGTTCACCATTCTTCAGGATTGGGCAAACAATACTGAGATTCGATCATCGGGCATGCTTTCTTCCGACCATATTTTACAGATGAGCTGGTGCATACTCCTAACCAATTCATTGCCAGCCGCTTTGAATAGCTCATTGGACTTAAGTTTAGATATACCTATCTTCACTTCGTCGAGATCGAGTGGGCGGAATTGTTGGCCAACTTCGTCCAGGTTTAATGGTGCAATCTGCATGGTAGTGGAATCCGGTTCGTCATCGTCACCGTTACATAATTTTCAGAAATGATTTTTCCATATCCTCAACACCGACTGCGATTCAACCACGATATTACCCTGATCATCCTTGCAGGGGTCGGTTCAGGCCCTGTAACCCTGGGAGGTTCTTTTTACTTTTTGGTAGAGTTTCCGAACTTCATTCCAGCAATGGCATCCCTGTATTTCCTAGATCGCGTGCTTCCCATGTTCTTTTTTTTTTCCTCCTTAGAAGCATTGTGTTCCTTCTTCCCCTTCTGCTCGTAGAGCTGGCAAGCAGCTCTGGTCCTTCTATGTAGTACCGCTTTGTACGCCTGTTGCTTTGCTGCATGTACTTGTCGCACTCTTCGTCGAACCAGAGGTTTCGCTGTGGTGGTCGTGCAAGGCCCAGCCCGTCAGAGGCGGCATCTCTGATGGCTTCCTGACAATTCGTCCGCTGGTTCTCGATACTGACAGTTGGCGGCACAGGACTATTTAAGAGGGCGCGAGAGACTCAATCGGAAAAGGATCTGGCGATTGCTTGCGGCTGTAGTCATCCGACGTTGAACTTCTTGACAGTATTTTCCTGCTCTGGCTTTGGTCTGGATATCCGTAGCATTACCTCGGCTGCAATGAGGTAGTGGTCCGAGTCAACGTTGGCTCCTCGGAACGTTCGGACATCCTTGATACTGGATACTGGTGGCTTGCGTCGATCGCAATGTGGTCAATATGGTTGGCGGTTGATTGACCAAGAATTCACCATGTCCCCTTGTGTATATCGAGATGCGGGAACTGCACACATCGTTTCACCCCGCAGCAAAGTCGAATAGCCTTAGTCCGTTATCGGAGGTGGTGTCGTGCAGGTTATATCTTCCGTTTGTGCCACCAAAGACGTTTTCTTTTCCTAGTTTGGCATTTAAATCACCCAAAAGACAATTTTAATGGCATATCTAAAGCATTGCTCATATGTCTTCTCCAGGAGCTCGAAGAACTCGTCCTAGGTGTCGTCATCTTTCTCCTCTGTAGGGGCATGCACGCATATGACGCTAATGTTGGTGAATTAAGCCTTGATGCAAATTATCGTGAGGCGCTCGTTCACTTAGTTGAAACTCAAGACTTCTTGCCTAAGTCTGCCTCTAACGACGAATCCACATCTAAAGAGACGCTGCCCTTGTGGTCGTATAACAGTCACCTTGTAGACATCGCAGTCTTTCAGTTTTCTCTTGCCCGGCCCATCCCATCGCACTTCTTGGATGGTGGTGATGTCTGCTTTGTAGCAATTTGGGACTTCCGCTATATGTTGCTGTAATTGGTCTGCAAAGAGACAAAAAATTCCACCTGCAGATCTGAAGTTCGTTGTCCTTATTTCATTTGATAGGTTTGTCAACAGTAAATCCATCCGTATCTAAGGCTAACTAAAGTCGCTTTACGTGGTGGGGAAGTCCCCCGACGGCACGACCCCCAACCTGGAGGACCAGACCCGTACAATATAACTCCAAGGGAGGGGAGCTGGATTAAGCACTGCTTATAGGGCTGAGCTCGTAGAAGCCCGTATAAGGTGTTCACTAAATGGTTCAGCCTGACTGGAACTGTATACACCACCGTTGATTCCATCTGCGGAATTCTTCCGCTGCCACCTTGATAAAAAGAGAGGTGCCTTAGTGGGAACACTCCTCCTGATTTCAGTCTTCAAGACTGTTAATGGCACCGGCTGATTCTCTATGCTGAATTCATCCGCCGCACACAGTCTTTCTAATGGGGGATTCCAAGACTTCAGCCGAACTATACCGCCAGTCATTTCTGACAGAAGATTATTGTGTTCCTATCTTTGTCTTTTTTTCAACACTCGCGCCTATAAGTTTAGAAAGTCGAGTCCGGATGAACGAGACCAGTATCCGATGGCTACCACTTGGAAGTAAAATAAGCACACTTGAAGTGTAGAATTCGGTGCATCACCGGACGTCATCATGTTGACGCCAATTGGTGACTACCCGCACCCTACAACGCCAAGCGCAGTCTTTTTTTTAACTTAATTTAAAAAATTCAAGAATATTTCGATCGTCATCTTCATTTTGGCAGTCGTTTTAGTATACCTTTTACTCCTGAAAGTTATTTTTGACTGTCCACTGTTAATGTTTTCGAAAAAAAAATTGTCAACAAAAAAGATTTGTAGGTTCATACTTTATATTTTTAATTTTTTAAAATAATTTTTTTACCTTTTTTGTATCTCTTTTTAAATTTTTAAATTTTGAATGATTAACATTTGCATAGAATGTTTAGTAGTTCATTTTTATTCTGTTGACATGACATGGCCGACCGGCCCCACTGTGTGAAGTAGTTTCTGTAAGCCACCCTCCAGCCTTCAGAGCGTCATCAACTTTTTAATCAAGCCAATATGCTAATAGGGGCTTTATGCTAACAACACGACTTAGGATTTTTTTTTCTTCCATCGTTTCGTATCTTCGTTTTGTATGACTTCCACATTCTAGGTGTATCCATACTGTGTTTTCTTAAGCAAAGGTAAAGATTTAACTTTTTCAAACCTCTGACCAAGTTCCCTTGAATGCATTTGCTTCCATAAATTCTTGGTAAGGTACTACTCAAAGCATACTTCCTTGTTACAACGTTTGGTTAATGGGTTTCGCTTTAGCAATAGACTTAACTCCATGGTGCAAGCAGAGTATAGTGGTTATAGGTACGAGTACCTACCAAGAAAAAGGTTTTTGGCCAGCACAGTGTCGAACTAACAAGCACTCCTTTTAACTCAATATTGTTGTTGTATGTTGTGTGCTTTTAAATAAACAACAAAAAAAAAACAACAACCAAGAAAACTGTAAGGAAAAAAGAAAAACCAGAAACGGTTTTTCTCTTCCTCGCCAAGGCAATATCGTTTTTTGTTGTCTTTGAGCTTCTAGCATTTGAAGTTGATGATTCCTATACTTGGGCTTGAGTCTAAGTCCCATCAGCACTCATGTACCTACCTAGACCTAAACTCTCATCGAGTTGCAGTGCAGGTATAACCATATGCAAAGACAA
The DNA here is from genome assembly GCA_963921185.1 of Dasysyrphus tricinctus. Classification (NCBI taxonomy): domain Eukaryota; kingdom Metazoa; phylum Arthropoda; class Insecta; order Diptera; family Syrphidae; genus Dasysyrphus; species Dasysyrphus tricinctus. The sequence continues at coordinate 108,689,683 of OY992530.1, forward strand.
AAGATCCAACAAAAAGGCTTTTTAAGAAGAAAAGAGAACTTCAACGATGTTGCAACATGCCTTGAACATACATAAATTTGTTGGCAGTGATTTGTTCATTTTAGTCGTTTGTTCCTTATTTTTGTTTTTTTTTTTGTGTCTTGAATTTTCTCTTCAATGTTCTTTTGGTTGGTAAATTATCCTGAGTAAAGGTTCCGTTTTGTGCTTATATGGACAATTTGTAAGTCGAGGGAACTATCATGTTATTAAACGGTTGCATGCGAGTACTAGGCATACATAGGTACACAGTTGAACAAGCTTGGAATTTGTCCGCGCAAGCGTGCGCCTACTTCTAAGTTTATTATTGATTTTACGTTTTTGCTGTATCAAACCAAAGCCAAAGGTATGTTAACATCTATCACATTTCCAAGCAGTTTAGATGTCTACAAATCAATGAATCAATATACAAACCTACCAACGATGAAGATGATTTTGCTTTGTAAGTGATGACGATGCATAACAATCAAGACCCATCCTCGAGAGTCAAGGATGAGGATACCGAAACAGAATTGGACCCCCCCCTCCCGCTAGAAAGTCGCATAGGAGGTGGTCTCTGGATTTTGTTTTTGTCAGGAGTATTTATCAAACTGAATGACATTTGAGTTCTGTGTACATATTTTGTTGATTTGAAGATACTTATCGAATTTGAACATAGGAATCAATTTTTTTCTACGAATATGTCTGTTCGTTTCCTTCCGAAAACTAAGAATTTTAGTACAATTTAATTTTTCTATATGACCTTTGAACTCCTGACTAAATTTGTTGTTTCGGGAAGAAAGCGAATAGACATAATAACTGGAAAGAACACTCGAAAACACCAACCTTTTTGCAAATTGGGGAGAGACACCTTGAACACCCGACACCCAAACTCCTGATTGCCCTTTCCTATGCAACAGTATATAAAGTTTGGTATGGTTATGTTGTATAGTGGCTGTCAGTCGTAAAACTGGCACATGTACCAACTTATATGGTATAATAAGTTGGTACATTGTGATACCACATGAATCTTGGAAACCCTTTTCCCTACTCGGTGAACCATTTCGCAACATTATATTGCATTCTCTTACTTTACTTGACTAAAAATAGAGGAAAATTTGTTAGAAAATATCGACATTTTTGATTGTTTTTTACTAACTAATAAAATGTCAAAATTTTGAAATTTCAATTTGGCAAAATGCTGACTGCATTAAACTAAAATCGAGAAAAATATCGGCTTTTATTGACCTATCGATATTTTTTCCCAGGATATTTAAGAACAGCAATTTTACATGGCATTATCACACTTGAATGAACCATTTTTACTTGCCAAATAACAACGTAGGTACTATTATTATGGCTAGATTAGTTCTGCATTTGTAAAAAAAAAGTAGAACTCGAAATTTTGATCAATCTTGTTATAAATGAGAAGACGAAACAAGTGGGTCTCACAATTCTTTCCGTCTATCCGTTGAGCTAAAGCCTAAGCGACTAAATCGATTTTCTTCAAACTTGGATCATAGCTATTTTTGGTCATTCCTCCATGCTCTTTTCTTGAAAACGGTATGGATAATTTTAGTAATTTTTTCTTGCAAAAAAATCTAAAAATTTAAATAGTATTGTGTTCTAAAATGTTCAAAAAAATATATTCCAAATTCTTTTCTTTGAAAACTAAATTTTCCTAGAACAAAATGATCTACTTTTTGGAAATTCTGTTTCTTTTTTACTTTCATGTAAAAATATTAAATATTTGAAAATTGAAGCAAAAAATTACTTTCGGTTCCTTTTTTTTTTTTTAATATGCATGTGATTGGCATTATAAAATGATACTATACTAAAATGGATAAAATGGCCCCACAGTGTTTAATTTTGTGATTCGCAAACCTCCCGCGCTTTCCAACCGCATACACAATTTATCCAAATCGGTCGAATACTTTTTGAGAAAATGGTTCCGTAATTTTTTGTATACATAATACCATGCATACCAAAATTTTGTAAAAATGTTTTCAGAATTAAAGAAAAATGCTTAAGCAAACCAAGGCCATATCAAGGGGGGATCGAAGGGGTTTGGGAATGAGTTCTACGCAAAAAAAAGTGTGACGTTTAAGCATAGTTTACAGTTCACGCATGCAAAAGAAAAATCATGTTTTTCAAAACAATTTTTGCCTTTGCTTAAGCCAACCATTGAGTTATTAATTAACTCTCAACTAATAAATTATAGGCCTAAAAATTGAAAACCATTAATTTTGTATGCAAAAATAATATGCATGCAAAAATAATTTGTATGCAAAAATAATTTCCATGCAAAAATATATAAATATAAACTAATAATGCAAAAGTATCTAATTTTTTATTTCACATCAGTAATTTTCCACATGCGAAAATTTTTGCAAAGATTTTCTTTATACTAGGCTCAATTATGACGAATTTTTATTAGTGCAAAAAATATAACTGGCATTTTTTGCAAACAAAATATTACGTTTGTCATCTTTATTTGCTTTTGCATAATGCAAATTGTAAACTGAAGACGGGTACAAACAATTCGTTTACAGGAAGGAATTTTTTGCTTTGAATACTTTTGTTTTTGTAGGCACCAAGTTTTTTTTACTCAAAAGAACTGAATACTTAGCTTAAATGATGAACTATAAGGCAAGTAATGGATTCGTGCAAAAACAAAAGTTCGAGAGAACAATCAAACATGACATCATGATGGAGAAGACCAAAAAAGTGGGTGGCACAATTCTATCTGTCTGTCTGTCTGTCTGTATGTCTGTTCGTCTACAGCCTAAACGGCTCGATCGATTTTCTTCAAACTTGGTACATAATGGTTTTTGGTGATTCTGCCGACACTCACCTGCCATACAATTTTTTTTGTCAATTTTACATAATCGCTTTTTTCTCAAAAACGGCTCGACAACTTTTTTTAAAAAAAATCAGTAAATTTATTTAAGTAAAGGCTTCCTTTGGGTGGAAAACCATTTTTCAAAAATGGTTATTAATGGTACCTCCCAAAGAACCATTTTTTTAATTTTTGATTTTCTTCAAAACGGTACAACCGATTTCAATTATTTTTTTTATATGGAAAATTCCACAAAATATAAATAGTTTTGTGTACAAAAATTTTTGAAAAAATATTTTTTGGATTTTTAAAAAATGTTTCAAATTTTTTTTTTTGAAAATCTAATATTTCAAAAATGACATGATCGATTTTTTTGAAACTCGATATTTAAGAGGTTTTTAGTACTCTCTACAATATGTTTAGAAAAATATTTACATTTATGAAAAAGTAACGGTACCTTCCATACAAAAGTTAAAAACCGCAAAGGAAAATATTTTTTTCTCAAAAATGACTCCTTCGATTTTGATTAAACTTTTTATTAAGACTAAAATTAGTACGATCTGCTACTAAAAATTATAAAATTTTACACTTAGCAACTATTAATAGTACCTGTCATAGAACGTATTTTTTTATTTTGAATTTTCTCGTTATCGGCTGACTGAATTTAGATTAATTTTTTTATATACAAAATTCAGATAAGATCAAATAATATTGCATATCAAAGTTTTCAAAAAAAAAGTTTTTGGATTTTTAAAAAAAGTTTCAAAACTTTTTTTGAAAATTTGATATCTCAAAAACGGGTTGACAATTTTTTTTCAAATTTTGTTATTATATGCACATAAATATATACTCTAGATTTGCATACCAAAATTTGTTCTTAAAAAATATTTTAAGAATTTTATATACAAAAAATTATTTTTTTTAAAAACCGCTCCAACGATTTAAATTTTTTTTTTTCTATACAATCATTGTTTAAGACAAATCTAAATGTTGCCTAATAAGATTATACCATTATGAATTCGCTTCAAATTTATCTATATTTTCGAAAAATTAATTGTTTCAAGAAAGCTTTTTCAATCATTTCCTGCTGGCTTAATAAAATGTTTCCTTCTTCTCATCTGAACATCCAACGTGGTTAGACGCTTTTACTAACCTACTTAAATTATATTGAATAAATTGTAATTTGTTTAAAGTAATTAATAACTAGTTTTTTCTATTATCATATCTAATCTATATTGGAATCTACCCCAAACATTGGTCCTAACGAGCCGGATTCCTTTTACCAAAATTATAATTAAAAACTAGATAAAATCAATAATCAATCGATTTATTAACCGTTCATCACATGGGAACAAGTGCTTTCCTCTATCATAAAAGCACTTAATTCCACACCAAAAACCATACGAGTTACTCTCTATCAAAATCAAACTTGAGACAAAACTCACACACAACATTTGAATCATCGAAATATCAGAGAAATTCAGCAATCTAAACTGCAGCAAACCTTATCCGCACGCGCTTTGTCATAAGCTTTTCTTCTAAACGAGCGCATCAGTCAGTCAGTTGCTACAAACAATTCAACGCACAACCTCATCAGAAGAAAAAAAAAAATATCGATCCAAGAGTCTACATAGTCTACATACCTATTTGGGAAAAGGTACGCACCATACAAGGTACCTACACCTCACACACGACACGATCATTATATCATCATCATCACATCATCATCATCATCATCATCATCATCATCATCATCATCATCATCATCATCATCATCATCATCATCATCATCATCATCATCATCATCATCATCATCATCATCATCATCATCATCATCATCATCATCATCATCATCATCATCATCATCATCATTGACTGGTCAAACACAAAATCCCGCAAGATCAGTCAAATAATACATCAAAAACACTCATCATATACCACACAGTGATCACTTATCGCCACACAGCAGCCAGCAGCAGCATCCAGCTACAGCCAAGATCAGTCAAGAAGCATAACAAAAAAAAAAAAAAAAAAAACAGGTTTGTGCAGTGCAAAGAGTAGTTATTTTAATTTAATTTTCACTATATTTTTCTTTTAATTAAGAACAAAATTATATATTTTTTGCACCTATTTTCTTGTAAGATACTTTAAAGAGTTCATTTCATATTTAAAATAAGAGATACAAATTTGTATCGGTGAGTGTTGTTAGTTGGTTTTGTGTCGGGTGGTCTGTAGTGGTGAGAGACAGTGTGCCATAGTACTATCGTACTAAATAGTACTTTTAATTTGTTTTTTTTTTTCTGATTTAATTTTCTTGTGATTCGCTGGGCTTAGTTGTTGATTGCACAATTCTTGACTTTTCTCAAAATCAAAAGCAAACAAAAACCGAATAATTAGTTATAAAAAAGTCAATTAAAATTAAGTCAATTTAATTAATAACTACAAAATGACTGCTCTCTCAGAATTTATATTTTGTGCCGATCGTTTAATTAAATCTCACGATGCATTTACAAAAATACCCGAGAAATTCCATACAATCAATAACTTAGAGGCGCGTGTAATCGAGTTAAAAGAATTGTGGTCAGCAGTTAAGGTTTCCTTTATAAAATGTACAAGAGATCGAACAACTGAAATAGGCAAAGACCAAGTCGTGGATCTTGGAACATTAGAATCAAAATACAATTCAAGCAACGAAACATACATATCCTTCTATGGAAGTATTTTAGAACTTATTTCAAAATTAAAGAAGCCAAACCCAGATATAAGTGTTGTGACTTTAGATCCATCTGATTCCTTTAAATGTATTAAAGTGCCAGCTTGTGATACTGATTTCTTTTACGGTGACTACATCACCTGGCCGTCTTTTAGAGACATGTTCGAAGCCGTTTATAAAAATCACCCTAAGTTGGGCCAAGTACAAAAATTGTTTCATTTGCGATCTAAAACGAAAGGTCCTGCGAATGCCATTGTTTCAAAGTTTCCTTTGACCAATGACAGCTTTGATCTAGCATGGGAAGCGTTGAAAAATACTTATGAAAACAAAAGAATTTTAGTAAACAACCAAGTCAAAGTTTTATTTAATCTACCCAAAATGCAAACTGAATCGTCAAAAGGCATTAAAGCGTTACAAAGTGCAATTAATGATTGCCTTGCAACATTAAAATCTCATAACATAAAAACTTTATATTGGGATCCAATCCTTATCTATGCTTGTTCCAATCGTCTTCCTACAGAAACTCTTTCACTGTGGGAACAATCTATTCAAACCCCAAGTGAAGTTCCTACCTGGGTACAAATGGATAAATTCTTAGAATCTCGTTTTAGAATTTTGGAATCTATTTCAGATGTTCAATCAACATCAAGTTTTAGCGCCATAAAAAGAGGAAATAATTCGAAACATAATCATAACCAAACGAAAATCCAAACATTTCATACAAAACCTGTCAATTTTTCTTGTAAAATATGTAAAGAACAGCATCCTTTGCGTAAGTGTCTAAAATTTTTGGAACTACCTGCTAAATCCCGTTATGAACTCATAAGAAAAAACAATTTTTGTACAAATTGTTTATCAGTCACACATACACGTAGTAATTGCAAAAGTATTTATACCTGCAACGTATGTAAAGGCCACCATCATACCTTGCTACATTTTTCAAATTCAAACTCATCTCAAAATCCAAATCAATTATCATACACAGAGACTTCTGTCGATCCAATTATTCCAGAAACAAACAACATACAGTCCACTTCAAATTCGCAACCGTTACCTTATTCTTTGAATCATAACTCTTATCACATCACCTATGACAGAAGTTTTCTTCTTGCGACAGCATTAATAAAGATCCTTCATAATGAAAATCAACACGTATTACGTGCACTTATTGATCCGGGATCTGAAGTGTCTTTTATCTCAGAATCGGCCCAAAATCGGCTTCAGTTACCATACCATTCAATTAGCTCTCAAATTTGTGGCATAAACTCCACATTTGCTGCGAACGCACGAAAACTATGTTTTTTCAAGCTCGTAAATGAGGAAAAACCATCTGAACCAATTATTGGACAGGCTATAGTCTTAAAGAATTTAACGAGCCATCTCCCTCTTTTATCCTTTCAGTTTGATCAATCAAGTTGCTTACAAGGTTTGAAACTTGCAGATCCAACCTTTAATAAGTCAGCGCAAGTCGATTTCCTTGTAGGTGCCGATTTGTACCCTTCAATAATCCGTCCAGGACTTTTAAAAATTTCAGATTCACTTATCGCGCAAAATACACTTTTTGGCTGGATTTTGTCGGGCCCACTTTCAAAGCCTTTGAATGCATTTTCCACTTTTGTATCTAACCCAGCAGATAATCAAACTCTTTTTGATATGAAAAAATTTTGGGAAATAGAAGAGATCCAAAGCTCTAAAAATTCTATCTCTGACGCTGACCAGTTTTGTGAAAATTTATATGAAAGAACAACACAAAAAACCAAAGATGGCAGATATGTCGTGAGGTTACCCTTTAAACCGGAAACAGAAACAACCTTAGGATTGTCCAGACAAATTGCTTTATACCATTTTCTGAGATCTGAAAGATCTCTTTCCAAAAATCCTGATTTACAATCCAAATATTCAGAAGTTATTTCTGAGTATTTAAAATTAGGGCATATGAAAAAAGTATTCTCTCATGAAAAGGTTGAAGACAATGTTGTCTCCTCTTATTACCTTCCCCACCATGCGGTGATAAAACCTGAGAGTGTTTCAACCAAACTTCGAGTCGTTTTTAACGCATCAAGTCCATCGAGCAATGGAAATAGTTTAAACGATTTGTTACATACTGGTCCAGTTCTTCAGCGTGATTTAACAACACTTATATTACGCTGGCGATTTTTCAAATATGTTTTCAATGGCGACCTTGAGAAAATGTACCGCCAAATATTTGTGGATCCAAAAGACACTCCCTTCCAGCGAATTCTTTATCGTAACACATCTACTTTAGAAATCGAAGATTATGAACTTCTTACCGTTACCTTTGGTGTGAACTGCGCTCCATATCTAGCTCTTCGAACGCTTATCAAACTCGCAGATGATATCAAACAAAAATACCCACTTGCATCAAAAATTATTAAATCTGGTTTTTATGTCGATGACCTTTTGTCCGGTGCACATGATATTTTAACCGCACGTAATTGTCAAGCCGAGTTAATAGCAGCATTTAACTCAGCCGGTTTTTCCATTCGGAAATGGACCTCAAATACTCCCTACCTTTTAAACCATTTATCGACTGAGGACGTTCTAAGTAAAGATTTTTTGAATTTAGATGATGGTAGTTCAGTCAAAACTCTAGGCGTTCGCTGGAATGGAAAAGAAGATCATTTCTATTTCACGATTCAGCCATTTAAAATAAGCACAACACCAACGAAACGAGAAGTATTCTCACAAATTTCTCGCTTATTTGATCCTGCTGGATGGTTGGCCCCGGTGATCATAACTGCAAAAATCCTGATGCAGCAAATATGGTCCGAAGGCACATCCTGGGATAATCAACTTTCTTCAGCTTCTGATGAAAAATGGAAAACTTTTATTACACTTTTACCAAAAATAGAGCATCTAACAATCCCTCGTTGGATAGGTTATAAACCGTCGTCAAATATTCAATTTCATGGGTTCTGCGATTCTTCAGAGCAGGCCTATTCTGCAGTTCTTTATATACGAATATTCGATAATCATGATCGTATAGATTCGAATATAATTTGTTCAAAAACTAGAGTGGCTCCACTTAAACAGATATCGCTTCCTCGATTAGAGCTATGCGGAGCAGTTTTGTTATCTAAACTGGTAAAAACATATGTTCAAAGTTTTCCGATCGATGAATACGAGCTTTTCCTATGGACAGACTCATCTATTGTCCTTGCTTGGATTAGCAAACCACCCCGAACTTGGAAAACATTTATAGCCAATAGAACCAGTGAAATTCTAGATAACGTTGGTGACACACAATGGAGACACGTGAAGTCAGCTCAGAATCCCGCTGACCTCGCAACACGAGGAATATCACCTATCGAACTGAAGAATAATTCCCTTTGGTGGAAGGGACCAACATGGCTAAGAGAGCCTGAAAATCAGTGGGAGAAAAGTTCTCCAGATGATTTTCAAAAAGAAAGTTTAGAGGTAAAATCTATAAAAACATTTTGCACCAAAATTTCAGAAGATATTCTAGAACGTTTTTCATCTCTTCCTCGCGCATTAAGAGTACTATCATATGTTTTTAGATTTATTCAAAATTCGAAACCAAATACACCGAAAAATTGTCGCTCTAAGACTCTAACTATTAGCCAATCGGAGATCAATCACGTAAAAACCAAACTTATACAATTAGCTCAGGAATTATACTTTCCAAACGAATATCGACTTTTATCAGATAGAAAACCAATACCTACAAAAAGTACTTTACTTTCTCTCAATCCTATCTTAGACTCCAACCATCTGCTGAGGGTAAATGGAAGATTGAGTAATGCTCCACTCTCTTTTAGCGAACGTCATCCAATTATCATCCCTTACAATTCTCGTTACGCATGTCTTTTAATAGATTACATACATAAACTCTCCATGCATGGAGGTAATGCACTTGTCTTAAGATTAGTAAGACAAGATACTTGGATTCCCAAGGTCAAAAACCTGATTAAATCTCGACTCCATCTTTGTAAAACGTGTGTAATCTACAAAAAACAAACGCAAAAACAAATAATGGCTGTATTGCCAACCGAAAGATGTTCCTTTTCGCCTTCCTTTACATATACAGGCGTAGATTTTGCTGGTCCTTTCGACATTAAAAGTTTCAATGGTCGTAATTGCCGTATTACCAAAGGGTATACTTGTATCTTTGTCTGTTTTTCAACCAAGGCAATTCACCTTGAAGCTGTGAGTGACCTCTCAACCAAAGCGTTCCTGGCTGCATTTTCTCGTTTTGTAGCAAGACGAGGTCTTCCGAAGGAAGTCTTTTCAGACCATGGCACCAATTTTGTCGGTGCTGATAACGCCCTGAAAAAGGATTTTCAAGCTCTACTTGAAGCTGCTCCAAACCAAGTATCTAATAAATTTAGTATTCAAGGTCTTATATGGAAATTTATCCCACCTGGTTCACCCCATATGGGAGGCCTATGGGAAGCCGGGGTTAAGAGTTTCAAAACTCATTTCAAGAAAGTTATTGAAACCAATAAATTTACTTATGAGGAATTCTCAACAATATTAGCTCGCATCGAAGCTTGTTTGAATTCTCGACCCATATCCCCAATGTCCGAGAATCCTACCGACTTATCAGCCTTAACTCCTGGCCACTTTTTACGTGGCGGTCCCCTGATCTCTGCTCCGGAGCCTGAAATACCAGAAAACTCTCTTTCCATCATTAATCGATGGGAAAAAGTCAAATTCATGCAACAAGAATTCTGCCGACGCTGGAAACAAGAATATTTAAAGGAGCTTCACAAACGATACAAGTGGCAGACTCCCGAACCCGATGTCCAAATAAATGATCTAGTTGTTATAAAAAATGAAAATCTTCCTTCGACAGAATGGCGTCTAGGACGTGTCATTAAAACCCATAAAGGGACTGATGGAAAGGTCAGAGTTGTCACGATTAGAACTAAGCTGGGCGAAATTACAAGACCAATCGTTAAAATTTGCGTTCTTCCAATACAACAATCCAGCGAAATAAAACCAACTACTAAAAGTACTTGATCTAAAAACTTCAATTATTTAAAATGAGTTTATTCTCATTGAAAATGTAGATCAAAATGGAACTACATACATTTCTCTTGAATTTTTTAGATGGAGTATCTTTAAACTCACTAAGAACTAAGCTCAAAATATTAAAACCTATAAAAAAAAAAAAAAAAAACAATTAAAGGAACTCTTTGACGTATAGAAAAATAGTATGAAAGTAGGTGCAAAAAGGCCTATAATACAATATATACCTATTTATAGATATCTTTAAGTACCTTTGCATTGCACTGAACTTAGAATAATTGTAATGAACTTTTGAAATTTTGAGGGAATAGAAATGTAATTGTTAGGTTAGATTAAATATTTAATTTGATTTTGTATTTAGCCGTATTTAGCTTTTTCAATCATTTCCTGCTGGCTTAATAAAATGTTTCCTTCTTCTCATCTGAACATCCAACGTGGTTAGACGCTTTTACTAACCTACTTAAATTATATTGAATAAATTGTAATTTGTTTAAAGTAATTAATAACTAGTTTTTTCTATTATCATATCTAATCTATATTGGAATCTACCCCAAACAATCATATTCAATCAGAAATTAAGATGGCATTCTTCTTTTTCACCTCAAACTGTCAAAAGAGTGGGTTTAGCCCATTTAAATGTCGTATTTCATGCTTCTCTACATTTTTCTCTCATAATTTCCCTGTTTTTATATACAATTTTTTTAAATCCACAGGGTCTTGAACATAAGAGCAAGTACGTGCGACCCAGTCGTGCATTTTATTTAATTAAATACTTCATTGAAAAAAAAATGCTATTCTTAGATAAGTTTGAGTGCAATACTTACTTGACAAAAATTTGCAAAAACTAGGACAACATACTTGTTGCTGTATAAAATAATCAGGAATAAATGTTGTCCGAAGTTTAAGTTTAATTTTTGAATTCAAAATATTTCTCGCTCAACCGCCATTTTTTTTCAGTTTTAACTCGTTTGTATTGTGGTTTTCTAAAGAAACGTTATTTATATATAGTTAACAACAGTCGTTTTATTTTTTGTACGTTGTTGTACTTTAAGAGTGGTATGTTTTCATGCGATGAAAGCATGTCATAAATTGATTTGTCAGTACCGTGGTAGTATTTTCAAAGCATGTTATAACATGTTTTTGGTTGGTTATCAGAATTTTGTATTCCTTTAAGCGGCATATAAGTTAAAATTGTCCTGGAAATTATTTTTCTCAAAAGCATAGAGAAGTGGGGTTACATAAACTGTCTAAATGTCAGTACCGTGGATGTCAGTACCGTGGCATTTAAATACTTATTTTGAACTTTAATTAAATATAATTAAATAATTTCTAGCAATAATATTTTTTCTACCAATATTCTTTATAAGAAAGGTAGCAACAGCTCATACGAGCCAAACAAAAATAATTCTGTGCAATAAAAACTAAGTAATAACCCAGCACAATGAAAAGGGTTGCAATTCAGAAAAATAGACTTCAAAAACCAAAAAGAGATAATTTTTTAAACAAAAAAAGGGAAGTAGAAATGTCAAGAGATCAAAATGTATTAGACAATCAAGAATCTCTACAAAAATATGGTCAACAAGAGGGAGAACATATAAAAAATAAAAAAAGAAAAAGATTATCATTTTTGTCTATTCCAGTTTTAGTACATTTCACTTAATTTTTTGTTCTTCAAAGGTTGAATTAAAATGCTTTTACTGATTTGATACTCTGACTAAATGAAGCCACAGAAACAAAAATTAAAATTTTTCCAAGAAGCTTTAATTTTTGAAATAAAAAAAAAAGAATCACAGTTAAATGAAATGAAAAGAATCACCCATATACTAAAAATTAGTCCGATCTACTACCAAAAATTATAAAATTTTACACTTTGCAACTATTAATAGTAACTGCATATAACGTTTTTTTTTATTTTAAATTTTCTCGTTATCGGCTGAACGGATTAAGCTTAATTTTTCAGATAAGATTAAATAATTGCATATCAAAATTTTCTTTTTAAAAAAGTTTCAAATTTTTCTCTGAAAATTTAATATATCAAAAACGGGTTGACAATTTTTTTTAATTTTGTTTTTATATACACATAAATACATACTTAAGATTTGCATACCAAAATTTGTCTTTTAAAATATTTTAAGAATTTTATATATCACAAAATATTTTTTTAAAAAACCGCTCCAACGATTTTAAACTTCTTTTTCCATACAATCATATTCAATCAAGAATTAAGATGTTATACTTTTTTCTCTCATAATTTCCATGTTTTAATATGCAATTTTCTTAACCCAGCAGTCTCTTGAACATAAGAGCAAGTACCTGCGACCTAGTCGTGCATTTTATTTTATTTTTTTAATTTTACGCTGTTTTGCAACAACATAAAACTGCGATTTTTTTCATTTTGTTTAACATTATGAGCTTTTAAGAGCAACAAAATGTATACAAAAATTCAAAAACTCCGTGTTTCAGCGAAATGTTTTGTTTTAAAATATCTTTAAAAATGAGACTTTAAGTTTCAAATTGTTTTTATTTTTAACGACTCAAGTATGATAATTTTTGACAAATATACAGCTAAAAATTTGTAATTTTTTCTAGTCCCTCAATTTTTGGGAAGGCTAAAACATCCCGAATGTGAAAATCCCGGATTGCAAAAAATAGAATGCTGAATGCCATAATCCCGAATGCCATAATGACGAATTCCCAAAGTCCCGAATGCCAAAATCCCGAATGGACAAAATCCCAAATGGACAGAATCCCGAACGTCAAAAATCCCGAATGAGTTGGAGATATAATCTTTTTAATACTTTTTTATTCTAATTTCAGTACATAGGTTAGGTAAGGTTAGGTTAGGAGGGGCGTGCCCAGCGCAAAGGCTGTTGCATACACGGGGGCCTATTGGTCCATTGTGATCCCCTTACGAAAAGAAAGCAGAGATGCTCCTATAAACTAATTATTAAAGTAGACTGGCTTATTTGCAAACCAGCCTGTGCTCTCTATGAATTTCCTCATATTTGCCATTGAGACCTGCGCTAGATCGTCCAGTTCTCCAACAAACCTGTTTCCGAAGTAACGGAGGCGATTTGTTTGGAGGTTTGGACAGTCGCAGAGTAGGTGTTTAACGGTTTCTATTTCTTCTACATCCTGACAGCTCCTACAGAAATCAGGTGCGAATACACAGTCTGGTGGCCATTGTTCCAATGGCGCAATGACCCGTTAGTACACCTATTAAGATTCTAATGTTCTTTTTACTCAGCGATAGAATATACTGAGTTTCCTTTTCATTAATTCTAGGCCATAGACTTCTAGAGATAACGCAATCGTTCCTGGTAATCCAGGATTTATTGATTAGCTCTTTCGTTATTAGGTCTATTTTCGTTTTAACCACACCGATCGGGATGTCTAGTCCCATATCTAATTGGCTACTACTGTTTCTTACTGATAATGACCCCTTCCTTGCCAGTTCATCTGCTATATCATTCCCTTCTATATTGCTATGTCCAGGAACCCAGCAGAGTTTGACTCGGTTAGTGTTGCAAATTTTATTCAGTATGCCTCGGCATTTTGTCACTGTTTTGGATCTGTCCACTAAAAATGTGATCTCCGACGAGCTCAGTTTTTTCTTGTGCACCATTTCTGCTGCTTTTTCAATAGCATAAATCTCAGCCTGAAAGACGCTACATTCATCTGGGAGTTTATATGATTCTCTAATATTAAGGGCTTCACAGAACACCCCAGCTCCTGTTCCTTCTTCCATTTTTGACCCGTCAGTATAGAAGGGGATACCCTGTTCACTTATAAGTGAGTTATGGGTTCCCAACCATGTCATTCGGGTAATTTCGTACATACTTTCAAAGAACCCGAACTACCATTTTTGGCCTAACTTCTGTTCATTTTTAAATCTCAAATGACAAGAATTGAATTAAAAAATTTCAAAAGACCAAAAATCTAGAATGCACAAAAATGACGAATTGCATAGTGCAAAAAAAAAAAACAAAATTCCAACCCATTTTCAATATCAAAATCAACAGGTTTCTATGTATCTAGTAATAAGCACAAAAAAGTCAATTGAAGGCTAGAACCTCGAATGGCTTAGTACTGTGTTTGGTATTAAAAATTGCATGCACGATTTTTAATACCAAAAACAGTACTAATCCATTCGGACTTTTGGCATTCGGGATTCTGTCATTCGGGAATTTGGCATTCGCAATGTTACCCATTCAGGATTTTATTCATTCGGGATTTTACTATTTTTTGAAGTCGCATTTTTCGACGAAAAAATTGTTTTATGTTATGAGTTTCTGTTTGGGTACAACTTCTCCTTATAAAAAACTAGTTTTTTCGGATTATCAGGATTAGGGAAAAACCGCTATCTTGAAAAAATATTGGTTGTCTTTTGTATTCAATAACTATAGTTCGTATTTCATTTTACAACAAAATGATTGATTAACACAACCTTGTACAAAATTAAAGGACTGACAGTAAAAAGACAAATTATTGTCAAATTGTTAAAAGTACCCTCCTCTGGGCACCTAGGCTACCCCAACCCCATAAGTAATGCGCTCCGACAACATATTATATTTCCAGTGGAGGTAACATCTTCACTTGTTTAAAATCTCGCTCGGAAGCTACAAAGATCAAGAAAATTAGGATTGAAAGAAGAATACTCAAATTGATCGCTGATGGCTCTTTTACTTATAACTTTGCAATGAATAAAAAGTGGCTTTTTGGTTAATAGTATGGCCGCACTGTGAACTCAAGCCATGCTCAATTTTGTCGTTCCTTATACCTCTCCCTTTATTTATTTTACCTTTTGCCGTTTTGTGTTTTTTTTTTTGTGTTGTTGATTCTAATTGCAATTCATGGAAGGCTCCTCACTCGTGGTTTTGCCTATGGGAAGGAAATTATTTGATGTAAGTTTTACCTACAAAAAGGCAAAAGTCCTTCCTGGAAAATATTCTTCTGATGCCACGGTCGGTGCTGCGATGCATTAGCCAGGGCAAAAATTAAGAAACCTTCGTTACTGTGTTTGTTCTGCATTCTGAAGGTCTGATATTTGTTGGTCCATTTAGTGGGTGGGGAAGAGTTACAAATGACTACCCAACCCTGTTTTTCTTTTTTAGTACTTAGCCGCCGCGCAACCACCGTTGTAAGTTGATTTTGTTCCCATGACTTCCTCTCCATTGCCGACACTGATACAAACTAAAAAAGACAAACCAATTCACACTACAAATAAAAGAAACCTTCAAGCGGGGCATCTTAACCAAAGTTGCATTTGTCGAATGTTGACAATGGCCACAAGATCAGAGCCTTGGAGCTTGAAACGAATAAGGATAGGATACCACGATTGTATAGTATTAAAGCTACTCGGCTTACTCATTAGCTGGGTGGGTTTTGTGTGGTGCATTGTTCTTTTATGCTTGGCCTTTTATGGAAAAAGTCTTAAAGGAAACTTTCTATCCTCTATCTATACGAAAATATATACATATACAGACACAGTGTCCCACTTCACATCGACATCAAAGTGCTGTTATATTGCTTGCTTTTTCGATTCCTTTGTGCATTTTATTTTTTGACGAGAGTCACATGCTGGGCAAAGAGGTGTTAGAATTGGATATTCAATTTGGGCATCGATGGAAACGATAGAATCTTGATGTGCTATAGCATTTGAATATAGAAGTTAAAGATTACCATATAAAGGAAAGGAAATAAAGGGTTCAAAGTACAGTTATGAGTATGAGTATAGGTATAGAGGGAATATTTTCTACAGGTTGAACTTCGAGATCTATTGTTCGTTTGATTTTGAATGTGCATCACTAGAGTGACGGTTGATTGACGTTTAATTTGATGCATCGCGTATTATTATACTTTGAATGTGGTGTAGGTACCTATAGTATATGCATTGGGTCGGGTTCTATAATGATTGAGGTCAATTTTTGTATTTTATTCTAAGAATCAAAAGAATAATAGATGATTTGAGTGAGTCGGGACGTAAATTATGACTCGGCAGTTATATTTATTTGAAATTTCATGAATAAATGTTTTTATGAGAAGAAGATGATATTCAAAAAAATATATATGCCTAATAATCACAGGCAGATCAAAAAGAACTATCAAAGATGATCAACTATAAAATTGATAATTCACTATTACAATGAACGACACATTATAATATGTATGAGAACGGAACACCATGGTTTTGTCCGAACATTTTGTATGAAAAACAGAAAATTGCGATCCTTGACCTCTAAATATCTATATAAAAAGCTCACGTTTTACCTGGTTAAGTTTTCTAAGAACCTCTGTCGAGACTTTTAGACGAAGCATGAAAAATTAACATTTTTCTTTTTTTTTGGCACAGTACGTAACAGTCTGGGTCTAGCTTCCGTTCCCTAAGATGCGACATGAGACTAAAATTTTTCTAGATAGACATCAGCAATATCATTTTCTTCTTTCTTACTTATCCAGCTCCCAGTCCATGAAGGGTGGTAGGCATGAGACGTGGCAGCCTTCTATCCTCTAAGATCCCAAGCACGCTGCTGCCAGTCATCTTTCTGACATCCACGATGTCTTGGTTTTGAAACCAAAGTTTCGGTCTTCTTCTTTCCCTCGAACCTAGGGGCTGGCATTCAAAGACTCTCATGGCTGGGCATTATTTTCCATTTGCTCGATGTGGCCAAGCAAGGGATTTGGTTCCATATTTTGATACAGCTCATTTTGCGGTTGTATCTTCTCCTTTATTCGCCCTCTTCGCACCCAGTACTAAATATTTGTCGAAGAACTTTTCTTCTGAAGGAGCCCCAGCATCAATTCTCTATTTTTGTTTATCACCCAACACTTGGTGCCATAAAACAGAACTGGCCATATAAGGGTCTTATAGAGCGTCCACTTTGTCATTCGTGTGATGAGCTTTGTTGCGCCAAAACTAAGTAACATCGGTTTTCTAGGGTTATTCTTCGTCGAATCTCCACTAATAAGTCGTTCGTGGGATTTATTTTTACTGCGAGCCTGAGGTAGATGAACAGTTTAACTATTTCGATGTTGTTGCTTGCAACAGTTGACAGATCTTTCATTGTTTGTTGATAGCATGTATTTGGTCTAGTACTCGTTTATCTACATGAAGACCAACAATTTTCAACTGTTCTTAAAGGTATATTTATCGGCCAATAATGTGGATATCATCGGCATACCCTAGTATTGTTCAGATCTGTTGATAATAGGGCTATCAGTGTAAACGCCTACCCTGCGCACTTTTTGATCCAGAACGAGATTGAAGAAATCACACCATAGCGCGTCTTCTTGCTGAAACCCTGTGCATGTTCGGAATAGTTCGGAAGAGTTTTTCCCTAATTGCACTTTATAGCACGTATTTTTCAATGTAACGCAGCACAACTGGATCAGTTTTCCCGGGATCCCAAGTTCAACCATCACCTTATAGATCTTCTGACGTTGAATGCTATCATATGCGGATTTGAAGTCGATGAGCCTCGACTCGAAATACATTGGTCTTTTCAATAATTTGTCTGAGGGTGAATATTTGGTCTATGTTCGATCTGTAGAGTGAAAGTCCCACTGGAAGTTGTCGATCATAGCTTTGTAAAACGGTTTAAGACGCTCCACACAGTATACGTTGGATAGGATCTTGTAAGCGAAATTTATCAGAGATATCCTTGCAGGATATAGGATCGCCTTTTTATGGATGGGACAAATGATGCTGATAGAACAATCATTGGGATTTTTTTTTTAAATAATTAGCCACACTAAAGGTGTTTTGAGTACCCTTAAAATGGCTTAACATAGTGCAAGCGTTAGGAAAATAGGAAAGGATTCGAGAGTAGATACGGATGCACATTGGTTTTGTAGCTCTGAATATCAAAATGAGAGGTGAGAGGGAAATATAGAGTAAGATAAAGCATTCCACATTCGGGTAGCGCGAATAAGAAAAGAATCTTTATACTTGATAGTTCGTCCAGAATTATGGGCTCAAGGGTAAACTGATGTGCATTTCTAGAAGAACGAGTATTACGGTGGAACTGCTTAAGGGGAGGAATGCAACTGGCTCTTTCACTAGAACACTGGTTGTAAAATAAAATAATGAAAGGTGGTGTTCGAGATGCAAATGTTCAATCACCTATCATCTTCAACGATCTGTTTTGAATTCTATCCAAGAGACTTAAATGGGTTTTTAGGAGCACCTGCCCAAAGAAGGGAGTTGTATTCAAGCTTTGGAGGTATAAAAGTTTTATATATTACAGCCAGATAAGAAGGGGGGAAAATTTCTTGCATCTTCGAAGTAAGCTTAAACATTTCGCAGCATTTTTGGCGACGTCAAATATGTGATCATACCACAGAAGGTGGTTTGTAATGCACATACCCAGAACTGAAAGCTGTTCGGTTTCCTCGATGCAAGTGCCACTCATGGATAGTGGCATAGGGGATTGGTTTCGCCTTAACGACAAAAGACTGCATTGAGTTTTTAAAGCATTTAATTCTATGTGTTTTTTTTATTCACCATTGGACAATGCTGTTGAGAGCAGAATATAATGAGCTTATCATACTCTGTAGTTCAAGTTCCACATCCGAAGAACAAGGAAGTGGATCTTAAATCGAATATGAAAAGCTGAGGTACTGTCGTCTGCAAAACAATTTAATGGATTAGAAGTTTCAGGCAGAAGATCATTTATAAAAATAAGGAAGAGAGTCGGAGACAAAACGGAGCCCTGGGGCACACCAGCACTTTTTTTATGAATATCAGACTTGAAACCTTCCAACACAACTTGTATTTGACGTTCTGAAAGGTATTTTCTAATCCAACGAAGAAGAGATTCATCAATACCAAATGCACGTATTTTCGATAAGAGAGCTATCTATCAAACGCTTTTGAAATATCAAGTGCTACGAAAGCCATACTGCCAGTCATTAAGAATCTTCTTCGAGATTTTTCTTAAACTGATCATTTATCAGCGTTTCAATGACCTTGGAAAGAAGGGACGTTAGTGCAATTGGACGATAGTGAGAGGAGAAGAAGATTCGCCTGTTTTAGAGACAGGCTGGACAAATGCTGTTTTCCATCCACGCGGAAAGAAACCAGTAGAGTAGGACAGATGGAAAAGCTTAGGCAGTGGCCTTGCCACCGTTGAAGAACACCTCTTCAGAACAATGGGAGGGATACTATCCGGACCAGCAGATTTGTGTATATGAAGATCTCTTAGAATACTTGCCACTGCGAGAGTGCCAAAGTAGATTCGTCCCCTGAAATCATAAGCGCTCTCAAGTACAGGAGGAGTTATTAGTTGCACTCTCTGGCAGCGTCGAATTAACAGCAAACTGCAGCAAGCAAATTGGCTCTATCAATTGAGCTAACATAGGGAGTGTCATTGAAGACGAGTGTTGGAACCGAAGACGAGGTGGTATTTCTAATGTATTTTGCAAATGACTAAACATTTGTATTACTTTTGGGACACTGTAGAAATTTTTGTCTTAATTTCTGGTCATGCAAAAATTGTATTCGTTGAATATGGCCGTAACAGGTCTTTCTAGCTTGTTTGAGCTTGATCCGGTTTGCCTCAATAGAGTTGGCCTTATAACAACGGAAGCTTATTTCTCTAACCCTGGTAACCTCTTTACAGTTCAAATCAAACCATGAATTCTCTTTCGGTTTCATAGATTTTATCCTATGCGGGATAAAAATCCGTAAAATTTGCAAATTTGCGAACTTTTAAGAAATATTTACTGCCCCAGGGCAGCACAAGTTGAGTACAAAGCAGCACAACCTTTTGTTTTTGAAAATCGAAAATGGCGGTGCTAATTTCTAGCTTCGCAAAACTGTTTTTTTGCCGTAAAAGTTACAAATATGCGATTTTTTTTTATTCAGAATATGGCAGCATAAACTGAGCACAAAACAGCACAATTTTTTCTTTTTAGAAATTATGAAATTTCGCAAAAATTTCATTCGCAAAATTTGCAAATTTGCGAAGACAGTACAAGTTAAGCACAATACAGCACAACTTTTTTGTTGTTGAAAATGGCAGTGCTAACTTCACGCTACCAGCCCTTCGCAAAGTTTTGTTTTGGCCATAACAGCTGCAGTCTTGCAATTGTGCGATTTTTTTTTGTTTTGGTTCTTTGTAGCATTTTCTGAGCTTAAGGTAACACAACTCTTTTTTTAAAAAAATTTTGAAATTTCGCAAAAATTTCGTTAGCAAAATTTGCAAATTTGCGAAATTTTCAAAAATATTTACGGCACAATATAACACAACGCTTTTTTGAATATTGAAAATGGCGGTGCTAACTTCACGGTAAAAAAATGGGAAACCTCTAAAAACCAAACCCTTTGTACGATTTTTTTTTAAATACGATACATGGCAGCACAAGTTGGGCACATTACAGCAAAACCTTTTTATTTTGAATATCAAAAATGGCGGTGCTAACTTTACGCACATTAAAATTTCTCATTTCGTATATAAAGAATCAAGTTTGTGACCATACCTCCACTGGAGTTCACATCACTATCGAAGAAGCATAGTGACGAGTTAAAGTTTCTTCCCAAAAACTTGCTTGATGAGTTGATACATGCACTGTTTCGACAAATATCCTCCGTGCATGAAGAGCTCTGCTGGTAAACCCTCAGATCCGGCGATCTTGTTATTGTTAAGCTTTTATAGATAAGTCCACCTTTTCTATACCATGGTGATGTTGGTACTGAGTCTTAATTGGCTTCTCTTCCTATTGCTCGCTCTACCTGATGACTATTCAGCAGCTGCTGGAAATTCTGTATGAAAACA
This sequence comes from Dasysyrphus tricinctus, assembly GCA_963921185.1. Classification (NCBI taxonomy): domain Eukaryota; kingdom Metazoa; phylum Arthropoda; class Insecta; order Diptera; family Syrphidae; genus Dasysyrphus; species Dasysyrphus tricinctus. The sequence goes on from OY992530.1 coordinate 108,711,038, forward strand.
TCGATTATAACCTATGTTTTTATGACTAGGTAACGGTTGGTCAGAGAAGACGTTTCCCCCTCGAAAAATACTCACGTTTAAGATGTTAGAGGCGTGTCTTCCGTTCTTTAGCACTTGGCCAATTTAGTTGGAGTAGCGACCATTTGGGGAGCGCTACTTACCAATTTGAGCATTGAGGTTCCCGACCAAAAATTTTTAGGATGTCATTAAGAGCTCATCCTTCAAAGAGTTTTCAACACCATTGTGAAGGGCTTCAGCACTCCCATCCATCGCATCTCCTGGATTGCTGGATTCATGTTCCAAGTTCATACTCTGAATTCGTTATCCGTTGAAGTGCCGGGTCTTGTTGCCATTAAATTTTGAGGGTTATCACTATCCGAGGCTCCTCGTTTCTCTCTCATAATTCTTCATTTTTAATTGAGTGAGTTCCACTTTTTCGCATTCAAGACTGCGGTGCTAAACCTAAGCCGGAAGCCTTAGATTATAGGTATTCAGAAGACATTTTAACCTTAACTTTTCTTGCGTTTTCCTTCGTTAAAAAATAACCATACCAATAACTCATTTTCATGGAAAAACCTCCTGACCAACAAGACAACCCACATTGAATAAAAAAGATTTATTTGAATTTCGTCTGCGCGGAACTTTACGGAGTTCTCTTTCCCGTTTCTGTAAACCCAAAATTGTAATTAAATAATCACAAAACCTCCCTTTTCTTCATCTTTTTGCCTCGAAAGCTTCCTTTTACATTATCGACTTTCTACCACGATTTTCCTAACACTATATAGAAAAATATAAGTGTTCCGTGTCGTGACCGCCGATTTATTCTTCCGTTTGTGGTGGAAAGGAGGAAAATAAAAATAAAAGAAATAGCCCCTCACACTACTTCCGTAGGGTCAAAGTTATAATGGGTTTGGGTACCTACCTAACTGGAGGGCAACATTCTATACCAAGTCGTCGTTTGGTAGCTTTAAGTTAAAGGTGATTGAACTCATATATGAAGTTTGCCACCTTATACTCTCTAAACACACAGAATAACCAATGAGTCTGGGAAAGTAGTAAAACGTACTCGTGGTAGGTATTAAAAAGTTTTCCCTTCCTCATTTTACTTCTTTATGTTTTGTTTCGTCATCGAAAAGGAAGTTGTTGTCTACCGATTTTTTTTTTTTTTTCTAAAATGACGTTAAACTTTGAATGGACGCCATAGCCATCATTATTGTCATCGATAGTGATGTCTGTCGCCTTTTTAATTGGTAATTTGTCAAATGTCATCATTTTGTGGATTTTGACAGCCATAATTGACACATGACGTAAGTACTCACTCGATGAAAGGGTTAATGCCATCATCATGCCGCTGCCGCGCGCCGTCTTTACCTCGATATAAATGGTGACTGGCGAATCTCCGAGAAAGGTGCGCCTTTTTGACCTTCCGTCAACGCATTATATGGAGTTGTACTGGCTTCACGTCGCAGAACAACATGAAACATCCACGATACATGGGAAAATGGTCACAAGAGTCTTATAGTTTTACTTGTGTTTGTTGTTTTTTTTTCTGGCTCTTTGGAAGGACTTTATAAGTCCGGAGGTTTTTTTATTTTTTTTTTTTGTTGCTGCAGTTTTTCTTGTCATTAAAGGCGCCGCCGCCGCCTTTGCGCCGATATGGCAATTTGGCCAAGTAAACAGTTAACCAAAGCGATGGATTCAAAGGCAGAAACAACTCACAAAAGGTCACATCATGGGGTGACTTCTTAGGAAGAGCTTCTCTTTTTTTTTACTTCTTTTTGCTCAAGACAAAGACCTTCCATAAATATGTGAATTTGTTGTTCGACAAGGAGTCGCTCGTTAATATGTTGCGCATACATTATTTCTATTTGTGTGTGTGTTTGTGTATGTTGGGAATTCGACAACAGGAACTTACGACAGCAACGACCTCTGTGAGAGAGATGCATGTACCTTTTTATACTCAAGAACAACAACAGCACTATTGTCCATTCAATTGGCGAGGCTTCTTTATTTTTTTGTTATTTTGGTTTGCATGCCTATGTCTTGGCGATTTGACTATAAGACGCCTTCTTCAACTTCTTGGTTCTTCTCTATATTTGACTTTAAAATAGATAGATATGTTTGTAGCTTCATATATGCGAGTTCCATTGCCAACAAAGGAAATCAAAATCGCCAACATGGAATGAGGTCTGTTCTTTTTTTTCTCTCCTAGATGGTGTGTTCATTATGGGGACTCGACTCGAATAAGCTATGGAATTCCTTCTTCCTGTGCCCACCACCACCACCGCCGCAAGCCCTGCGCGCGTCCTTGGCCAAGTTGTCCAACCAACCAACGTATATTCTTCGTCCCACTACTATGTGGCTTAAAAGATTTATTCAAATTACAAGACAAGTCACGGTTGTATGTTGGGGCGGATGGTGGCGGCCGGCGGTGGTCGCTAAACTGAGCTGAGACACAAAAAACATTAGGAGGCGACTGACTTTGCCATCGTCGTCGTTCGTCGGTCGGTCGTTGATGCACTTTTGGCCAATATTGTACGTATGTCACGTGGTTTACTATGGCATCATGAGCTGGGCATGGCACATTATGTTTGTCTATTGCCAAAGGTCTCCTTGGCCATTGGGTGCTATCTTCGAGACCATAAAGCTCGATAAAAGGAGGTTCGAGACGAAGAGCATTTGGAATACCAATGTGCATATAATATAAGTGGAGGATAACGACGACGACGACGACGACGATCATCATCACCGACGAAGTCGTCGTCGCCGTTGTCGTTCTTCGTCTTCCATCAGCTTTCTTGCTTGTCCGCTTGGAGTATTAAAGGCACATACCCTACCCAATAGCCAGTCTTTCGTGGCCATCGTCATCATGGATTTTAATGAACATATATTCATTGCTTGAAGTACAAAGAAGACGAAAAAGTAGTGGGGAAGACGTTGGCAAACGTCCACGACAACAACAAACGTGGTCCAGGTTCAGGGCGATGAACCGAACTCATTGGATTGCTTAGAATTCTATTTGGTATTGTCAATGAGAGAGAGATGTATACTCAAGACTCAACTCATATATAGATGCGATTTTGGTGACCTCTGATGGTTGAGGGAGTTTGTTGGACGGCTTTGTGGTTTATTTTATACAAGATGTGTTCATTTTACTATACAAAGCCATTATTTGTTGCATAAGCTGTACACAGGAACAACAATTTACCTAAGAACTTCTATACTTGGGATTGGGATCGGGATATTGATGTATTTCAATTGACCTCTGTGAGCACTGGGCATCTGGGCAATGAACTTGAAGAGTTAATTTCGTTATTTGGCTATGGTTCAATGAACGGTTAATACCTTCTATGAAAAGAAATTAAGACTTTAGAAGTTAAGAAGTGATATTGAAATTGTTTTGAACTTTTTGCTTTTAGGATCAAGAAGATATTATTTGATTTTTAAATTGATAAGTTTTGGAGATGCAACAAGTTGCAGCAAATCACTTGAACTATTAAGTGTTATTTAAAAATAATCCTTTGCTTATCAAATAGATCATGGGTGCTTCGAGATCTTACCCGACTTGAATGAATATAGATCTTCAAATAAGGTGCTTTTGCATTGAATGTTTTCTTTAAAGTGCAATTTTTGGGCTAAATTAAATAAATTTCTTTTAATTTAAACTTTCCAGGAAGTGAATAAATCAAATGTAAATAGAAAAAAAAATTGCTCAAAAAATAATTAAAAAAGTGAAGAAATTGATTCATAAAATGTATTCACAGGTTTCGCAGGTTTGGCAAGGCACTGAAATCATTAATCTACTAAATTTGTTCCTATGTGTTTGATTGATTTTAATTCTATAAACTCTTTCATCTTAAAAATAATTTACATAACAATATAAAATAAATTCAATACAACAATTCAAAAAAAATCTCATTATTAAAGAAATATGATAAACGAATATTGTGAAAAAATAAAAAATAAAAAATTGGCTTTACTCTCGTGTTACCTTAGACGTCAAGCTGTGATTACCTATATGCTCCTAGACAGTAAGCATAATGTTTGTTAAATAGGTATAGTCAATTAAATCGCAAATCAATATCGATATAATGAAAAATATGATAAATACTTGTTTCATAAAAAAATAACTAATGATAATGAATTTTATTTAATAACTTCCTCTTTCTTGTTTTGTAAACAAAATATCAGTATTCAATGAACTTAAGATTTGTTGGTCTGGGACTGAACCAGTGTTAGTTTGATAAACAAATAGAATTAGTAAGAAATGTAGAGAATAATTGTTTTTGCGCATTTAAATTTTAACGGTTAAAACTATTGAAGAGTGTATCAAAGAATGTATTTGACGCAATACTTGTAGATAAATACACTTACACTAGTTTACAAAACTTTGGGTCATGGTAAGATCCTTAGAAAAAATAAATTTTCTAGACTTATTTTGGGTCACTGAACACGAAAATTGAAATTATTTTTTTTTTTTCAAAGAAGCGTTTTCGAGATATGCGCAAAAATCATTTTCTCAGCTATTTTTTGTGATATTCCCAAAAATCTCGCTAACAGCTTGGCTAATTTACATAAAATGTGTATTTTCTGAATGATCTGATCTTCCACTGCTTGTATGAGTCGGACTTAAATTTCATAAGTAACAGGCATTCAAAGTTTTAAAAACGAGTATTTTTGAAAATTTTCTAGTTTTTGGTTGCTCCATATGGATAAAAAACAATATTTAAAATAATTTTAAGAACTTAAGTGAAAAACAAAGACTTGAGCCAAAGTTTTTCAAAATCGGATGATAAATGTAGTAATTAATAATTAGTGAAAGAAGGCAATTTCAATTTTTTCTATATAAGTAGGTATATAAATGTATATTAGTGTGTCTGTTATTTCCCAAAATAATTTTTTTTTTTTAACCAGAAACCCCTAAAATCAAAATTCTATGCCCTAATATACTACAATAGTTACTCAAAGAGTTAATTTCAAAGCTCTAAGTGAAAAAAAGATATTCTTGGTTAAAATTGTGTTTCAGCGCATTTTGGTGGGAAAAAACTATCCTTAACTAGCGAATAACTTTTGTCACAAAGAGATTTGAAGTGAACTTTCATTGTAACTACTATAGTTCATAAAAATACCTTTCCAACAATATATATCACGTCATTATTGGTCTTGGAGTTTGGTGTGTCAAATTTTCCTTTGTTTGGAAAAGAGAATGGCCTAAGAGGCACCGATTTATCACCTTAGACATTTTTTGGTAGAAAATTTTATTTTAGCACATAGAATTATAATTTTAGGGGTTTCTGATTTAACTGTTATCATATACAGGGTGTCCCGTAATAAGTGGATAATAATGCAACTGGTGATAGCAGTTCTTATGACTGCTCAGAAAAAAAATATAAAAAAAATATTTTTTTTGTGGTCTCCATGGTATAATTTTTTTTCGAAAAATGTTAAAAAATTCAGGGTCTCCTAAAATACCTAATTACAACGGCCACCCATAAAGGATTCTTATTATTTGTGTATTTTTATAATATTTTTGAATAACCGTTCTGAATGATGGGTAGTAAATTTTAACACCAGCTGATGCATTTTTTGTGTTATCATTTTTTTAAATTATCTTTTTATTTAAAAATAATTAAATTTTTTTTACCAAAGTTTGAAAAATAATAAAGGGAAAAAAATGTATGAGAACATAGGTGGCAAATTTGATCAAAATTGGCCTGTTTAATGTACTTTCCAAAATGGTATAACACATGTTTGTGTCTACAACCATAACCAATAAAATTGGCATTTAATCTTCTAAAGTAGTTTTTTAACATTTTGTCAGATGAAATTAAGTCTCAAAGCTAAGTAAACACTACGACGACGAATGAATAACTCATATTGTTTTTTAAATTTTTATTGCATTTAAAAATAACCGTTCTTAAATAAAGGCTGTAACATTTAACACTAGTTGCTGGATTTTTTTTATATAATTTTTTTAATTAATTTTTTAATACAAAAATTATTAAATATTTATTTTCATCAAAGTTTGATGACAACAAAAATTGAGTTGTAAGGAGAAAGAGTCAATAGATATACCAGTGTCACTATTATGTCTGCTAAATTCACTAACTAAAATAATAGTATGCACTTTCAAAAAGGTTTTGATTTAGGTATGGGAAATGCGATAAATAAAAACAACAGTATTAAAAACTATGATTTATTTGTATTTTTAAATAAATTTATATCAAGTGTTCAAACTGTCCCCCATTTACTGTGATACAGGCTCTGCATCTTCTAATGAAGGACCTCTCAATAAAACGATCATATTGGCGCTCATTTATTTTCATCACAGTGTCTTGAACACGACGACGCAGTTCCGTAATGGATGTAATTGGTTTAGTATAAACCATTTTATGTGGTGGCCACATAATTGGGCCCACCTGTTAGGATACGTTCGATTCAAGTACCTCCTTACATTTACAGCATAATGAGCAGGACATCTATCGTTTTGAAGCCATATTGAATTCCTTAGCTCCTTGGGTACCTCTTGCAATAGAGTTGGCAAATTAGTTTGCAAGAAATTAAGATACATAGGCTTCACCATCTAAGTTGCCTGGTAATTCAAAAGGGCCTTTAATTTGTCCATTCAGGTTACCTGCAAAAAATTTCCAAAAACTGTTATTAACGGTACCTACCATATAACGGTTTTTTTGATTTGCTATTTTCTTTTTAACGTTTCAACCTCTTTCAATAATTTTTCTTATACAAAAACTCCTTTAAAATATCAATAATATTGCATATCAAAATTTTGAAAAAAGTAAATTTTGGATTTTTTTTTAAATATTAAAGTTTTTGTTTGAAAATTCAATATTTTGATTTTGAAAACGGGTTGATGAATTTTTTTGAAAATAATTTTTTAATGGTATATTAAAAAGTACTCAAGACTGGCATCCCAAAATTTTATTTTGAAAATATAACTAAAATTTTACATATACATAACTAATTTTTAAGAAAACCGCTCCAACGATATTTATCTTTTTTTCATATACATATGTACTCCAATTTTTTCAAATAATAAAAAGCCTACTTGATTTTGAGCGCTAAGCTATTTTACTACATAGTTTATACTATTTAAAGAATGACTTAAATGCTTTTTATATTTTTCTAAATTTGTTTATATTATTTATATTTATGTTCTTTATTGACTGGCATATTTTAAAAGTTCTTTTGTTCCAAGCAACTTGAACATAAGAGCAAGTATGTAAGACCCAGTTATGCATTTTATTTTCTAACCATATGGGGCAACCAAAGACTAGGAATTTTTCAAAAATGCTCGTTTTTCAAATTTTGAATGCCTGTAACTTATAAAATTTCGGTCCGACTTATACAAGCAGTAGGTACATTGTCGGAGGTAGACAGATCAGATCAATCAAAACATACACATTTTATGTAAATTAGCTAATCCGTTAAGGAGATTTATGGCAATATCTAAAAAATTAGATGAGAAAATGATTTTTGTGCATATCTCAAAAACGCTTCTTTGGAAAAAAAAATAATTCTGATTTTCGTGTTCTGTGACCCAAAATTATTCTAGAAAATATATTTTTTCCAAGCACCCTATCATGATCCAAAATTTTGAAAATTAGTGTTATCGACAAAAAAAAAAATATTCTTTGATTCATATATTTATTATTTAGTAAAAGTTCACTTTTTTAAACCTTTTTCAAAAATAATGAATACGGTTTTTTGTTCTCTTTCAAAGAAAAAATATTGTTCCTAACAAATACATATTTTATGTTTTGATTTGGAAATGCTTCATTTTGAGATGCTTCAATTGCGAAATTATTTTTATCAGCAAAATTAAAAAACATATTATAGTGATTTCTTGCTAAAAGAACCTAAACTACTATTCGGAGCAAATATACGATCGATTAAACAAAATAAAGTAAGAGGCTTAAGGTTTATAATATGTTCCAGCTATTGTTTTTTAAAACTGACTGAAAAAAATTCTGTGCCATGTATGTTTATACTGTTCAATACAGGCCAGCTGTTTTGGCACTGAGTGAAACTCAAATAGAGGAAAATTCTGATTATTCGGAATTCAATCAGCCTAGTGCCGTTATTCTATTCCTACCATGGTCTCGCCGTCTTCATTACAAATGAAGTTGCGTATCAACTTCAACCATAATATGATTTGTGCTCAAACACAAATTTTAGCTTCGTTTGGTTAAAATTCTCGGTCAGTCAGCACATTATTTATACATGCTTCATTTATCGGAACCCAAATTGGGACAGAAATTCAACTTTTAACGAATTTGATGCTCTGTCCGATTCCATTCAAGGAATTGTTGCCCATTATCCTTATCGTCATTGCGGACGATTTCAATGTACACAATTCTTCGTGACTTCGCTTTTCTGGCCAGACAACACCCGAAGGAAGGTATATTGAGGTTTTTTGCTGAGTTAAACCAACTAACTTAGCTTATTATTACTGAGAGATAAGAGGTTGGGTCTGCTTAATACAAGCAGTTACAAAAATTTTAAAACGTAAAAAATAGAAAAAATTAAAAAAAAATATTAGAAAAAAGGATCTTGCCAAAGCAGATCGCTTGGTGAAAAGTCAAAAAAGTAAAATTATACGTAAAAGTAAAATCTAAAATTTAAAATTGCAGGTTAAAATTGAATAGCATGCTAAAGGCATTTGTTAGGTTAGTAGAGTTAGTAGTTTCAGTTTCTCTCAGTTATGGTTATGATAAAGGCATACATTACTTTACTCTATTATTCAAACTAGTTAAAGGAGGAACTACGTTTTTTTTTTGTGATCTTGCTATGATTATAGTCGAAAATACTAGAATTTGAATTCACTTCCCTCAACATTCTAGTTACTGGTTCATTTCTACCATAATCAGTTCTGTGAGGGGCTTGATGGAATTGGGGTACTGATCTTAGAGAATGTAAGTTGATGTTAATACTCATTACCTCCAGAAGGGCAGAAGAATCAGTAGCACCAGATAAAATTTGATCCACAAAAATTATGTCAGCCATTTCACGACGATTTTCCAGAGATTGTAGGTTAATGAGCCGCAACCGATCTTGATATGGGGGCAAGTTGTAGTTGTCAACCGATGGGAGTCCCCTAAGAGCAAAACGGAGGAATCTACGTTGCATTGCTTCGATTCGTTTGATATGAACATGGTGGTAGGGGGACCATACTTGGCTTGCATATTCAAGTAAAGGTCGTACAAAGGTTGTATACAGAGATTTTGTTACGTAAGGATCCGAAAACTCTTTAGACCAACGCTTGACAAAACCAAGAGCAGAGTTAGCCCTAGCTGCTTGTTGACGAGCCAACTCGTATCCCTGACGTTGCAGGCCATACACGACGGAGTCAAAGAGCAAAATGGCCCCGCGCCGATCCAAAATCGGTTGTGTGTGGGGTGGATCATCCGCCGATACATTTGTATTTTCAGCCAATCTGAAATCCAACCGCGCCAAATGGATTGTGTATTTCCAGCTTTAGACTTGTTTAGGACTGTCATGCCGAAGGTGTGGGTGCGATTCCCAGCCATGCCACCTAAAAACAGAAATGTTTTATTCGAGGTACTGCCTCTTGCGAGGAGCTGACAAATCCTCCAAGAGTATACTTGTCATGAAAAAGTGCTTCTCATTTAGCCGTTCGGACTCGGCAAAAAACTGTAGGTCCCCTCCATTCCTGCAAACAAACACGCACACAGGAATGGTTGTGAGTTGTAAGTCACTAGGCCCTGTTTCTCCTCGAGCTGTTGCGCCACCCAATTTATTTATTTTTAGACTTGTTTCTTACCTCTGACCCAGATAAATACACTATTAGGGCCAGTTGTTTATTTAACTCGTGGTTCAGCAATTTTAACTCACCGACTTCGGAGAATGGACTGAGGTTCAACGATATGGTTCCGGCATTAAATTGGATACTAACATACTTGAACCTTGAACCATTGTTGAACCTCAGTAATTCCGCAGAAATCAGCCAGCAAAAATATTTGAACTACGGATCAAAATTTGAACCACGTTTGTACAACGGGTCCTTTGTGTACTATCGCCCCTAGGCACATCGGGCCATTGTGTCATTTCTATTAATTTCTCTTGCCAAAGCAATCCAGTTAGGGAAATAACTGCTATGAGAGCCGTTCCTTATAGGATAAAATCTTTCAAACCGATAGAGAATTCATGGTTCGTTTTCAGCTGTAAAGAGGTTATCAGGGTTAGAGATTAGAGAAGTAAGTTTCCGAAGATACAAAGCCAGCCCCATCGAGGAAACCGGAATAAGTTCAAACATGCTCGAAAGACCTTTAGCGTTCATATTCGACGAACCAAATTTCTGCATGGTCAGAAATTAAGGCACATAATACTACAATGTCCCAAAAGTGGTAAACATTTTTGGTAAATTGTATAAAAACTTACGTAATTCTACCTCGTCTTTGGTTCCATCGCTCATCTTCAATGACACTCCCTATGCCAGCTCAGTAGATAAAGCAAATTTGCTTGCTACACAGTTTGCTGTTAATTGCACGCTGCCAGAGAGTATCATGACCCCGCCTGAACTTGAGAGCACTAATGACTTCATGGGACAAATCTTCTTTCGTACTCGTGCAGAAGCCAGAGTTCTAAGAGATCTAAACGAACTCAAATCAGCTGGCCCGGATAGTATCCCTCCCATTGTTCTGAAGAGGTGTTGTTTAACGATGGCAAAACCACTGCGTAAGCTTTTCCATCTGTCCTACTCTACTGGTCTCTTCCCGAGTGGATGGAAAACAGCTTTTTTCCAGTACGGATTCGTAGCATTTAGGTCCACTGGTGATCTGATGGTATATTTCACCGAACAGTGGAACCAATCTTTACATCGTTTTGGAGAAAGTAAGATTATTTCCCTTGATATTTCAAAAGCGTTTGATAGAGTTTGGCATCAAGCTCTCTCTTATCGAAAATGCATACCTTTGATGTCAATGAATCTCTTCTTCGTTTGATAAGAAATTACTTTTCGGACGGTTTCAAGTCTGATATTTATAAAATCAATACTGGTGTGTCCATTTTGTCTCCTACCCTCTTTCTCGTGTTCATGAAATTTCTAAGCCATTTAATTGTTTTGCTGACGATAACACCCTCAGCTTTTCATATTCGTTTCTAGATACACATCCCTACATTTGATGTGGAACTTTAACGGCAGCGTATGATAAGCCCATTAAATTCTGATCTTGACAGCATTGTCCAGTGGGGAACTTAAAACCGCGTTGAATTTAATGCTTCTAACCCTGAGGCCACACGAGCGAGTACTCGATAGCGAGTTGGGTACATACATTAATTGTCAAATCACTCGCTGCTCTACTCGCTTCTCAACTGGCTTCAAAAAAGGCAAGCTAGTTGGCTAGAGAGTGAGAAAAGTTTCGATGTATTAGTAACTGGCAAACGATTACTCGCTCGTGTGGCCTCAGGGTAAAACCCAATTCTGTCTGCTGCCCTTTGAGCAAAACCCATTCCCAGTGCCGCTATCCAAGAGCGGTACTTGCATCCAGGAAACTGAACAGCTTTCAATTCTGGGTATGTGCATTACAGATCACTTTCTGTGGAATGATCACATATTCAATGTTGCCAAAAACGCTGCAAAGTGTTTAGGTTTTCCTCGGTTCGAAGGTACAATAAATTTCTGTCCCCTTCTGATCTGGCTGTAATCTACAAAGCCTTCATTCGCCCAAAACTTGAAAGCAATAAATTCTCACATTTGGACAGTTGGTCAAATAATCCATTTAAGTCTCTTGGGTCGCATCCAGAAAAGAGCTTTAAAAATTATAGGTGAAAGTAATGTTTCATTTCTCGCCTTATTTTATCGCAAATTTTATAAACAGTGTTCTAGCAAAATAGCCAGTTGCATTCCTCCCCTTAAACAGTTCCACCGTAATACTCACACTGCCGGGAATGCACATCTGTTTACCCTTGAGTCCGCAATTTCGGACGCACTGTTAAATACAGCGATTCGTTTTTTAGCCGAACAAAACGAGTGTGGAATGTTTTACAAGGCTCTATTTGTCCCTCCCACTTTGATATTTAGAATTTCAAAACTAATGTACATCGACATCTCATTTTAAATACCCCTTTATTTTCCTTGCGCTCGCACAGTGTTCAATCATCTTAAGGGTAGTCACAATCCCTTTAGTGCGCGCATAGCTAAAAAAAACCTTGAGTTGTAAATTGTGGGTTTGAAGAACGTCACCTCCGCGGCTTAATCAACAAAGAGATCTAGGTAGCCAGATAGGCAGAATTAAGGTACTGACTCAAAATCAAGTTTTTCTAAAAACAATAATAAAACAATCTTGGAAATTTATACAAAACCTGGGCCGAATGACCGCAGCAGTTTTCGAGTAATACGTGACTGAAATATGTGAGTTTGGCATTATACATTTCACGTTTCGATGCCTGAGTTTTGTGCTACACAAGTAACGAACAAACATACAGAGTTGTTTCCTCATACACGTCTTTGTGGGCTTATTGAAAGGGCAACTTCAAATTTAATTCTGATTCAGTCAGATTACATAGGTCTAAAAATAATTTGCAATACAAAAAATTAAAAAGAAACTGGCACTTAAACTAGCTTTAATCCCTTGGGAACATTAAACAACATTTTGGACTAGATTTCTTAAATTTTGAACAACTCTCTATTTGAATCACTTTCATAAAAAGTTTCCATTCAACCTCATATTTTACCACATTTCAAACATAAACTTGACTCAGTTCTTGACTTCGACAGTTTTTTTTTTTATTTTGGACTACGTTGTGACCATAATTATGAAACCCCTGTTTCGAGTAGAAAAAAATAGACAGTACCACTCAATTATCAGCATCCCCAAATCTTTAAGTGTACCAAATTCCCTTAATTTGTATTAAGAATTGAAGTGGGTTCTGATTTTCATCGGCAACATTCAACAAACGTACCGCTGTGCTCCAGTTCTACTCCACCTAGGTGCACTTGTAGTAGTCGAGTATAACTACAGAACTATTTTGATAACCGGAAGTGGTTTTTTCTAAGCCATGCCGGTAGCAAAACCACTTGTATATTCGGCCTTGGAACACAGAGCTTATCAATAACATTCTTTCAGAAAATCTGAAGATAGGTGAGTGGACCCCATGGCTCGCGAGTTCTTCCCACTCGCGAGGATCAATAAACTCAGAACAATAATAACCATAATTATTCCAACAAAAAATAAAATGTCTACCTCATTAGGCTTCACAGAGCATATCTTCTCATTATTATGTAACTTCTCTTTAAACTTTACCGTTAAATCGATAAAATTTTCTCATTTTTGTTTTTTCTTCGAACATTATTAAATTACAGGTGAAATATTCCTTATGAGACCGCTTGAAGATATCGCCGCAATCACACATGTGGGTGACCCCGTCCTTCTAACAGTGGTAGCAGAAGAGGTTAAGGTTGGTCGTGATGAGCCGCCAGCAGCTGCAACAACCGTTCAACTGGCATTCTTTCTCCCCGAACGAAGCAATTCACCGCCATACTTTGAGATCGATCAGTAAGTATCTGCCATAAACAAAGACGATGCATATTATGGCGTGCAGTGCATCTTTAAGATGTATGTACCTCTGCAACCTTAAGACTCATCACATCTCTTGTTCTCTTGTTTATTTCTCAACATTTTTTTTCTTTTTTTTTTCTTTAGCTATGTGTCACGTGTAGATGAGAATGCACCGCAAGGAACTGCACTGACATTCGTCGATCCGTATGTGCCACGAGTCTATGATGACGACACCGGCAAAAATGGTGTATTCTCCCTCACCCTGCTAAATAATAACGGCACCTTTGAGATATCTCCCAATGTAGCTGAACGTAGCGCATCATTTTTGATACGCGTGCGTGACAACATGCTGTTAGACTATGAGGAACGTCAATCGGTTGAGTTCCAAGTGCTGGCCCAGGAACTTGGACCGGCAACTAACCTGTCGGCCATTGTCAACGTAACGGTATACATTAATGACGTGAATGATAATCCGCCGGTGTTCACTCAGACCGTTTACACGGTCGAGTTGCCGGAAAATATGACTGTCGGCACGAAGGTGGTGCAAGTGCATGCAGACGATATTGACACTGGAATGGGAGGACGTGTCCGCTATACAGCAATTTTGGGCTACCTTAACACTTCGCTTAATTTAGACGCTGAAAATGGCATAATAACCGTCTCGACGAATAGTCATGGGTTCGATAGGGAGATCATGCCCGAATACCATTTGTATGTGGAGGCTCGTGATAGCGATGGCACTGGCAATCGGGCACAGGTGCCGCTGGTCATTAAGATGATCGATGTTAACGATGAGACACCAACGTTCGAGAAGAACGTGTACGAGTTCATTTTGGCAGCTGATTTGCAGAGTTTTACATCGCCAGCATATATTAAGGCTGTGGACAAGGATGCGACGGCACCGAACAACGAGGTGCGCTACGAGATCATCAATGGGAATTATGACAATAAATTCTCGCTTAACAAAGTCACCGGTGAATTGACGGTGCAGGAGAAGATCCTTATGCGATCGAAGAAGGAGGCTGTGAGAAGCCGAAGGCAGGTCACGCAATCACCTCTTGAGAACGACATGTTTATTTTGACCGCGAGAGCATATGATTTAGGAGTTCCCGTAAGGTTCTCAACGGCAACCATTCGGATCTATCCACCGGAGAGTCGCACGAGAACAGTGACATTTGTGGTGCCGGGGTTTAATCCTGACAAACAGAAAACCGCTGAAACATTGTCCACCATTACCGGAGGTCGAGTGATCATTCACGATATTCGTCCAATGCAGGCCGATGAACCTGGGGCGAAGAATCTCAAAGGTGATATTAAGGAACGGAGTGTGGTGACAGCGACGGTGCTATACGAAGGAGCGTCAGTGGTTGACATCTCCCAAATCCAACAAAGATTGTCGCAACATAATGGATCGTATGCGATAATGACGAAGGAGGAGGTGGACAGTGATGTGAGTTGTTTTAATTTATAAGTTGTTGTTTATCGATTCTAGTTATGTTATCTTCATTTCAGGCATTGTATAAGGCTGAAAATAAGTTGCTTTTCTGGCTTCTGATCTTACTTGCCACACTAGTGGCCCTGACGATACTTATTCTCTTGTTATGCTGTATATGTTCATGGTGTCCTCTGTATGGCGCTGCTAGGTAAGTCAAACTGGAAGCTAACATTTTACATATATAAAATATCCTTGGAGAAAAAGTCGTCTAAAAGCTTACTACTCAAACTCCTTGCTTACCAAAATAAAATAATATTCGGCAGTAATTTATGTATGTATTTTATTATAAGGAATCGCCTAGTGAATAATATCTTTAAATGTTATTAACGTCTTTTGCATGATTAAAGTAATTATTGTCTGATTTTTTTCAAAACGTTGTCAATAGAGTCAACCTATTAATAAAAAAAAAAAAAAAATATTTTCAAAAAATTCGAATTTTTAATTAAACGTTGTTAGATTTTATTGCAGAAATGGTGCCTAGGTTAAGAAATCTTGGAGCCAAAAAATGCTCTTACAACAATTATTTCGTAGATTCCTTTATTTTATTTAAATTCGTAAAAAATCAGGAAATATAATAAACAAACCTCATGAGCATTGTCCTTAAAATTAATACGATCTACCATTGAGTATTAAATAATTTTTACTAAGCCGTTATTAGGAGTTAAGGAATCGCCCATAACGGTTTTTTTTTAGACTTTCTCACTATCATCGGCCTAACGGTTTTATACTTTATTATTTATACAGAAATTTCCTAAGACCCATACAATGCTTCTATCAAAATAAAAAAGAAAATTTTAATATTAGCTTGCTCCAGAGATTTTTTTTTGTTTGTCACTTCCATCTGAGCTACGTCGACCAGGATTGCAAAAGTCGATACAATACACTCGACGTTGCTAAAGTACACATACATATGTATACACTTTTAAAATATTCGATACACTTTTGAATTCAACGGAAAACATAACGTAAATTAAAAAGAAAATCATATGACCTTTCAAAATTTATACTGTGGAGCCGAGGCTGTCAACGATATAACAGAATAAATAAAAATGATTAAGACAGTTTGTTCGAGAAGATTTAAGGAAATGGCATCTACAAAATCCCGGTTTCAACAATCTCGCAACTAAAAAATCGAAAGCATTAAATTTATCAAATTTAAATCTCGCAAAATTGAAGGGCATTGCAACAAATTACTACAGTTTTGTAATAAAAGTTTCGCATATGTATGTACCTAATATGTTAAGTAACATAAGAATCAATAAACAGAATTGCACAAGTTATTTAATTAATTGGACATAAGTACATAACATACGTTCATATAACAGCAAATGTGGACAAAATATTATTTTGATGAAGCAAATCAAAACGTACAATTCGATACCTACACTTTATTTTTATCTTTCGATACATTGCCGCAAACATGATTTTTCATCCCTGATGTCGTCCTGGAATTTAACAGACCAAAGAATTTCAGCCCAAAGAAATTTCTTGGTCTGAATTTGTCAAAAAGAGAAAACTACCTTTTTTATTTTAAGATTTTTGTATTTTCAAAAACAATGAAAATGGCGAAAAAAGGCAAAATTGACAAAAAAAAAGGCAAAATAAAATATATATTTTTGAAATCAGGAGGTCGTGAAATGTGTTTGTATAAAGTCGAAACTTTCATACGTTTGCGCACAAAAAAGGCAAACTTAGCAAAATCCTCTTCCGGCATATTATACTTTTGAAGGAAATTAGATTGAAACATACTTTTTGAAGCTAAAAAGTCACGTTCCGCAATTTTTTAAATAAAGTCCCCGGGCATACCTTTCAATGTCGTTTTTGTATTAAAAAAATGCATTTCATACTCATTTTCTTATACATTTTTCTTGCACTTAGTCAGTTTAACTTTTGGATCGATGATATATTATAGAAAAAACTTAAACGTAATTTCACAACACTGTGAAGATCCATTGGAAATAAGGAAACAACTTTTTTTGTAATTTTAACTTCCCTTTGGACATATCTTCACGTTTTCAGCTTTCCAGAATAGGAATCCATCATTTTAAGAGCAATATCTGTGTTTGTACCTACGTTCGTACGTTCCTTCACTTTTATTCGTTCATCATATCTCAAGAGCGAATAAAGATTGCTTTTAATGTCGCTTCCTTTTTTTTTACAAATAAAAGTTCTTTGAATATACAAACTCAGCAAAAACTATTTTCAAACTTAAAATTTTGAATAAAAACAATTATAGACCGAGAGCCCACAGTAGACTTTTTATAGGTGTGAACGATAGCAAAAAAAGAAGTTAAGGCGTCGAAAGCTTTATTAAAGACTATTAAAAAAAAAATCAAAGTCTTGCAGTCCACAACTGGGGCCTTTGCGAGAAACAGTGCATCGAAAAAAAAATATGAATGCAACTTCGAGGAAAATCGTGTTAGCCGAAATTGGTTTTCACCCCTCCCTAGATAAGCTCCGCGGATCCCATATCACGGAATTTGTGATCATTGGAGTGTTTAATTCGCCCTGCCAGACTGTTTAAAAAACCGTTTTTCACTTAGAATTTTGAATTTTTTAAACGGTCCGGTAGAGCGAACTATACACTCATATGGTCTCAGATTCCATGATATGTGATCCGAGGAGCTTCTCAAGGGAGGAATGAAAACCAATTTGGGCTAACACGATTATCCTCGAAGTTGCATTCATATTTTTTTTTCGATGCACACTGTTTTTCGCAAAGGCCCCAGTTGTGGACTGCAAGACTTTGATTTTTTTTAATAGTCTTTAATGAAGCTTTCGACGCCTATACTTCTTTTTTTTGCTATCGTTCACACCCAAAATCTGCTGGTGGGCTCTTAGTCTATTAGTATTCTTCAAAATGAGGAGTCTTAAACAATTTTTTGCCTAAACTTAAACTGGTCATCAAATAAATCAAGCCTTAAGAGTGTTCCGGACTGAAACGAGTATTTCATGAAAAAGATTGCGAAGCGTGTACTTGTCCGATCAAAGCGATTATAAGGTGTCTATGGACAGATAAACTTATTCTCTATGCTATCATTGGAAAAAAAAATTAATTTTGTGCTCTAGATTTTGGTAAAAGCCTCTAAGAAATCGAGAAAATGGCTAAAATGCCTGTTTTTCAAAGCAAATGTAGCCTACACCATAGCATTTTTTGCAAAAAAATGTTTAATAACATAAAATTCCATATTTTTACTATGCCACTATTGGAGAAAATTTTTAATTTTGTACCTAATAAAAATTTTAATAATGCAAAATAAAAATGCTTGTGAATTTTGAAAAAATGCATTTTTGACAGTCAATTTTTTATACCTAACGGTATTTTTTTAAAATGTTTTTTGCAGTGGATATAAATTCAATATATTTTTCATGATTTTCATTAATAATGTAATCATAATTGTATCATTTGATATTGAAATTTTTAATTCTTAAAATGCACTTTTTCGCAGGAAATTTATGTAAACTTAGAAGTTAAAATCAGTTACTTTTAGAAAAAATTTTTTAGTACAATAATACGCCTACTAGTGACCAATTAGTAAAAATGCAAAGTTTTATAAAACAAAGTATCTGATGAAAGTGAAAAAAAAATGGTCTTATATATGCAAAAAAAAAAGTTAGCAAATGACTGGTTTTGTTCAGTTCGGAACACTCTTAAGAATGGACTTCTTGTTTTCCAAGAAGCTTCAGAACATTACTGCAGGTGTTTCCGGTGGTTTCTTTCTAATTTCATTCTATTTTATGCAATTATTAAATTGAATTACCCCTTCTTTCTAAGCGTGGGGAGATATTACCCTCCTCCTATAGGTTTTTTTTTCTTATCTTCTTCCCACCTACAGGCTCTGAATTTTTTGGCAGATTTTATGTGAATTTCCTAGTACAGTATGCAAGAAAGATATAAATTTAACCATAAGGGATGAAAATAAAAATCTAAAAAATGAAGGAATTTGATTTTCTTCATTTAGAGCCGATTTAGGCCCATCAAAATATAAAGACTCAAAAAAACCCATAACGACCATCCAAATGTAGATACGTTTTTTCTTCTTAGCACGGCAGTATTAGAAAAGAAATCTAGTTTTTGAAATTTTGAGTGAATTTTTAGGGATTGGGGTGCATGCTCAGCATCTTGGGTTATCACCTTACATTTTATTGAAGGAACTGTAGGCGGATATCAATATTTGGATATCTTAAACATCAATTTTAAAAATAGTGCCGAAATTGAAACACTTTTGTATTTTTTATCAAGACAGTGATCCGAAGCACTCGACTGAAATATTTTGGAAAAAATTGGAAATTAAGATTCAGAAACATGAGATTTTAAATCAGTCCCAAATTGCCATAATTCAGTTATAAGATAAAAAGAACTCTCTAAAAATTACAAGAAGAAAAGTTTATTAATCTTTTTACAACTCAAATGTCTGGGTCTGTGATATTAAATGGTTTCGCTGTAAGCTGAAATAACCATTTTACTCTGATATTTTCCCTCATTCGTTTGTTTTTCAATATTTTATTTCAGATTTTGAAGTTTTTAAAACAAAAATATAATACTTTATTGAAAGTCAATTTCTCTTTTTTTTTATTTCACTCGATTTTCTGCAGTTCTTCAAAGAAAAAGAATTTTGTTAAGGATGGGTCCTTTTCACTAAGGGCCACTGTACGTAGTAACTCATTTCTTGATGACTTGAAAAAAAGTTTTGTTGTAAAAAACACATCATTTTGCCCAAGTTTAAAAAATAAATAAATATGTTAACAGGAACTCTAGTATGAAACCCCATATTGTATACATTCTATATTTGATTTTCCCAAGCAAGGCTTCGGAAGGTGGTTTTCTTGTTTATTATGGACTGAATCTTAGATAATTATATATATCAAAATAAAGACTGAAATGTGTTCTTTCACATAACTGTTAAAAAAAGGTACATAGCCACTGTAGATTTTTCAGAAATAACTGATTTCTAAAAAAAACTACTAAGTTTCACGTTTATTTGGTTATTTCAAAACCTGAAGGTTCTAGAATCATGATTTTTACATTATTTGAAAGATATAAAACTGACCTTTTATTTGATACCAAATAGATAGGGGTTTGTCTTACACTTCCTATGATATATGACTTTATTTGCTTATAAACGGACAAAAATCAAGCAGGAGATGCCTTCGAAATATGGACAATAACTCAAAATCCCCACATACGATTTCCCTAAAACTTCACAGTTTTAATGTGCTAACACTCACCTTTCTTTTGATACCACTCTTGTTCATGCACGCTCTTGGCCCAGGCCCCATACAATTTTGCCACATCTCCTTTGCTAGATCGCTAGATCGGCTGAAGTATTCAACCCTATCACGAATTCCATCGTAATCGGAAAGTTGTTACTAATCCCCGAAAAAATTATCACAGAATCGTTTTAAAAAATCTCATACAAATTTCCACTACGAACGGGTTTGGTGATAGCTCTTTTCGGGATTCGTAAAAGTTTCCGATGGTTGAAGCTAACAAGATTAAAGTCAAAAATTTTTCAAATGCTCGAAAAAATTTGTCTGGACCTTGGATGATACCTTACCTTTACATATCAATAATAAAATAAACAGACATAATCCTGCATACTTACAATGCAAATTGATTTAAATATACAAATACCTAATGCGAGAATTCCGATGTCACACCCAAAAAGGCGAATCAAATTGTTCGCATTTTAGAACTTGATGATTTAAAACTGACATTCATTCTTTTAAAACAGACTTCTGTCCTCAATCACACTCGCATTTCAGAAAAGCTCAGTCAGAATATAAGAAAAGAAATGCTGAAATGCAGATAGTTAATGACTATCAAGTAAGCAGAACAATTTCGACGAATCGAATAATGAATAGGTGAATAATTTGCCGAAGCTAATTTGTGACAATTTCGATTTTGCCCTTCAATGTTTTCTATGTTTTTACTTGAAATCAAGTTAGCAAAGCCCTTTCCGTCTTTTCTCTTCTTGCTGGCTTTTTCAATCACCACTTTCACTGCACCATACTCCAATCTTTGTCACAAATAAAACACTTTTGAATGTACATTTTGACTGTTTGAAATACTGAAACTTAAACACTTAACCACTGCAATATAATACTTTTAGACAACTACAATTAGAAAATGCGAATAACATAATAACTCATGGCCTACTTTTCATGTAATGAAGAAAACAATACAAAAAGAATCGTTTATGCAATTTTTTTTTAAATGACGGATTTTTGGCTGTTTTTCAACGACTGTTTCCGCAGAAACTATAAGTCGTACAAAAAAATGATAAAAGCGTAGATTGTAGGTAATCTTATTGTCTTTATTTTTGCATCAGCGCTTTTTGCAAAAGAAAAATAGTTTTTGAGCAATAAAGAAAAAAGACGAAATTTTTGACGTTTTTTGACGAATTCTCATATTTGCCGTGAAAAATTTTGTTGGACAACTTCAGATTCGTGTTCAGCGACCCCAAAAACATAAAGGGAGCCACTAAAAATAATTACACTAGAACTTTCCACTTCAAACTACCATTTGACCTGACTATTGACTCTTATAAATAAATAGACTCGTTAAAAAAGCTTCCTAAAGAGTTTAAAGGAAAAGTTTTCGACCTCCTAACCCTTTTGCGTTGGCAGCTATCTTGGATTTTAGTAAAAATGATTTGTAGAGTTCCAAATTCGGAGAACTAGTTTTTTTTTGATTTATTACTTGGAACAGGATTTTACTATAACTCGTTAAAAATTCGTACCTAAAAACAAGGTCAAGCGACAACAGATTAGCTAAAACCAAGTTAAAATAATAATGGCAAAAGTTCAACGAACAACGAGTCAAACTCGATTTCTTCTAATACAAACATAAGGATTAAGTAGAAAACAAAAAGTAATTCATAAAAATTTAACTTGTTTAAAATAGTAACTTTCAAGTAAGGAAAAACTAACAAACAATTATGTTCGCTTCATCAATAATTCCCATTAAATAATTGAAAATAAAAATTAATTTAATAAAATTAAACAACAATAAAAAAAAACCTTAACCTTAACATCATTTTCTCGTTCTCTCTTTTTTTACTTGTAGCAAGAGAATAGTTAATATCAGTAGAACTGAAGACGATGTTCATCTAGTTCATAGGGAAATCGCAAATGGAAAGCAATCAAAATCTGTTCAGGTAGATTTTGCAAAAAAATTAAAAAAAAAAACTTTTTTCTTGCACAATAAAATTAGTTTTCCTTTTGAGTTTTGTTTTCTAAAATTTCTCATTTAACAAATTAAACACACAAAGTAGAAGTAGTCACGGTTTTTAGTTTCCATTTATTTTAATTCTGAAAAAAACAACCATTAATTGGGGTTTTTTAACTCGTCATTTTAAATCACACAAAAATAATAATAAAAAAAAAATAAACAAAACATTTAATAAAACATAAAAATAACATTATTCTAAGTTTTCATTTTGGGCTATCTGTTTTTTTTTTTTACTATGAGTGCAATTTTTGTTTTGCTTCAAAATGCTTTTTACATATTTTGTTTCAAATCAAAAAACTTTGACTAACGTGTGTACAATTTTTATTTTTATTTTAGGTCGCCGAGTGGATGGGAAGACGAGAGGCGTGGTCGGCAGAGAAATCATCCGATACACGAACGAAACCTACCCGTTGGGAGTTCCACAATGGACATGGTGAACAGCCTGACGAAAGCCTAGGTCGTCCGGGACGAGCTGCTGATGCTGATGGAGAAAATCTGGAAGAACGACAAAATCGTAGAATCAAATCAGCCGAAGAACAGCAACGTAGAGTTAGAATCAAGTGAGTTATTGAATTTTCCAAAACCTATTTACAGTTTTAAAGCAACTTTCTCTTCTCTTTTCAGGAACACTCAAACAGCCAAAGACGATACTCACTTAAGTAGTTTCCATAATAATTCTAGAACTAATTTAGTAAACAACGAACGCGAGGTATATATCGAGGATATAATTGACGAAGAACAGGACATTGGAACACAATCATTTCGGAACCGAAACCGACAAAGACGAGTTGCTCAGCAACAGATTGACGATGATTCCATGAGGCGACACGAAATCGATCGAGGTAGTGACTTGGAGTACAATGGTGGTGCACGGGGAAGCTTCAAAGCCAAACGGGAGTACTTCATTAAGGATGGGAACGTTGAGATTCTGCAACTTATGACACGTGACAAACAAGGCGATGAAGAGGATAATATCTATGTAAATCTTCCTCTCAAGGCAACCACGAATCTATCACATCCACAACTTCTGATGGTTGACCAAAGTGGCAAGGAGATTCTGATGCGACGGTTTATCGAAGAACAGCCAGATGGCAAGCAGATCATTCGAGAGCACTATCAGATTGTTCCTGGAGGAGCCAACTATATTCAAACAATGCCTAATGAGGTCCAACACTCCACCTACAAAGACACGTTTCCTTCTGGGAAGAGTGGTCCAAATAGTATTGTATATTCCCAAGCTGAACCAGAAATCAAGATCATCCATACGCAACCTATGCAAGAAGGAGTTGGAGTTGGAGAGACTTCCACCCAAATGCAGCCAGCCATTTCCAATCAATCCCTAACCCAAGAACTCGAAAACTCTCTGAAACAGCAAAATGCTCTACTCCGTCAGATTCTGATGGAGAAAGAGAAAGTTGAGCTGCAATATAGCCAACAAGATGTGGCCCTTGAAACTCAGAGCTTACCAGGACAACCAATGGCCATTGCAACCCAAACTGATTGTGATGCAGGCACTCAAACCGAGGCTGATATGATTGTTAGCTCATCATCGGTCAAGCGGCAGCGACGGGCAAGAAGTGAGAATGACGACTCTTTTTCAGAGGATGAATTTGAATACGTCCGTTTCAGCCCCCCGAATAGCCCCGAAGGTGTTTACTGGATCAAACGAAAGCGACAGAAGAAACGCTCGAAACAAAGACCGGGAACACAGTCACGGAAGCGTGTTGTGATGGTTGAAGATGTCAAGAGAAAAATTCGAACTCCTATTAAGGAAGAAGATGACGATGATTATTATGAGTATCGCAAATGGTCCCCTCCCAAGAAACCAATACGGTATCATGGAGAAACCAAAGCCAGTTTATTGCGTCGCATGAAAAGTGAGGAAAGCAAAAAGCTCGCTTCAAAGAAGTCAGCTTCACTAAATCGAGAAGTCCTAATGGAGATATCAGACTCTCTAGACGAGAAGGGAAGTCCTGACGAACGTGTTCGGGTTGAACAGATCGAATACTATGAAAATTCTGAGGAAGACTCCGATGCCGATGAGATTGTTATTAAAAGTAATGCGCTTCCTTCAACTGGTCACAAACCAGAGTCTGCTCATTTTGAGATCCATGTCTCTGATGGAAGCAATAATAAAGTCTATTCCCGATCTTCATCTGAGCAGAGAAATCACATAGAAGAACGAAGGGTCACAAGTCCGGATCCTAAGCCTAGACTTTCTCGCAAAGACAACATCATCCAGCGCAACTCTCAAAGACGATCACAAACGGCATCAGAGCCCCCACAGAGCAGAGTGATAGCATCTAAGGGCACTAAGGTCTCAACTAGTGATGTTCGTAGTTCGAAGCGAATCAAAGAGCGTGACTTCCAAAGTGATACCAATCTGCTCGATCAAGATGATACGCATGATGATCAAAGTTCTTCCAAGGGTGTGCCGAAATACATGGACTGGTATTACAGCAAAAAGAAGCCCGACACCAAACCCGCAAAATCAAAACCAAGTACAAAGAAACTCATAAGTGGTTCTGAGAAACGAATCACCAAAATCCGCCTTCCAAAATCCGATGAGAGTCATCCTCCCACCACAACATCAACCACTCCGGTGCCACCAAGTGATGAGAAATACAAACCCGAACCAGCACCTCGAAAATCCCCGCCGAAAGGAGCTCGCCTTCTTAAGGAAGACGTCATGATGAACAAGAATCATAAACCCAAGATCGAAACAGAAACAAATCATCCCCTGTTGCAACACTCCGAACACCGGTATGAGCATGAGTATGATAATACCTCAGAGTTGCCACTTGCCCCAACGAAACTGCCACACTACATGTACCCCGAGACACCGCCACAACCAAAAAACCAGTCTAAGTCCAAGGACCTGCGACCGAAGCCCTCACCTATCAAAGAGAACGAAATTAAGGTCACCAACTCGAAGATCTACATTCAGGATTCGTCGGCGCAGTCAAAACAGCTAAATGTCGCGACTCTGGAAGATGATCACGACTCGGGAATAGCTATGAACTCTCTGCTGAACAGTATGGGTCGACGGAATCCATTAGCCGAAAAGAAGAGTGTCTTCTCAATTGCCTACGATGATGTGAGTCGAGTACAAAAAATTCAGTCCGGAAGTGATTCGCCGCAGTATTCATAACATCAACAAAATGAGTAAATCCTTCGCAGAGCTTCCTTGATGCAGTTCTCTTGTTAAGCCTTGTGTGAGCTTCTTGAAAATTAACAAAAATAAAAACTATGAATCTAGTCTCAAGGCTTTAAGGCAAGAATCTTCGTTTCAAATTGTGTTTATTGTTGTTGAACAAACTCTGACGTCACAGTGTTCAGGATTCGTTTATTTGTTCCTTTGTCCTATTTAATTTTTTTTTTTTTAGAATTAAAAATCGTTGTGATAGTTATAAATAGTGTTTTCGAAGCATTGTTTTGTTTAGTTTCTTTAATTGTTTAAATTGTATATAAAAATTATATTTAAAATGTATATAACAATTGAATTTAAATTTAAGAGCCCAAGAAACAAAAAAACAACAAATAAAAAATACAAACATACTTGTAAAAAATACTTTTATAAAATCCATTCCTACAGCAAACTGAGTTTTAGACATTAATTTTTTAATATAAAAAGTGAAATGTATCATTTACACTTCTTGTAAACTTTAAAATTAAAACACAACTGCAAACTGCCATATATATTTTGTATGATGTAATACTAATTTTATTTTGTTTTTAGATTTAAGGAATTGTTATAAGAAAAGAAGTTTTTTTTTATTAATTATTATAATAAATTATGGTGCGAATAAATTGTAATAAACAATTTAAATTAATGGAGTTTTGTAATTATTTAATTATAATTGTAATTCGAATATGTAAATTGAAGAAAAAATTAAATATTATATAAGAAAATAAGTCCTTATAAAGGGTGATTTTTTAGCTGGTTTGGTTTTGGCAACACTGGTTTTGACAGCTGACGTGTGTTTAGTACCTTGTGTCACTGTCACACAGCTTCAGTTTGGTTTGCAATTTAACCATGGATCGTCTTACAAATGAACAACGCTTGCAAATTATTGAATTTTACTATCAAAATTCGTGCTCGGTTCGAAATCGAATTTATCGAAAAATTGTGTTCAGCGATGAGGCTCATTTTTGGTTGAATGGGTACGTAAATAAGCATAATTGCCGCATTTGGAGTGAAGATCAGCCAGAAGCATTGCAACAGCTACCAATGCATCCCGAAAAAGCCACTGTTTGGTGCGGTTTATGGGCCGGCGGCATTATTGGGCCATATTTCTTCAAAGATGATGCGAATCGCAGCGTTACTGTCAATGGTGAACGCTACCGAGCGATGATAACAAACTTTTTTTTGCCCGAAATGGAAGTTCTTGACTTGCATGATATGTGGTTTCAACAAGACGGTGCCACATGCCACACAGCACGCGAAACAATGGTGCAATTGCGAGGCGAGTTTGGTGAACAGTTAATTTCACGTTTCGGGCCGGTCAATTGGCCGCCTAGATCGTGCGATTTGACACCATTAGATTATTTTTTGTGGGGGTATGTCAAGGCTAATGTCTATAGGGACAAGCCCGCTTCAATTGACGCACTGGAAGCCAACATCCATGCATTCATTCGTGAGATACCGGCCGATATGTGTGAAAGAGTATGCCAAAATTGGACTCAGCGGATGGGCTACCTGAGACGCAGCCGCGGTCAACATTTGCATGAAATTATCTTTAAACATTAAATTGCAAGGTTCAAACTATCGATTCAAATAAATATTTCATTCATTTTTTCGAATTTTTTGTGTTTTTTTTTTTTTTTAAGTTCTAAACCTCTTAAAAAATCACCCGTTACATTTTGTAGATATTCAAATATTATTATTTAATTTAGTCTTAATGTGTAGTTATTGAATTAAATTTTTTTAAAGTTAAAGACATTTTTCCACAAAAACAATATTGTATTAGTAAAATATTTAAGAGGAAATACATTATATATTATTGAAAGAAAATCTAATTTTGCATTTTATTTTTAAGCAAGATAAGATTATGTAGACGCTTAGTTCATTATTTAATGAGGTTAATGAAGATAATTTCGCACATCATTGCAGAAAATCTAAAGATTTAGAAGTATTCTTGGTAATGCTGGATGGTCAGTCTACAATAGGTGTCTTGTGATGCACATGCACCTACCGAAAATTGAAATGTGTTTGATTTGCTCGATGCAAGTGTCATTCATCCATATGTAGATAGTGGCATGGAAGTGGGTTCTACTGTAATGAAAAAAGAAAACATAGAGTTCTTGAAAAAATTAATTCTTCATACAGTGGGTGATCAAATTATTACGGCCACTAACAAAAAATACTAATTTGCAGAATATGGTCCAAATTTATGTAGTATAAGCCCATATCAAAAATTAAGATTCAATGAACAAAATGGGTTGCTGTAGGTTCAGTGGCGTAGCGAGCACTTCAGGGGCCCCGTATCAAAAAATTTTCAGGGGCCCCCTTTTAATGACAATTGCACTACCTTTTTTGTTTCCTGCAAAATAAACTTTCATCAACTTATTTTAAAAGTATAACAATCTAGGAACTTTACATAAGTTAAGCTTCGATTAGACGGTCAATGCAAATGGTAAAAGCGTTGACCCTCTGACGTCAAAGTTACGTCATATTCTGTCCCAAAGTTGCCTTGTCTTGTGATTATCAACACAGCATACTTTCGAAGCGTTGACTGCTGTGTTGACACTCTCGTTGACACAAATTTAAGGTCAATGCGATGATTATTTTCATTGGCCGTGTTATCACTCTGTCAATAAAGTTAGAACGCGTTCACCAACGCGTTGAGTGTATTCTTACGTTGACAAAACAGAATTTTCTGCCATGTGAACGTAGCTTGCGTTGACCTTCATATCAATCTAGAAAATTTTGCATTTTTTTGAGTATTTTTAATATATCGACAGTTAAAATAGCTTGACAGATGAGGGACGAACTATATTTTGACATCAAAAGTATATTTCGATCATAAAATCACCTTTTTCCGAAGCAGTAAAGAAACTTCAAAAATGTCTGATCTTAAGAGGTTTTTTAATTCATCCACATCGTAGTCATCCTTCGATTGAATTTGACAGCTGATGGCTTGACGCATGGAAGACAAACTATATTTTGACGGCAAAGGTATATTTTGATCAAAATATCACGCAGTTGCCCTGGAATAATTTTTTTTCTGGAGCAGTAAAAAAACTTAAAAAATTGTTCAATAACACTACGAGTTTAGACAATGTCGTGTGATCGTCAACGCTAAGAATGATTGAATTTTGTTCTTGTTCAATCTGTGTCAATTTTCATATGTTTGGAATCTGGTCAAGTAGTGTAATCGTCAACGTTTCACATGTCAGTTCGTTGACACCAAAGAGCACCAATCGCGTTAACATAACATGTTATATATGTTAACGCATTTTGGGACAACATTGACCGATTGGCGTCATTCGTGTGATAATCAAAATTTCATGTGTTGAGCTGATCTACGTTGACAGTATTTTGACGACGTTTCCGGTGACTTCAAGGAGTCAATGCGTTGACCGTCTAATCTATGTTTAAGTCTTAAAATTATGGTGGTTCAAAAAACAGTTTCTAATAATTATCTTAAAACCCCATCTTTTGTTCAAAAAATATAAATTTTCTATTAAAATCTTTTGTTCTAATGAAATTTTAATAATTTTTATCTAAAAGTTTTGCGACCTTTAGTCCAAATGCGTTTCGCCCAGGTACAACAATTGGGCTCATCAGTTAGATGTTGTTGTACCCTTCTAAGACGCATAATTTTTAGTCGATGGTTACTGACACGTATAAAATAAACAGCACAAAAGCACTGTAAATTATATAATGTTCTAGTGGAATTTGGTTAAATTCAGACAACTAGAAAAATATGATGGTAAAGCCCGTGGTCTGGCTGGTATAATATTAAATTTGAATTTCAATTCAAGAGTCCACAAAAACAAAAACAAAAATAATTAATTTTCAATTGTTTACGTTTTTATTCTTAATAATTTTTATCGGTCATGAAATTCTTGCAGGTTTTTCTCTAAATTATTGATTGCATGATAAAAATGCTATTTTTTTAGTGCATAAAAGTATAAGCCCTCGCTCAAATGAAGAGTGGAAGTTTGTCCTAGTTTTGCCGTATTTTCGTCTAATTTTCCTGTATTTCTGGCACGCGTTCCAATAAAAAAAAATCAAAGTGGTTGCACGTTACAGTAAGCATAGGAAAACTATCGAAAAGGCACATATGCAAAAAGAATAAGAACATTTTAAAAATGTAATCGACATTGTGTGTCGTATTCATCTCAATGACAAATTTCTTACATACATCGAATCCTCTGTATGGGGGCCCCTTTGTCTCGGGGGCCCCGTATCATTGATACGGCTGATACCGCGGTAGCTACGCTACTGTATAGGTTTATACTTCATTAATTTAGATCATATTCTGCAAACTAGTATTTTTTGTTAGGTGGCCGTAATAGTTTGATCACCCACTGTAGTTTTTAATTCCCCACTGGACACTTCTTTCACGGTCCGAAATAAGTGAGCTTATAAGACGTTGCCATTAAAACTACATAATGCATAGAATGATGGGCATATAATATGTATGAATCTAGAATTTAATATAAAAACTGAGAGTTTTGTCATCTGCTTAACAGTTTAATAGAATTCCACAGTTTTTTTACATTGATGGAAAATTCTATTAAGTATCGCGTTTTTTCAAAAAGTGGAAAAAAATTAATTATGTGAAATAAGGCTCCAGGAAATATGGCCCCAAAAGAAAATTAGAAAAGTCCCAATGGGTAGATAATTTTTCATCATCGGATGGGATGAGGTGCAGTTTTATCGGGGGTCGAGTGAGCTTGAAAGACGGTGAAAACCTGCCTATGTACGCTCTGTAACTCGAATCAGTGAGAAACTATGAAAATCACCCCTCTTAAAAATAGTCCTATGCCGCCAATTGCAAGTATGGAGAACCAGTGAAAGAACTGCCCGGAAGCCATCAGAGATGCCACCTCTGACGTGCTGGGCCTCGCACGACCACCACAGCGAAACCTCTGACGAAGAATGCCAGCAAGTACATGCAGCCAAACAACAGGCTTACAAAGCGGCGCTGCATAGAAGTACCAGAGCAAGGGCTACCTTCATGGCTCTAAAGAGCCAATTTGGCTCTTATTTTCATGTATGGCTCCTTGGCTCCACTTTTCTAAAATCATCCAAAATTGGCTCTTTTTGACATTTTCATGGCTCTTTTCACTCTTTTTCAGAATAAAGGCCTAACTACATTCATTTCATTTTTGTACAAAAGTGCAAAAGTGAAAAATACAAATATATTCTAGTGACACCTTCCTGCGAAAAAGATTTGAGTTGAGCTGCATGCATTCAAACACCGAAAAGGCTAGACCTAGAACTATAATGCTCGGAGGGGCACTTAAGTGATCGGAAGAAAGCAAGCAAATACAAGGAAAGCATATGACACGACTATAATTGCGGAGAGGAGCGTTTCGTCAAGTTTCGTTCAACTTTGCTTACGGAAGTGAGGTTTGCTCCCGAGCGCACCTCACTTATGTAAGTCAAAATGACATTTGGTGAAATAGGAATGTCAAAAAGAGATAGATGATAAGTACATCATGTGTGTGTTCCCCTTTTGACGCTACGGATAGCAACTTTTCTATGGTTTTTGACTTTAGCTTCAGTGGCTTTCTGACCACTATAGTTCTACCTTAGTTCAGCAACTATTATCGATGTGAGTGACATCTATGAACTTGTTTTTTTTTACTAATTGTTTAGATGTAGTTGTGTTTCACTTTTCTACAAAAGTAAAAGTTAGGAACGCTCTTACTTTTACTTTTGTAAAACTTGAGATAAAAGGTAGGATTGAACAGTTTATTGGAAAAAGGCAAAACACTTTTTCACTTTTGTACAAAAGAGAATTGAATGCAGTTAGGCCTTAATATATCTATCTACTTAAATTTCTTTTTTCAAAAATTTTCGAATTTCCCTCTAATAAAAAAATTCTTGGAAATTCTTCATCTGAGTAAATAATTCTTTGAAATCTGAACGCGTTCACTTTCATTAAAAAATAAATTTCTTTCATTAAAAAATCGATGTCTATTCTTGAAACACAAACAAATTCAAAATATTAACTACGAAAACGAATTGCTAATTAAAAATTTGGAAGATATTTATACATATAGGCCACGAAGCTGAAGCTTGTTTGAAAAAAGAAAATGTTTCTCATGATGATATAAGAAAATGTTTTACTATAATATCAGACAATCTGCGATAAAATCACGTTAAGAATTTATTTCAAATATTAAAGATTGTTTGTGCTAAGATTTTTAGATCCAATCATTATTAATTCTGATGAAGACATATCATGTTTTGATCTAGGTTATGAATTCTGCCATTTAATAAGCTCTCCAGAAAAAATATAAATTGACTTAAACTTTTTGAATTAAAAGCAAAAGAAAAGGCTTACAGAATTTATTTTGTAATCACTTATTATGGAGGAATTTCGGTAAAAAATTGGAAATAATGTTCGTATTAAAAATCATTTGGACGAGTAACTCTGTCCCAACTTATACAGGTTTCCAGCACACATTTTCACTCTCCCGCAGAGTAGCGTCTAGCGTGTGTGTTTTTAATGAAAAATAAATGTACAAACTTCCTTAAATTAGGAACATGTCAGCTTTGAATTTAACTGTTAACAAAGAGCTACAAGATTGACAAGAATGTAATTTTTATTACAACTGTTTTTTTTTTAAGTTTTTGTGCTTTTGGCATTTTTTTATTTCGTGGCTTTTGCAGTGGTGGCTCTTTTTTTGTTTAAATGCTCTTTTTATTGGCTCTTTCTCAAAATTTAGAAAGGTAGCCCTGAGAGCTACTCGCAAGCTCTACGAGCAGAAGAGGAGAGATGAACACAAGCTTCTAAGAAGGAAAAAGAAAGAGCATGAGAAGCGCGCGATCGAGGAAATTTGGAAACTGTAAACTCACGACGAATAAAAAAAATTTTACACCACGGACATTTTTTCTTTGACGAAAATATTTTTTTTTCTCACTTTGAAGAATTTTTTTACTCAAAAGAATTGCATACTTAGCTTTAAGGATAGTTCATAAATTACTTCTTTAAAATGATTTTTTTGGATACATTGGTTTAATGTTTAGCACCCGCGTGCTGCAGCCATTTTGCGAATGGTAAATTAAAAAAAAATAGGAAAACAGTATATTTTTGTTATTATTAATTTGACTTTTTAAACAATATAAAATGAAATCAAGTTTTTCCAAGGAATTTAATAAACCAAGTTTATTTCATATTAATTTAAAGTTTGTATTGACTTGAAAGCTAAACTGTTTCTGTTTTTGTAATTAATTTTTTTCTATGAACCAAATGTGATTTTATATATAGTATTATATAATATAAATATAATATAATATAATATAATATAATATATAATAATTTTAACTATGTATATGCCTGTAAGACCTAAGGTCTTTTAAATGCAACCTGAATTGCATAGTACTAGTTAGAAAGTATAGGAAGATAGGAAAGATTTTGCACGGTGGTGGTGGATTGAGATCAAGGTGTTTATTATCTCAATAAATCCAGTCCAGTTAAGCTGGGATATTTTATAGTTTCTTTTTAAAGAAATTCCTGTCTTTGTTTTTGTTTTAAGTTTTTTTTTATTAGTAAAGTTTATCTCTATAGAAAAAATGTAATTTTTTCATTGTTATGACTTTAAGTTTAAAAACAAAAACAGAAAATATAATCTTAAATCTCTTTTTTATCTCTTCAATTAAGCCTATACTTGAAAGGTTTTTTGGGAGGCAGCTTTGAAGTGTTTTTTTGCTCTCCTGAAAAATAATCAAAATTGACTTAAGATACTTTATCTTTTCAGTCAAGAATTATACCTGCCATAGAAACTAATTTTGAATTTTCTCACAATTGGCTGAACGGATTTAAATGAAATTATTTATAAAAAACTTCCGTTCAAATAATATTGCATTTCAAAATTATCAAAAATAATCAAAATTTTTTGAAAATTTGATATCTCAGAATTGTGTTGGTGTCTGCCCCCCCCCCCCCCCCCCCCCCTGGACAAAATCCTGCGGGCGCCTATGTCAGAGTTGTAAAGTAGTTAACTACTTTGTAAAAATTGCAAATTATTGCTGCAAATAAACCCAATTTGATTAGAAGCGCTAAACTGTTGCAGTGTTGCTCCAAAGCATTAACAGATAATGACATATGCGAAATTTAACCAAATACGAGTTAAACCGATTTGAAAAAATGAAGCATGTCACGTCATTTGCATAACGTTGGTAATTTAAACACAAAAAGGTTAGATCCGATTTATAACCAAAACCAAAAAGCCAGCTTCTTTTGTTGTTAAAAAGTGTGGCAGATACGATCAAAAGTGCGAATTAACGCACCCTAGTCAAGTCATTTGCGTAGCATTTGATTGAATGCCGTTTTTTAAGGACACTCTCACTGGTGTTAATCCAAAAAGGTAGACAAAAATTCCTTGACGATTACCCCGGCAGACAATCTTCTGAATTTTAATATTAAAGAAAAAAAACAGAAAATCAAAGTATTTTTCTAAAGCAAAAAATACTGCCATATTTTCTTGAAACAAATCGTCTGTTTCTGTCTGTGGTCAAGTTTTCATACATTTTAAATTTGTGATTAAGTAAGTAATTAAGAGAAAACTTGCCAAGTAAATCTACCAAATTTTCATGTAATCATTAATTACCAAATTTCCGTCATGATTTGGAATTGTTTCGATATTACTCTAAAGATATTTGATATTAAACTTCCTGAACTTAAAACTTGGCACATATTTTAGATCTCATTACTTTTTTTGGTTGACTTTTTACGCACAGGTTTCTTGTACATATAAGAACTTGGCTCTTTTATTAACATTTATGTTTTTGTTGTGATTTCACTCCATTTTGCAAAGATTTTGTTTTGCCAGGTAAAAATCAAGCCCTACCGCTCTCAGGCGCGGATACAGGGGGGGGGCAATGGGTGCAATTGCCCCCCCCCCTGGGCAGGAACGAACGAAGCATAAAATGTGAATTTATTAGAATGTAATTTAAAAAAAGTTATTTCGTTATACGTTTGTAAAATTTTTTTCTTGGCAGCGCAGCGTTGCAGCAATGAGTGGTTGTGCGTTGGCTGATTGCTGACCAAGTTCACTTAAGAAAAGTTCCGCTATGCACAAATAGCCTTTAAATCGACCGAGTGGATAGCTTATAACTTCGGTTTTAGATGGCCGATCTTCAAAGTTAAGGTCTTTAATTAAAAGATAAATGTCCGGCTACATTACTGTATAGCATTTTATGAGAAAAGTCAATTTATTTCGTACTAGGGAGCAGGGTGAATCCCAAATCGATTTGATATTCAGTTTTCAAAATGTTGTGAATGAAAAATTTCACAATTTGAAAATAATGTTTTAAAAAGTTATTGCTCCATCTCTAACCCTACTCTACAATTTTTGTATAGGGTTTTAATAGCTAAATGTAACGGGGAGGTGGCAGGGGCATTTATCTAAATATAACTTTAAACTTGATTTTAATTTAAGAACAAATTAAATCTTTAAAATACGTCGATTTAATTAGCTTCAAAAATTTCTAACTTTGCTTAAAATGCTCCGATCTACAGGATAAAGAGAATTAAATTTAAAATAATAAACTTCATTTGTGTGTAAAAGCTATTGAGAAATACCAAAAAAATGCATACTAAAAATATTATAGAGTTCTTAAATGTGCGATTCCATTGATATCTGTCTTTCTCTCTTGTGAGCTTATTTCATGACTGTGTCTGCTCACGTTCGGGTTTTACTCTCGACGACTTCTTCAAAGCTGCTCGCCTTCTTTTTACTCTGAAATTTATACGCACCTTAATAGTATGCACATGTGCGCATGTGTGCAGATGTGCTGCACATCTATTAGCCATAAGATACGTTTTTGATGTATATAAGTATTCGTGAAGATTTAGTCACTTTCGTGGAAGCGTTTCAGGAATTTTCGTGTTCCATATTATTAAACTGGCGAAAAGTACGAATTCAACGAAGAAGATTGGAGAGAAATCAGGAAATGACTACAGCAGTCACTGCCGAAGAGAAGTTGGATAGAACTTTTACAACTAAGGATAGTTCTTTTTTGAAAACGTTAAGTTAACGTCAATTCGATTGTCAAATTGTCTTCATTTTTTGGCGCAAATATTGCTATCGTATGGAACTGCATCAGTCTGGCAACTTTGCAATCCATGGTCTGAGCTTGTATGAAACATTTTTATGAAAACTTTACCAAGGCTAAGTATATTGTAAATGAAATGTATAACCAAAGTAAGTTACAATTAATGGCTGAACCAAGAAAGTAGGACGGAAAGGTTTAATAAAAAGTGCTTTTTCTTTTTATTTTTCACTATAATCATTGTTTTATTTCAATGTCGAAAAGTTTGGTTTTGTACCGATGAACAAATGATGAGCAAACGGTACGGTTCATCTCGGTTTTAATCTATAATTTTAGTTTAGCTTAATACAGCTATTGTCAAGTTAATGCAATGGTTTTATTTGCACAAAATCTTTTTTATCAACGTCTTTCAATTTTCATGCAAACGCATTTTTTGACGTTTATGAACACGTTCTCCAGCTTCTCAATATTTTTGTTGCCAACTCGATTTTTTTAACTGCAGAATTGCACCCACACATGATATTTTCGAGAAGTGACAAACTGCATTATCGAACACAATGCTTATGCAGTATAACTTGTATTTGCAGTTTGCGTTTGAGAATATTCTGCAAACCTAATTTTTGATGCTGATGACCTTCTCGAAAACGACCTTTTACTGGCAAACTTGTCCCAGCTAAAAGAAGAGGATGGAAATTTCACTCGAACTCGAACGTCATGTGTCTGAAAAGGAACATACCATTGTACCATTATGTCCGAGCATAATTGTGGAGTAACGCAGATCCAGAGAGAACTCAAAAGCGCTGAAAAGACACCATGCTATAGCTACTAATTGCAAAACTTAATTTCACAAAGTTCAAAGTACCCGCTGTTCGAGACACTGTGGCAGTTATGAAAGAGTTAATTGCTTTCTTCAAATTTCAATCTAATCAACTCACATTGCTTTGTGTGACCAAGCGTGTAGAGTTGTATGAAGTGTACTCAAATTTCCTGTATCTCATCACGATTTTGGAAACTGACGAAAATTGCCCCCCCCTGAACGAAATCCTGGATCCGCGCCTGACCGCTCTACAAAGTTTTATAATTCTACGACAACCGAAAGTGCTCTATATAAATAATAGCAATTCTCAGAAAGTGGGTGGATGCCACGCCCCCTGAATGGAAAATGCCAATTTTTTATTTTTAGCTTTGTATGTTCCTTAGGTCATACCGTTCTACCAATTTTCATCGTTCTACAACAATCGGAAGTGCTCTATATAATTTATAAGAATTTTTAAGAATGTGGGTGGATGCCACGCCCCCTGAATGGAAAATTTTAATGTACTTCAAGCCCTACCGACTTACCAATTTTCGTCGTTCTACAACAATCGGAAGTGCTCCATATAATTTATAAGAATTATTAAGAATGTGGGTGGATGCCACGCCCCTTAGTTAGAAAATTGCAGATTTTTGATTTTTTCCTTTGTATGCACCACAAGGCCCACCGTTGTGAGAAATTTCAAGTTTCTACGGTGTCGGGAAGTGCTCCATAATTTTGATGATATGTCAGTGAGTAAGTGAGTCAGTGAGTCAGTGAGTCAGTGAGTCAGTGAGTCAGTGAATGAGTCAGTCAGTTACGGTTTTTGCGACTTTTGAAGTCCTATATCTCGGGAACTACTAATGCTAAGGAGTTGAAATTTGGTGAGCCACCTGTGTTTGATCAGCTCAGCAAATACTGCAAATTTGAAGTTTCTGACTTTATTGGTACTGAAGTTAGAGAGGGCTTGAAAATCGCTTGAGTTTGTTCCTGTAAAAAGGGTGTAGTGTCGCGAACTTGGCTGGGCACTACCGTGCCCTTTGATAGTTTGCGGAAGTAGATCGTACTATTTTTAGCATACAGAAAAAGTTTTATCAAAATCGTACGAGCCCTTTTCGAGAAACAAAATAATGTCCTTTAATGTGTTTTAACTTTTTTTGGAAGTTATTTTTTCAGAAAAGTAAAATTTGTTCTTAAAATGTCTTAGAGAGTATTGAAAAACTCTTAAGTATCGAATTTCAAAACAATTGATCATATTCTTTTTTTCGAAATACATACATACATACATATTTGATTAAAAAAAAAAAAAAACTAAAATTTTTTTTTAATTCAAAAACATTTAGATTTTTTGGAAACTTCTGTATACAAAAAATATTTAAATCAGTGAAAACGTTCAGAAGAAAATAAAGAAATAATTGTTTGGGAGGAACCTTTAATAACCATTGTTTGAAAAATGGTTTCACACCCAAAGGTAGCCTTTACTTGGTAATTTATTGATTAAAAAAAAAAAACGATTAATAAAACTGTAAAAAAAAATCGAATGGCAGTCACCGTTATTTTTGGTTCTAAAAAAATGAAATAAAACGTGTGGGCAGAATCACCAAAAACCACCACAATTAATTTCAATTTTGGGTTTGTGGGGACGGGTGACAGCTATGACGAAGACGATGATGAACTGATGAGGGCTAATGGCGTTGCCTCGCTGTCATAGCGCCATCTCGCTGATGTATCGCCATTGTCATCCAAAAATTGTTTACAGTATCATGGTCATTGTGTTCATGTCGCTGCGGTTTCTCCATGCCCATTCACATGAAGATTTGTGTCGTGCCTCGCTATGGTCTCATCTTGCATGACATTCACACGTGGTTTTGGCATTTAGCATATTTTGCCATCATCTCGTTTTGGTCTAGCTAGAATCTCGCCAAAGTTCTTTCTTTGTAAAGCGTGTCAGTAACGAGAAAACCACTACATAGATCCCCGTGTAAACAGGCATGGCGAGACCATATTAACACGAACACAACGACCAATACACTGAGTACCACGTTTGAAATTTTTAACCACGTTTTGAAAAATATTATTGAGAAAAAAAAACTTTGGGGAGACTATAGCAAGACAAAAGATGGACGGCAATATATGCTAAATGCAAGACCCGCGTGTACATTTTGCAGCGAAACCAAAACGAGACCATATCGAGCAAATCATGACATAGATCTCCTTGTAAATGAGCACGGTGGTGCAACTACAGATGTACAGATGTCATTTCGAGACCATAGCAAGAAAACCACGACACAGATCCACGTGTAAACGGGCATGACCGACAAGAATTAACACTGCTTCTTTTGTAAAAAGTGTATAGGACTGGTATAGCAGCGTTATTTGTGTGTATATGTGACCAAAAACCACAATGCACCAAGTTTGATGAAAATCGATGCAGCCTTTCAGGCTGTTGCCAAAAAGACAAAACAAACCCGACAGAATTGTGAGCCCCACTTTTTTTGTCTTCCTTACATCATTGTTATCTGATCTGATCACAATCTCAAGTTGAATTTTGTTTGCCATAAAAATACAAATTAGTGCGTATAATACATATCTGTCGTGTTAGGTAAAAACATGCTTCTTTACTTCCACTACACATCGAGCTCGAGGTTAAATGGGTTTACCGATTTTTTAACAATGTGATATATTATGGATCAGGCGTTTTGCCCAGGTAAAATAGTAGGGCTCGTTAAATAGATGACTATTGTACTCTTCTAACTGATGAGCCGAACAACACCGTACCTGGGTGAAACGCAATATAGAGTTGAGCTCACTTGAAATTCTGACTAATAAAATTCACAGTTTCTCCAATGCTATGATTTTTATATTAGAAGGGTACGATAGTTATCAAATATTATGGATCAGATTATGTTCCAAATTTTAAACAAATTGGTTCACAAGTTAAGACTTAAGCTGGCTGAAAAGTGGACATAAGGACACAAATTATTTTATAGAGCTATGATGCTTCTACCAAGACCATTGATATGTTTATCACAAGTGACACAAGTCAAAATTCTATCGCAACAAGAACTGTTGTTTTTGGTTCTAAAAAAATTCAAAAATATGT
This sequence comes from Dasysyrphus tricinctus, assembly GCA_963921185.1. Lineage (NCBI taxonomy): Eukaryota > Metazoa > Arthropoda > Insecta > Diptera > Syrphidae > Dasysyrphus > Dasysyrphus tricinctus. The sequence goes on from OY992530.1 coordinate 108,750,438, forward strand.
CGGGGCATAACCAAAAACCACTAGGTTGGTTCCGGTTTAGATAAATTTGACCCAAGCGTTTTGGCTATAATCAAATTCACAGAATTGTAAGACCCATTTTTTTGTCATCCTTATCAGATTGGTGTCAAAAATGGTCAAAATCTCAAGAGTTTGTTTTTTAAGCTTCAAAGCTTGCCAAAGCTAAACGCTGTACCTACACAGAAAGTATAGGTATATCACAAAAAAATAAAAGAACCATTTTGCAGTTGCTAAAACATGCCGCTAGGTTTATAATTTATAAATCCAATTGAAAAATATATGTACGTATTCAAGGAGAAAAAATAAATCATTTAATATTTCATAGAATACATTTTGCTAAAGCAAAATTGACCTTTTCAAACAAAACCCTCGTCGAATATAACATTTTTTTTTGTATGAATTTCACCTCATGATTACACGCCCTTTGCTTTAACTTAAATTTAAATAAAAAAAGAAAAACACTCAACAACACTGACTGTATTTATTTTTCCATTTAATGATGTACTTTATTTTAGTTGCTTTTGAAATTTTAAACACAACTTAAAGTCATAGCAACTAGGTATTGGGGTCGCAGCACAAACAGATGCATAATTATTTGAAAAATTATAAAATACACCTGTCTGATGCCTGTTCTGTGCCAACAGAAACACTTAAGCTCCAACTTAACTTTTTATTATGGCTTGTTTATACTTTCCCATTTTATTATAGTGAAAAGTAATGTTAATCACAAATGCCAGGAAATCAGCATTGAAAATCCCATCTGGCCATCCAATAACTTATACCTTATAAAGTCTCATTATTCCCAGTCATTGGCCGGACGGTGTAAACCAGCTTTGCCCATTTCGGTCGCTGAGCTAGGTAATAAGTTCAAAGCCGCCACCTTCTCTTATAGCGATACAATACTGGGTCCTCATGATAAATTGAATGCTGCCCCATGCAATTCAATGAACTCTGATGTTTTCTGGTTTCTCGCTGTTTAAAATTTAGCGTGTCGCGTCATCGTCATTTGTCGGTCACAGAGCTAGAGACGATGCATGCCTCACCTATTGCAATGGCGAGGCGATTTTATACCTTTGGACTCATCCTCTAAGCTGCTCGCCCATTGATAACCGCAATGCTTCCAAATGGGTTCAGCAAAAACAATAAGGACGAAAAGTAAAAATTAATATTGCCGCCCGGTGATGCTTTTGTTAAGTTTTTTTTTTAAATCATTACTTAATGACTCCAGGTCCAGAGCTTCTACTATGCGTGAGCATGCTGGCCTGGTAGAATATTGAGAAACTGACGTTGTCGGCCATGAAACTTATTTATTTGGCCAGTGCTGTCAAGTAAAATCGTCGCCGTTAGCGGCCATTAAGAACTGCTTTAAAACGCCATCAATCAATTGAGTGCTTTGTGGACTTGTTCGTTCAAATAACGTGACAGTTAAAACGGGCGATAGCAGCATCAAACAAATAACGCATTATGGCACTATTTTCAGTCAAACCGTAGTTTCTACCAGGTTTCCAGAAATCTTAGATGGCTTCTCGCCTGGCACTCTTGTATTTACGCCTTCAAATTTTGCAGTTTGTATGCTGCCATGAACGAACGACTGTTGCGGGTGCTCGTTGGTGGAGCGGTTTTTCTGTTCAATCGCTGTCAAAAGTGGGTGGAACGGCGAATGGCGGATGGCTTGACTGAGTGTTTAGCTCAGTATAAACGCGGTGATGTTGACAAAGACAGAAAACACATTAAAACAGTTTTTAGGTGGATGCATCCGATAGAAGAGCCTCCACACGGAATTACGGTGGCCTCATCAAATGGAGCACTGTCTTTCGTTTGACTGGGAGCTCTGAATTCGTAGGAGGAAATTGTTGAATGTGAGTCTACGTTATTGGTTTGTGGTGGAGACTGTTCAGCGCTCCCCAGTTGTGTTTGGTTTTTGTTGACTTTTACAGATAAAGTGAATCAGCTGTAGCTGTAGGTATAAGATATTGTTCCAACACTTGGAATTTTCTCAACACTACATTATCTATTGTGGGCGGTGGATGGCGTGGCAAATGGCAGTGTGTTTCTAAGAGAGTATTTTATTGAATGTGAGTATAGAATGATATACCCATAAAGCCAACAAAAGTGGGGTAATGAAATGGTAGGAGAAGGAACAATTGAGTCCGAGTGGTAACAGTAGAGGCAACCATCAAATGAACCTCATAATTGTGACAGTGACGGAGGTGTTAAAATCATGGAAAACATTTTCATTCAATGATATACTCCTAGATTGAAAAAAAAACATATTACCAATAAATTGAGGGTAGCAGAGCTTAGTTGATTTTCTTTATTTAATAATTGAAACAATCGGATGCCTGTAATTATAAGATAGAAATCATACTTTCTTGAAATAGTTATTTCATGTCAATTATCAATGTGATGGTTGATACATTTTAAATTCGATGATTAAAAACCCAACTGATAAAAGTTTTGATAATTACAGACTATTGCGAAACACAAGCAAATAAAAAATTTTAAAAGAATAGTTTTTTTTTAATAAATTGAGTTTCAAACCAATTTTCTAGGTTTATCAACTATCAATTTGATAATTGACAGTCGTAAAAGGGGTGTATATCTTCTGATTAAAGCACGCATGTATGTAAATAAAATAACTGCTGAAAAAGTAAAATTTCGTATACCTATTATTCAACTCCGTCATCTGTTTCTTGCATTTTGTTTTCAAGAAAATCTTTCTCGATTTTTCAAGGTATCGAAAACAGCACAAAAAAAGAAAAACAATTTTTGGTCACTTTCTAACGGGAATTCCTTGAAACCCCGAATTTATGGCTAAAAGCGGATGATAGATTTGAATTTGGCATCCAAAAGCATGCTTAGAAAAATCCCCACGCTGCCCATACTAAAAAGTTAAGCGGTATTTTCAAGCCTTTTTATTTTTATCAAAATACTTTTTTCCCCTTACATTTTAAAATACAATTTTTACTTGCGATATAGGTACTATAAGGCAAGTTTTGGACTCGTGCAAAACTCAAATTTTGAGATAAAAATCAAACATGATATTACGATGATAGAGAACACCAGTGCTGCTAACCGTAGAATAATTATGCTACATGTAGCATAATTTGTGGTCCTGCATGATGTATGATTGAAATTCATTATCATACGCAAAATCAGAGCTGTAAAGTAATTAAGTATATTGGTACTTAAGTACAATTTAAGTACAAATACCTTGTACTTAAAATTTTTAAGTACCAGTACAATTCCTTGGTACTTGTACTTAAAAATTTCAAGTACCAGTACCGGTACTTGTACTGGTACTTTAATTCCACAAAAGTACTTGAAATTTTTGTATTGATTACATTTGTACTTTTGAGATGTACTTAAATACTTTTCAATTCCTTTTTAATTCCAAAAGTACTTTAATTCCTTTTAATTACTTTTAATTCCTTTTCGAAAAAAAAAATACTAGAACTAATATATGTCTTAATAGTACAGGTAAAATAGGATAAATTAAACAAAAAAATTAGTACCATCATGAAACTTGGTGAAAACGTTTCATGTACTATGAGAATGAAAAATCAAAAGAGTCTATAAAATATTTCACATGGAAGGGTGTTTTTTTAGGGGGAGAGGGGGGAAGTTGTGGTGTATCAAACAGAAAAATTAACTTTGATGTAACATATTCATATGACACATGTTTTTAAAGTAGTTTTAAATGTTGAATCAAATGAAACCAAAATCAAGTCGATACGGCCTCCGTGAAAAAAGTTATTGTCATTTTTATGTAACGATGACTATATATTATTCAGTATAAAAGGTCTGTTCTCGCCAGCTCATCAGCTCTCTCGTTTCCCTGTACATCACTGACCGGGAACCCAGCAGAGTCTTATGTTATGCTGCATGCCAAGAACCCTAAGCTCTTCGCGACAGCAAGCCACAAGCTTCGAATATCAGTTGCAGAAATTGCTTTTATTGCTGCTTGGCTATCAATAAAGAGGGTGATATCAGCTCGTGGTATCGCCATCATTGATATTTGCGTAGCTTCTTTTATCACTGCCAAAACCTCGGCTTGGAAGACACTGCAAAAGTCCGGAAGTCTGAAGGAGCTAGCTAGTCCCAGATTTTCCGAGAAAATTCCTGCACCAACTCCAGTGCCCATCTTCGAACCATCAGTGAAGATAGTTATCGTAGATTCATTACTGAAAGGTTGGTTGTTTTCCCACTCCTCTCTATTAGGAAAACAGGTAGGGAAGGGTTTGTTGAAGTTTAAATGGGGTGTTGTGTAGTCTGTGCAAACATTATTTCCCACATATCTCTGCAGAATCTTAGTATGACCCGATGTGCTTTGCTTCCAGCATTTATTCTGACCTAGCCGCAGGGCACTGTATGCTGCAGATTCTTGCACGAATAGATCTAGGGGTATCAAGTTGAGTACCGCTTCCAGTCCCGCTGTGGGAGTGGTTTTCAACGCCTCCGTAATACCTACGCATGCTAATCTTTGAATTTTCGTCAAGGTTTTCAGGTTTGTTGCTTTCTCTGATAATTTTTGGATTGAGTCCCCAGGATTTTCCAAAGATCTTGTTGCAGGAATAGAACGCAACGATAACTTTCTTTGCTCTTTCTTTAGTGTTGAGACTCCAGCTCAGTTTCTTATCAAGGATCATACCCAAGTATTTGGCCTGATCCGAGATGAGGGTACCAGTTTAGCCACAGGTTTTATGGTACTAATCGCAGCATAACCCCAACCCTCAAAAAAACACCGTTTAACCACAGATATTTTTATAGACTCTTCTTATTATTGATTTTCATGACAAATGAACCATTATTGACAAATTTCATCGATGGACCATTATTTTCAACGGGTTTTCGGTAATATTTGACTTTTATACTGAATATATTGTAATCCTTACATAAAAATGGCAATAACTTTTTTCACGGAGGCCGTATTGACTTGATTTTGGTTTCATTTGATTCAACATTTAAAACTACCTTAAAAACATGTGTCATATGAATATGTTACATCAAAGTTAATTTTTCTGTTTGATACACCACAACTTCCCCCCTCTCCCCCTAAAAAAACACCCTTCCATGTGAAATATTTTATAGACTCTTTTGATTTTTCATTCTCATAGTACATGAAACGTTTTCACCAAGTTTCATGATGGTACTAATTTTTTTGTTTAATTTATCCTATTTTACCTGTACTATTAAGACATATATTAGTTCTAGTATTTTTTTTTCGAAAAGGAATTAAAAGTAATTAAAAGGAATTAAAGTACTTTTGGAATTAAAAAGGAATTGAAAAGTATTTAAGTACATCTCAAAAGTACAAATGTAATCAATACAAAAATTTCAAGTACTTTTGTGGAATTAAAGTACCAGTACAAGTACCGGTACTGGTACTTGAAATTTTTAAGTACAAGTACCAAGGAATTGTACTGGTACTTTAAAAATTTTAAGTACATGATAATTGTACTGGTACTTGTACTTATGGTTTTAGTACACAGGTCTGCGCAAAATGTATGATAATTGTGATATTTGACTTAAATACAAAATTTCGCTATCCAAATTTAAAAGACAACAAGTCTAAACATAAATCTACTCTTTTTCTTAAACTGTATATATATATGTTACATTTTTTTTTCTGCTCATAGAATATATAGCTGACTATCTTACTCCAAACTAATTTACCTTAGAACAGAATAGAAGAGTTTGTTTTTTGTATGACATTGTTTAAATAAATGTGCCGTTTGCCGCAGCCTGTGTCGTTGTCAGTGTTGAGAACCGTAGAATAATTATGCTACATAAAGTATAATTTGTGGTCCTCTATGATGTATGTTTGAAATTCACTATCATACGCAAAATGTATGATAATTGTTATATTTGGCTGAAGTTTGAATGGCTATATCTCTATCAGTTTTCAAATAACATGTTGCTTTAACATTTCATATTAAGGCCTTAAAACTCTACTTTACTTTGTTTAAACATGTCTTGAACGTATCTTCGCTCCGAAAAAAGTTATGCGCAATTTGGAAAAAAATTTAAAAATCTTTCATTTTTCGATATTTTGTTTGTTGGTTTTTGTTTTCTTTTCCTGTTAAAATTTTTTAAGAAATTTTCCAAACTATCCATTTCGATAGAAAATTTAATTTTGAACAAAAAATTTTAATTTTTTTATTTTTAAATTGCCAAATATTGAAAAGTAGCCAGTGTGACCATTACACAAATAATAATAAAGGCCAAAGAAATATATTGAATAATAAATACTCTTGCACGTAATTGTTCCTTTTTAAAAGGTCTATTCAATAAAGTGGGGCTGTTAAGGAGACCAACCTTTCATTTTGACCTTACGGGTTGAACTTTAGTATACAAAGAGTTCATGTCCTAACTTTACTTTAAAGAAGTGTTGGGAGGGTGTCAACACTAGGCGTTTTCCTTTGGAGGTGGCGAAGTACTTGCAAGTACTTTCCTAACTTTTTTCAATGGAACACATCAAACTGCTTTCCCATGTAAAATGTAGGTATATACTCGCACATGAGAGCATGTGCAGTTGGTAGTACTAGATTAGGGTTTTCATCTACTCATAAGTACTTTGCCACCTCCAAAGGAAAACGGCTACTGTCAGAAGGACAAGAGAAGGGTTGCCACTTATCAGTTTAAATCCCGAAATGTTGCTTATATATCTAAAATCAAGGGTTGGGCGTTGACTCGAGAACTCCCGTTGGTTTCAGCACTCTTGAAACCATAGGACCACATAATTGTTTTTCTCCCACCCCTTCCCTTGTACGAAAGGGTAGAAAAAGTAGTTTCGGGAAAGAAAATTTGAAAAGCCAAGAAAAGTAAGAAAAATATTCTAGTTAATAAAATTTAAAGACGGTGTCGACGCAGAATTTCACAATCTACTACATTACATCTGAAGTTGATTGAAAACCTACTTTGGTTTGTTTCTAAAGCCACTTTCAAAGTGCTGGGGAGGGAGGATATGAAAGATTAACAAAACTTAAATATTCATCTTGGTATAATATAAGCATATGACACATGTTTTAAGGGTATTCTTTAATATCCAAGCATTAGACACACACTTCATGAACTATCAGTGTACTAAGACTCAACCCGTCGGGTCGAAATGAAAGGTTTGCCCTCATATCGTAATAATCATAATTGCTACTCGTATATATTTATTTTAGATACAAAAATGCGTTCTTTATATGTAATTACATAAATATTTAGGGACATTTTTTTTATTTTGCGTATGATAATTTTTACTCTGGTATGATAGAAATCAGCGCATTGTATGATAATTCATTGTGAACGATATGGCAGCACTGGAGAACACCAAAATATCAGTGGGTGGCACAATTCTGTCTATCTGTTCGTCTACAGCCTAAACGATCGATTTTCTTCAAACTTGGTACATGGTGGTTTTTGGTGATTATGCCCACACGTTTTTTTTGTTCATTGTTTTTTAGATCCAAAAATAACGGTACCTGCAATTTTTTGAGTAATTTTACATAGTCGTATTTTTCTCAAAAACGGCTGCACAACTTTTCTTTAAAAAAAAATTCAATAAAATAATTTTAGTAAAGGCTTCCTTTGGGTGGAAAACCATTTTTCAAAAAATGGTTATTAATGGTTCTTCCCAAGGAACCATTTTTTTAATTTTCTTCAAAGCGGTTTGACTGATTTCAATAATTTTTTTATACAAAATCAGCCAAAAAATATAAATAATTTTGTGTACTAAAACTGAAAACAAAAAAATATTATTTGTATTTTTAAAAAATGATTCAAAATTTTTGTTTGAAAATCAAATACCTACTTCGAAAACAATTTGATCGATTTTTTTGAAACTCGATATTTAAGAGTTGTTAGTACTCTTTAAAATATTTTTAGAAAAAAATTTACATTTATGAAAAAATAACGGTACCTTCCATACAAAAGTTAAAAAACCGCAAAGAAAAATATTTTTTTTTTCTCAAAAACGACTCCTACGATTTTAATTAAATTTTTTTAATATACTAAAATTAGAAGGATCTACTACCAAAAATTATCAAATTTTACACTTAGCAACTATTAATAGTACCTGTCATAGAACGATTTTTTTTATTTTGAATTTTCTCGTTTTCGGCTTAACGGATTTATATAATTTTTTATACAAATTTCAGATCAAATTGAATAATATTGCATATCAAAATTTTCAAAAAAAAAGTTTTTGGATTTTTTAAAAAAGTTTCAATTTTTTCTTTAAGTCGGTATATCTCAAAAACGGATTGACAATTTTTTTTTAATTTTGTTTTTATATGCACATAAATATGTACTTTAGTTTTGCATACCAAAATTTGTTCTTAAAAATGTTTTAAGAATTCTATATGTATATACAAGATTATTTTTTTAAAAAACCGCTCCAACGATTTTAATATTTTTTCCCATACAATCATATTCAATCAAGAATTAAGATGGCATTCTTTTTTTCACCTCAAACTGTCAAAAGAGTTGTTTTAAATGTGGTATTTCATGCATCCCTACATTTTTCTCTCATAATTTCCATGTTTTTATATACAATTTTCTTAAATCCGCAGTGTGTTGAACATAAGAGCAAGTACGTGTGACCCAGCAAACAAATCTTTTTTGGTCATTTTCTAACGACAATTTCTTTAAAACCCAAACTCAAAGCCACAAGCGGATTACGGATTTGAATTCTGCATCCAAAAAATACTAAAAAACTATCCTCACTACCTGTACTAAAAAGTTAACCGGTAATTGCGGGCCTTTTTAATTTTTTTAAAATACTTTCCCCCATAAATTTTTGAAATAAAGTTTCTATTTTCAAAACTATAATTAGCTATATGAATCTTACTTTTGTATGTTTTTTTGGAAGCTTATTTTGATATCATTAAAATATATTTTTTTCAATTTTTTTCTGTTAATAAAAAGAAAGATGTAAGGAAAAATGCGAATTTTAATTTTGTCAAAAAACGTTTTCCGACTATTGTACACAATAGGACTGAATCTTTACTTTTTGTACAGAAACCCACAGCTATCAATGGTTTTCGAATTGCTCAAAATTAACTACGGGAACGGAACTCATACAAGTTCACAGTATTCCGTAGCAGGTACCCAATGTGAAGAAAACGCACAAAACTATGTTAAGCTTAGATTCTTTTGCTTTCATGCAGACTGTGCAGAGCTGTGAAAATCACAGATATTAGAAATTTTGTACTCTCCCCACGTGCGTTCTCTTTTGTGAATTTTTTTAATTTTTTAAGTGCCTACGGAAATGGCTTCGAACTGAAAATCACATAAATTCAGAGTAAGGGAACGGCCCTTATAAAGAGTGTTTTTTTTAGAGGTATAGAACTTTAAGTTGGCATCACTATTTTAACTGCCGGCCATTTTGTCAGCTGCCTAGTGAGTTATTTTAAGTTTGGTTTGGCATTTCTACATGAATAGACTGGACGCCTGAACAGATTCGGTGAATGGGCACAAAACAAGATTGCCGTTGATCCTAATTTACATAAGCGAATTTTGTTTAGTGATGAAGCTCACTTTTGGTTGAATGGATACGTCAATAAACAACACTGTCGTATTCGGAGTGATGATAATCCTCAAGTGTATTTACAGACACCGTTACATCTACAATAACTGACTGTTTGGTGTGCATTTTAGGTTGGTGGAATAACTGGTCCGTACTTCTTTAAAAATAATGCTGGCCAGAACGTCACAGTCAATGGTAGGCATGATTACTGACTTTTTCGTTCATCAATTGAACATCCATGATGTGAAGGAGCTGTGGTTTCAACAATACAGCACAAAATGTCATACAGCTCGGGCCACAATTGATTTATTGATGGAAGCGTTTAGCACAGTTTCATGTTACGGACCCGCGAATGTGCCTCCAAGATCGTGCTATGTGAAGTTACTAGTCTACGCCGATAAGCCCGAAACGATTGCCCACTTGGACGACAACATTCGCCGCGCTATTGCCGATATATGGCCAAAAATGTTGGAAAAATTCATCGAAAATTGGACCTTTAGATTAGACTACGTCTGAGCCAGCCGAGGCAGTCATATGCCAGAAATAATAATAATAAAAATAATTTCATGTCAATTTAAAAAAATCATCTTTGTTTTATTCCATTTCAAAGTTCTATACCTCTAAAAACACAACCTTTACTTTCAAACAAAAGTATTCATTAAGAAAGCAGCAACGATTACATTGTACAATAAAACTAGCTTACAGCCAAAACATTTGATGCCAAAATTTTTTTCTTATAAATTTTGAACTTCTGAGCTCAAAAATAACATTAAAAAAATTTGTAAGGGGGGAGGGGGTGTAAAAGGCTGTAAAATTCAGTTTTTTCTTAATTTTTCGAAAATTATCAGTTTTTTTTTTTAAACGTTATGATACAAATTGTAGCTTGTGTCATTCTACACAAAAAGATTAATATTCTTTTTTTATACGATCAATAGATTCAGAGAAAATCGTGCAAGAAAATCGTCAAAAAACTTGTTTAAATTTAATTAATCGATGGGCAAATTTTTTGTATGCTTTGTGTTTGGCTCGAACTCTTCATTATAGAAGCAAGTTTTAAGGTAGCCCGGGGAAAGGAAAAAGATGTTATCTTGAAAAAGAAAGTGATTTGGTTTTTATTCAATCATCATCATCATCGTGTCCTGTAACCCCGGCTGGGGCATAGGGCGTCAACAAAACGTCTCTATCCTTCACGGTCTGCTGCAAGGTACTTTAGCTGTGGCCACGTCTTTCTCTGGGATTCTGCTTCCGCTATAAGACAGTTGATTTCCATGTTGTTCTTGGTCTTCCAACCCGCCGTGCACCCTGAATATTCCATTCAAAGGACTGCTTTGCAATTTCATCGTTTGGTTTCCTCAGTGTGTGACCAATCCAACGCCATTTACGCTTTCTTATGTCGACGTCCAGCCGCTCTTGACTTGTCCTGCGCCACAATTCCTCATTTGGTATTAATTGTTGCCAGCAAATTTTTAGGATGTGGCGAAGACAGCGATTCACAAAAGCCTGCAATTTCTTCGAAATGATAGACGTGACTTTCCAGGTTTCACAAGCATATAAAAGCACGAATTTGACATTGGATTCGAAGAATCTGAACTTAGTGCGTAAGGAGATTTGACTTGATTTCCAGATTGGGGACAGAGTACCGAAGGCAGCACGAGCTTTAGTCATTCTACTTTTAACGTCCAGATCCGTACCACCGTTTGCAGAGACAATACTGCCAGGGTAGTTGAACTGTTCCACTACTTCAACTGGCGTCTCCTGTAGAATAATACGCTGCTGTGTGGAGCGGCCTGTGAGCATTATTTTTGTCTTTTTGCTGTTTATTCTTAGACCACTAGACTCTCCCTTCACTTGCAGTGTTTGGCACATCCCGTTCAGCCCACTGATGTTATTTGCCAGTAGACATATGTCATCGGCTTAGTCTAAATGACTGAGCCTTTCGAACGGTCTCCATTGAATGCCCTGTCGCTCAGCTGTACCAACACTGGCCGTCAATACGTCGTCCATCACCAGCAGGAAGAGAATTGGCCATAGAACATCCCCTTCTCTCACACCCTGTTGCACTACGAAGGAGTCGGAAAGCTGCCCATTGTGCAAAACAAAACACCTTGCGTTGTTGTAGGACTCTTTAATAATGGCGACAATTTTTGGTGGAATTCCTCTACCAAGCAACGATCTCTATATACATTCTCGGTTAACTCGATCAAATGCCTTCTCAAAATCCACGAACATGAGGTAAAGCGGTGATTGAAATTCCATCGACTGCTCGAAGACGATACGCAGTGTGTTGATATGGTCAGCACATGATCGACCACTGCGGAAGCCAGCTTGATGCCTCTTGAGTGTAGACTCGATTCTATCCTTTATTCGCTCGAGAATGTTGGTTGCCATTAGTTTTGGGAAAACGGTGATACCGCACGCCAATTGTTGCAATTCTTTAAGTCACCTTTCTTTGGCAACTTAACAATCACACCATCCTTCCAATCCCTGGGATAGTTTTCGTTTTCCCAAATGCTTTGTATCAACGGATGTAAAATACTAGCCGCTGTTACGGGATCGGCTTTCAGGAATTCAGCTGGTGTTCCATCCAGTCCAGCTGCCTTGTTGTTTTTGAGGAGATTTATTGATGTAAGGATTTCCGATTCTGACGGGGGTTCGATGTCAATACCCCTATAGGACCTGCGCATCTCGTTTAGTTGGGGCACTACAGCACTCTGCTCAACTGAATCATCATTTGATTCGACAATGTGATATAATGCTTTTCTTGCCTAATTTATCAGGCAAAATGGACAAATATTTTAATAATATATGTTTAGGGTGAATACGTGCCTATCGAAAATTCCTACTCTAGTCAGAGTTTAAAACAGCCTACAAAATTTTTCATCTAAGTGTCTAACTTTCTTTTTTCTAAAATCACTTTGAGGTACGGGTATAAAACTTACTTTTTTTTAGGGATGTCACTATTTAGCTAAATTTGCGTTCTCATATGTTGGGTCTCAGAAGGAAAAAATGCTAGATATAGGAATTTTGTGTTATACTCATTAAAGCTGAATTTTCGTCATCTAGACCGTTGGTTTTTTTACATTTATCATTTTTTTGTCATAAGTTATAACGTTCAACGTAAAACTCGCAGAAAGTACCTGATATTTAGATATACGGAGAAACAATTTTATCATGCAACTGATGCATTTAATCAAACAATAATGCATTGTGTGAGATTTGAGATGGACTTCCGGCCTTTTTTGATTAAAAAAAAAAACAATAGTCTTTTATTAAAATGGCTCACTGTGGCGTATGCGTATTATTATTACTTAAATCTATAAAATGGGAAATCGCTGCGAATAGAAGAGGAATACTCAAAACTTTAAATTATTACGTAAATCGATCAAAAACATTCACAATATATCGTTGCCGTTCTATGAAAAATCCCTAACACCATTTTTTCGAAACCGATAAACCTCTCGTAAATACGATATATTTAATCAAATATAACTATTTGAGTTCCGTAAAAGGTCTCAAAATCTTATGTTGGTCTATTGCTAAAGGAATAAATCCTCTTAATCAACACAATTCTTGTCAATAAAAACACTGTGCTGGTTCAAAAAACCGACAGATGGCGCAGATATCTACTTAAGATAATTCGGATATGTTGAACAAGATGGCGTACTTAGTTTTCGAGATTAGGTCAAATAAGAAAGATTTTCGATTTTAAAAATTTGCTTACAAGCCTGAAATAAACGATTAAAAATCTTGATATATTTGATATGTTTTTATTAAAAATCGATGCAATCTGTATTTTTTAGTTGAATTACAGTTTTTAAAATTTATAAATTTAAAAAAAAACTTACAATTCGATTTTTTGTTGAATTTTACCTACAATTTTAAATTAAATGAAGTTTGTTCATTTTATTTGGCCTATATTCCATTTATATCTATATAACGGGTGATTTTTTAAGAGGCTTAGAACTTTTTTAAAAAACAAAACACAAAAAATTCGAAAAAATGAATGAAATATTTATTTGAATCGATAGTTTGAACTTTGCAATTTAATGTTTAAAGATAATTTCATGCAAATGTTGACCGCGGCTGCGTCTCAGGTAGCCCATCCGCTGAGTCCAATTTTGGCATACTCTTTCACACATATCGGCCGGTATCTCACGAATGAATGCATGGATGTTGGCTTCCAGTGCGTCAATCGGAGCGGGCTTGTCCCTATAGACATTAGCCTTGACATATACCCCCACAAAAAATAATCTAATGGTGGCAAATCGCACGATCTAGGCGGCCAATTGACCGGCCCGAAACGTGAAATTAACTGTTCACCAAACTCGCCTCGCAATTGCACCATTGTTTCGCGTGCTGTGTGGCATGTGGCACCGTCTTGTTGAAACCACATATCATGCAAGTCAAGAACTTCCATTTCGGGCAAAAAAAAGTTTGTTATCATCGCTCGGTAGCGTTCACCATTGACAGTAACGCTGCGATTCGCATCATCTTTGAAGAAATATGGCCCAATAATGCCGCCGGCCCATAAACCGCACCAAACAGTGGCTTTTTCGGGATGCATTGGTAGCTGTTGCAATGCTTCTGGCTGATCTTCACTCCAAATGCGGCAATTATGCTTATTTACGTACCCATTCAACCAAAAATGAGCCTCATCGCTGAACACAATTCACAATTTCGAACCGAGCACGAATTTTGATAGTAAAATTCAATAATTTGCAAGCGTTGTTCATTTGTAAGACGATCCATGGTTAAATTGCAAACCAAACTGAAGCTGTTTGACAGTGACACAAGGTACTAAACACACGTCAGCTGTCAAAACCAGTGTTGCCAAAACCAAATTAGCTAAAAAATCACCCGTTATATTGATTAAATATACAGGTTGCCCTGTAAATAATGGATAACCTTGCAACTATTTGTAGCAGGCCTTATGACCTTTCCAAAAAAAAAAATATTTTCACAGTGGTTACTATGTTTTGATGTTTTTTCCAAAAGTTGTTAACAAGTACTACTTTCCTCAATTACGTAAACATTTTTTTTCAAAATAGTTTGACCACCTCTAACAAATTAAAATTATATGAGGACTTGAATGGTCAGTTACTTTAAAAAGTTGTCTATTTAATACACTTTCTTGTGTATAAACAAAATAACCAAGAAAATTTGTCAATCGTCTAATAAAGCAACTTTAAACATTTTCGCAAAATGTCTATTTAAATTTTACAATAACCTCCCAATCTGGGTGGGACAAAGATTCTCTCTTTTGATGTGTAAGGGGGTTCAGTGCATAAAACTCGATTTTAGGTGTTGAAAGCCCCCCGTTTGGCCACCATATTGAAAAACGAGTTCTAAAAAGTTTTTCGTTGCAACTTAAATTTTGTTAGTCTTAGAAAAAAACTTTTTTACAAATTTTGGAGCAAGTTCAATTCTCTTCAATTAATGTTGAGACACTGTTTACCCTAAAGCTGTAAATAAAAAGTTATAAATTATGATAAAAAACATATGAATTTTTTCAATGTTTAGATTTGGATTTAAACTTTTTATTTATAACTTTAGGGTAAAAAATGTGTTAACACAAATTGAAGAGAATTGAATTTGCTCCAAATTTGTACAAAAGTTTTTTTTCTAAGACTAATAAAATTTAAGTTCCAACGAAAAACTGTTTAGAACTCGTTTTTGAATATGGGGGGCTTTCAACACCTAAAATCGAGTTTTATACTTGCAGTGAACCCCCTTACACATCAAAAGAGAAAATCTTTGTCCAATCCATATTGGGAGGTTATTGTAAAATTTTAATAGACATTTTGCGAACATGTTAAAAGCTGCTTTATTAGATGATTGACAAATTTTCTTGGTTATTTTGTTAATACAAAAGTATGTGTTATACCATTTTGGAAAGTGCATTGAATATACAACTTTTTTAAATAATTGGCCATTTATGTTCTAATTCAATTTTAATTTATTAGAGGTGGTCAAACTTTTTTGAAAATAAATTTTTGTACTGAAAAAAATATTTTTAAAAATTATAATAAAAAAAAAGATAAAAATAATAAACAAACTTCATTAAATTTAAAATTTTAGGTAAAATTGAAAAATAATTATGTTCTTTCTGTCGAAAAACGTATTTTAAAGTGTCAAATTGTAAGTTGTTTTGACTTTATAAATTTTATAAACTGTAATTCAACTAAAAAAAGTACATATGTGATCAATTAGCACCGATTTTTAATCAAAACATATCAAATATATCAAGATTTTTATCGTTTATTTCAGGCTTGTAAGCAAATTTTTAAAATCGAAAATTTTTTTTATTTGACTTAATCTCGAAAAACTACTTCTTCTTCTTCTTCTTCTTCTTCTTCTTCTTCTTCTTCTTCTTCTCCTTCTTCTTCTTCTTCTTCTTCTTCGTCTTCTTCTTCTTCTTCTTCTTCACCAACAACAAAGAAAAAAACATAATGAGATGTGAAAAAAGCTAAATCGTTTTCAACAGTTTCAGTTTCAGGCAACCTTTGGTATTGGTAAGAAATAAAATGGACCTTGCAACTTGCCAACTAAGAACCAACGGGTTCTGGTACCTATACTATATACTTAGTTTTTTTAACTCTTTGTTAACCTCAAAAACCACACACACCGGTCCGATTTCGAAAATAATTTTTGTCGAGATAGCTTAAGGCCTCCGAAAGTATTTTAGGGTGATTGGTCTACATAGGTATAATAAGGTATACATGGGCTTCTGGACTTAAATAAGAAAATAACAAATCTTTAGTAGTTTCCGTTGAGAGGGTTTCTAAGAATTTTGTTTAGAACTGAATCCGCAGTTTACCAACAGCTACATTTTTTAAGGCCATAAACAACATTTACAATGTGGTCAATTATGGAAATTCTATTTATTTTATAAGAAACGCACGTGTAAAGTTATAATTATGTCAAATTTGCTTGGCCGCTTGACATTTTAATTATGTGTTAAAACAGAAATTAAAATTAAATTCTTTACTAAAATTTCAAGATTAAACTTTTCCGAGTAACACACTCTAAAAGACACATTTGACACTCTCTACTGTATCTAAAAAAGTGTTAGACAAAAACAAGTTTTTTGTTTTATCTCAATATTAGTTCGTGTACTTTTGTGTTAGTAAAATTATGCTCTGTCAGAGAAGGCACCAACCTAGACAAGTCCTACACGCTCGCTATCGTTATCACCTTGCTAGTGCAAATTTCTATCAAAGCCATAGCCAACAAAAAAAAACTCTCATAACACCGCAAGCGAGTATTCTCAGCAACAAACAAGAGCATCTAATGTTTTCATTTATACTTTCATTTAAACTTAAATAGCTTGCTGTTCAGCATGTTCACCTAATGCTAAGTATCACATGTTTTGAGTTCAACTCGTTCAACATTATTTTCAAGCAAAGTTCAGCAACACCCTGGGTTTTGTGTTGTCAAAAGTTTCCTTACCCCAGCCTGACTGACTGTATAGAGTAGTTTAGTTGAAAATAACAAATAATAACGTCGACGTGGACTCTTTCGATTTCGACTTTCCCAACTATTTTATCTGCACTTCTAATATTTTCTGCCATTTAAGAGTGCTACCAATCTAAAAAAAAAACAGTCGGTCTAAGTTTTTGCTCTCAATCTCAAGCGAGATAATAGTGTATAGTGGCACTGGGCCAGCTGTTTTATTCATTCATTGTCAATACGAAACACGTCTGCGCCGTAAAGGAGAGGAGGGAAATAGTTGAATATATTTTGGGGGCCACGTGCCACTGTATTCCTCTCCATAACATACCTACTTTTTTATCTTGATTCTTGAAAGATAAAACTTTGGCTAAAATAAAGATACCAAACAATTCTGGTCGCCTAATAAAGTTGATCAAAAAAGTTAACCAAACTGCAAAAAATAAAAATTTCTCTTAAGGTAACGCGACGAACAATGAACAAACGAGTATGATGCGATACGACGACGTCTTTGCTAAGGGAATGGGTATGGGACGTGTGATGATGATCAGGTATTCTTCATTGGATATTATCTACTTATTCGTATCTAATGCATATTTAGATTGGATCCATGCTGGAAGCATATTTTTTTAAACTTAAATTCCAGTTAAATCAACTCTCTTCTCCCCGCGACATTTTAAAGAGACACTCCAACGAAACTCTGAGTCTGAGTCGATAGAAATAATAACTTCCACCTTTATGTTTTCCCGCCACTTTGTTTAGTTGCACTATTTCTCCACCATCATCGCTTGGCGCATACCAGTTCATCTGAAAAGCAATGTGAAATCTAATCACAACCACCAGCCATTAGAAAGAAACAGAATAAGCTGCAACTTTTGCTGGGTGCCTGGTCGAAAATTCACATGTTCACCATTTTCTAATGCTCTTTCTAAGTCCACACTAGTGTTCTTTTTTTAGCCGCCACGTCGCAGTCAGGTTTTTAGAAAAGTAATTGGTCGATTGTACACTTTGCATCTCTCGTCTCATCACCCCTTATCTTAAAAAAAATGTTCTTCGGTAAGAGAGCCACAGTGTTGGTGTATTTTTTTTTTCTATTTTAATTTGCCTTTGTTTACATTTTATTGATTAGAAGAATGTTAGAAAATAACTCAGAGCAGAGCCCTGTTAAATTTTGTGAGGAGTGTTTTACTTTGAGGTTTGGGCGCGGAAAAAGAGTTGTATGGGATAGCGTTTTGTTTTTGTTATGTTTTATAAGAGTTTGTTTCTAATAGGATGCTTCCCTGTTTTTAAGAGCTTCGGAAATAATTTTTTTTATGATTTATTTTAAGTTAACTTTTTCAGCTTTATTTTTACTAAATAGAACTCAGTTTTTTGTCATAGCGCTTTAGACAATGCTTAATATAGTGAAGCTTAAAAGCAAACATGCCTATAAATAATGTTAAACTTGTATTAAGTAGCTTTTAGTGTTTGAGCAAAGTTAATTCGTTAAGCTGTAAAGATATGAACTTTGAGATTTCTCTATAGGTACATTCAATAGCTGAATCCAAGTTTTCTTTTTTAAAGCTAATGAGAAATGTTTGAGACAAATTGAAGAACTTTTTAGCATAGAAATTTTTTGAGGTAGGTACCTAGATCCGTATGAGAAAAAAAAACCAGCATACTTAAGTACCTACAACATTTCCAAAAAATTCAACACGCAAATTTTTAAGAAGTTTATTTCTTAGTTTATATCCTTTTTCTTGACCTTTTTATACGTAGATATATTGTACATATACCTTCTTAATAATATTTAATTAATATTTTGCCCCAATAAAATTTTGAAAAGGAACAAAAACATATTTAAATGAGATTGTACTGACCACCTATAATTCTTTAAAAGTTTTTTTTTTATGGTTTTTTGTTCCTTAAGAGTGTTCCGAACTGAACAAAACCAGTCATTTGCTAACTTTTTTTTTTTGCATATATAAGACCGTTTTTTTCACTTTCATCAGATGCTTTGTTTTATAAAACTTTGCATTTTTACTAATTGGTCACTAGTAGGCGTATTATTGTCTTAACATTTTTTATTCTAAAAGCAACTGATTTTAACTTCTAAAGGACAATCGGCAAAACTGTATGGAAGGTGGTCTAGGAACCAATAAAAACGAGTCGTATGTCGTTGGAAAGGTAATTTTATGCGCTACAATAGTCACTATGGCAGTTCATTTCAAATCACTGTGTGAAAAAAGTTATTTACTAACCATGGTTTTGTTTTGGTATATTTCAGTGTGGAACAAATTTATACAAACTGGTCTTACCAATACCAATAATATGTATGTCATTGAAAAGGTATTTTTATGAACAATAATAGTTTTCATAACAACTTATTTAAAATCACTGTGTGGAAAAAGTTATTCGCTGTTTTAGGGAATTTTGGTACAGATAAAATTTATGGAGCATGGGTAACAAGTAGCGAATAACTTTTTCCACACAGCGATTTGAAATCAGCTGCCTTATCAACTATTTTAGTACATACAATTTCCTTTCCAACGACTTACGTCCCGTTGTTATTGGATGAACTTGCGTTCACACTTTTTGCCCATACTAAAAAGAAAGCATTTTTTCACAATAAAATGAACCACAATAATTCATAAATTTTCGAATAACTTTTTTCACACAGTGATTTGAACTAAACTGCTACTAAAGGTATTGTAGGCAATGAAAATACCTTTCCAATGACATATATATTGTTATTATTTATTTGACCCTTTTTCATTAATTTTGGCCATACTAAATATATTTTATACCTACATACTAGAATGCACCAGAACACAATTCTATTTAGCGAATAACTTTTTTCACACAGCGATTTGAAGTAAGCCTTCGTAGTAACTATTGTAGTTCATAAAAATACCTTTCCAACGACATATGTCTCGTCGTTATTGGTCCTGTAGACCGTTTTGTCCTATTCTCCTTTACATAAATTTTCTATCAAAAAGTGCATTTTAAGAATTAAAAATTTCAATATCAAATGATACAAATATGATTACATAATGAATGAAAATCATGAAAATATATTGAATTTATATCCGATGCAAAAAAAAATTGTCAAAAAAATACCGCTAGGTATAAAAAATTGACTGTCAAAAATGGGTTTTTTTCAAAATTCACATCAAGCATTTTTATTTTGCAGTATTAAAATTTTTATTAGGTACAAAATTAAAAATGTTCTCCAATAGTGGCATAATTAAAATATGGAATTTTATGTTATTGAAATTTTTTTTGCAAAAAATGCTATAGTGTAGGCTACATTTGCTTTGAAAAACAGCCATTTTAGCCATTTTCTCGATTTCTTAGAGGCTTTTACCAAAATCTAGAGCCCAAAATTGAATTTTTTTCCAATGATGGCATAGAAAATAAGTTTATATGTCCATAGACACCCTAATCGCTTTGATCGGACAAGTACACGCTTCGCAATCTTATTCATGAAATCACCATTTCAGTCCGGAACACTTGCTTTACCCTTATGACACGTATTGTAAGTTAAAGAGCTAAAATTTGAGTCATCTTAATTCACCCTTGCATTTCTGAGAGAATCTATAACTCGAAAACTTAGCCGAATTTGAGAGTTTTGCACTTAAAACTTTTTCTTCAAAATTAAATTTCATATGGAAATTTAACAGAAATGTTTAAAACAAATTAAGGAGGAAAAGTTAGAAAAAACCAAATAAACAAAATTTGGAAAATCAAAAATTTCTAGTTTTTTTTCGGGGCAACGATAAGATCAAAACATGCTTGAGCAAAATAAAGTAGAGGCTTAAGGTTTTTATACGTGCGTGAAGTTAGCACCACCATTTTGGAGTTTAAAAAAAAAAGTTGTGCTGTAATGTGCCCAATTTGTGCCGTGCTGTCATGAGCCTTTTTTTTTAAATCGTACTAAGAGTTTGGTTTTCAGAGGGTACCCATTTTTTAAGTGTGAGATCAGCACCGCCATTTTGGATTTTCAAAAAACAAAAGTTATACTGTATTGTGCTCAACTTGTGCTGCCTTCTGCTGTAAATATTTTTTGAAAATTCGCAAAATTGCAAATTTTATCAATGAAATTTTTGCGAAATTTCATAATTTATAAAAAAGAAAAGTTGTGCTTTTTTTGCTAAATTTTTGCTGCCATATTCCGAAGAGATAAAAGAAAAACGCATATTTATAACTTCTACGGCCCAAAAACAGTTTGGCTAAGCCATTTTGTGCCCAATTTGTGTTGCCATGCGCAGGTGCAAATTTACATATTTTTGCCAAATATAAATTTTAATTTTACACTAAATTGCAAAATTTGAAAAATTTACATCTGTAAAATTTGCAAATTTGTGAATTTTTAAAAAATATTGACGGCACAAGGCAGCACAAGTTGAGCACAATACAGCACAATTTTTTTTCGAAATTGAAAATGGCGGTGCTAACTTCACGCACATGGTTTTTATATGACATGTTAAAAAAAAAAAAAAATATAGACATTCAAATTTAGCCATTTCTTATTTTTTTCACAATTTTTGCCCAAAAACCTTACTTACTTACTTACTTACTTAAGGTGGCGCTTCAGTCTGGGGTGGACCAGGGCCTCAACCAACAAGCTTCTTCCAGCCGGCTCAGTTTCTAGCTAGCTGTCTCCAGTTTCGCACGCCAAGTTGGTTGAGGTCCTCTTCCACTTGCGTGCGTCACCTTTTACGCTGTCCACCTCTACTGCGTTGTCCCACGGGGTTGGATTCAAAGACTTTCCGTGCCGGAGCATTGGTGTCCATTCGCTCTAGGTGACCCAGCCATCTTAGTCGTTGGCTTTTCACTTTTGTGGCTAGGTCGGTGTCGCTGTACAGCCCATACAGTTCGTGGTTGTATCTTCTCCTCCATTCCCCATCTATGCAGACGGGACCAAAAATCACCCGGAGAATTTTCCTCTCGAAACAGCCTAACGCGTTCTCATCCACAGTTAGCAGTGTCAGTGCCTCTGCACCATACATCAGGACCAGGATGATAAGCGTCTTATACAGGGACAGTTTAGTTGCTCGAGAGAGGGCTTTGCTTCTCAATTGCCTTCTTAGCCCGAAGAAACAGCGATTGGCAAGAGTAATTCTTCGTTTGATCTCAGCACTGGTATCGTTCGCTGAGTTTATAGCGGATCCTAGGTAGACAAAATCCTGTCCTAAATGTCAGTGTTGGGTGTCCTTTCTTGTTGACAGCATATATTTTGTTTTGCTTTCATTCACCGTTAAACCCATCTTCTTGGCTTCCTTCTCAATGCTCACAAAAGCGCCACTGACATCACGCTTTGTTCGTCCTATTATGTCAATGTCATCAGCGTAAGCGAGTAATTGGACGGACTTTTGAAAGATTGTGCCTCTAGTGTTGATGTGAGAGTTTTGCACTATTCTTTCAAGAACGATGTTGAAGAAGTCGCATGACAGCGCGTCGCCTTGCCTAAAACCTTTTTTGACATCAAAGGTGTCGGTGAGGTCTTTGCCGACCTTGATGGAGCAGCGTGCATTCTCCATCGTCATCCTGCACAAACGGACGAGTTTGGCAGGGATGCCAAAACTAGATATTGCTCTATATAGCTCGTCTCTATAGATGCTGTCATACGCGGCCTTGAAATCGATAAAAAGGGTGGTGGGTATCGATTTGAAACTCCTGGGTTTTCTCCAAGATCTGCCGTAGTGCGAATATTTTGTCGATGGTGGACTTCCCTGGCCTAAAGCCACACTGATATGGACCTATCAGGTTGTTGACGAATGGCTTCAGGCGTTCACAAAGTACGGCAGAGAAGATCTTGTAGGCGATATTAAGAAGACTGATGCCTCTGTAGTTGGTGCAGTCCAGAGGATCGCCTTTCTTGAGGATCGGGCAAACAATGCTGAGGTTCCATTCATCGGGCATGCTTTCCTCCGACCATATTTTACAGATGAGCTGGTGCATACTCCTAACCAATTCATCGCCAGCCGCTTTGAATAGTTCAGCCGCAAGGCCATCAGCTCCAGCAGCTTTATTGGACTTAAGTTTAGATATGGCTATACTCACTTCGTCAAGATCGGGTGGACGGAATTGTTGGCCTACGTCGTCCAAGTTGAATGGTGCAATTTGCATGTTAGCGGAATTCGGTTCGTCATCGCCGTTATACAATTTGCAGAAATGATTTTTCCATATCCTCAGCACCAACTGCGATTCCACCACGATGTTCCCCTGATCGTCTTTGCAGGCTTCGGTTCGGGCCTTGTAACCTTGGGAGGTTCTTTTTACTTTTTGGTAAAACTTCCGAACTTCATTCCTGCAGTGGCATCTCTCTAACTCCTCGATCGCACGCTTCTCATGCTCTTTCTTCTTCCTTCTAAGAAGCTTGTGTTCCTCTCTCCTCTTCTGCTCGTAGAGCTCGCGAGCAGTTCTGGTCCTTCTATGCAGCGCCGCCGCTTTGTATGCCTGTTGCTTGGCTGCATGTACTTGCCGGCATTCTTCGTCGAACCAGGGGTTTCGCTGTGGTGGTCGTGCAAAGCCCAGCACGTCAGAGGCGGCATCTCTGATGGCTTCCTGGCAGTTTTTCCACTGGTTCTCGATGTTTGCCGTTAGCGGCAAAGGACTAGTTAAGAGGGCGCGAGAGACTCGATCGGAAAAGGACCTGGCGATTTCCTGCGACTGTAGCCGTCCGACGTCGAACTTCCTCACAGTATTTCCCTGTTTTGGCTTTGGTCTGGATATCCGTAGCATTACCTTTGCTACAACGAGGTAGTGGTCCGAGTCAACGTTGGCTCCTCGGAACGTTCGGACATCCTTGATACTGGAGGAGTGCCTTGCGTCGATCGCAATGTAGTCAAGTTGGTTGGCGGTTGATTGACCAGGAATTCGCCATGTCCCCTTATGTATATCGAGATGCGGGAACTGCGTACTAGCTACCACAACGTTTCGCCCCGCAGCAAAGTCGATTAGCCTGAGTCCGTTATCGGAGGTGGTGTCGTGCAGGCTATAACTTCCGATTGTGCCACCAAAGACGACTTCTTTTCCTAGCTTGGCACTTAAATCACCCAAGATAATTTTAATGTCATAGCTAGGGCATTGCTCATATGTCTTGTCCAGGAGCTCGTAGAACTCGTCCTTTTTGTCGTCATCTTTCTCCTCTGTGGGGGCATGCGCGCATATGAGGCTAATGTTGGCGAATTTAGCCTTGATGCGAATTGTCGTGAGGCGCTCGTTCACATAGTTGAAACTCAAGACTTCTTGCCTAAGTCTGCCTCTAACGACGATTCCACATCCAAAGAGATGCTGCCCTTGTGGGCGGTAACAGTCACCGTAGTAGATATCGCAGTCTTTCAGTTTTCTCTTGCCCGGCCCATCCCATCGCACTTCTTGGATGGCGGTGATGTCTGCTTTGTAGCAGTCTAGGGCCTCCGCTAAATGTTCGGCTGCACGTGTTCTATAGAGAGACAGAACATTCCACGTGCAGATCCAAAGTTCGTTGTCCTCTTAAACCGTCCACAGGGATTGGAACCCCATCTTCAGTTAAAGGTACTAGGCACCCGATGTTCACCACTTGGAGGTGAGAGTAGGAGTATACCCCATGAATCTTGAAAACTCCTTTCTTACTCGTTAAACCACCAAGAGCTCTTGACGAAGCGTGCGAGACTATAAATGTATGTGCTTGCCTTATCACTAAGATCGTAATAGAAGTTATCTCCTAAGTGGAGCCTACGTTTTGGGATGTGGGACGTATCATCCATATCAATTACTTTCAGAAAGGCAAAACAATTAGCGGCGATTATTTTACTGGTCTGTTGGAGATAATCGACGTTGATTTAAGGAGAAAAAGACTCCATTTGGCGAGGAAAAATGCTCTTTTTCATCATTGCGAATAAATTGTCATGAATTTAAAAATTCTTCTTTATACAAATTAAATACATTGCGATATTATAGTTTGCTAAACAAGTGTTGTAATCACTTCTGCCGAATAGTGTTGTTCTCAAAAAAACATACATATGTATATCAAATAAAAACAATACAAAAAATATAGTTGGGATTTCATTTCTCATTTCACCGATTAATTATTTACAAAAATAAAAACAAAAAAAGGTTACGAATTGTATAAGATTTTCAATTAAGCGTTTTTAAATTCAATCTTTGTTTAGACGCTCAAAAAATATTGGTAAGAAGAAAAAAAACACGAGGGACGTTAAAGATTGGCCATATTAACTGCAGCAATCTCATCTGACGAATAGGCACATTGCCGTCAAAAAATGCAGTCGCCATTCTTTTTTCGTTAAAAAGATTGCAATTTTTTTGTTTCAAATCTTTTGTCACCATCAAATGATTGCAATCTTTTGACACTTCATGCATTCTTTGCATTCTTTTGAAGTCTTTTGAAATTTGTTTTATTTTAAAATTATTTTATCATTCACAAATTATAATTTATATGTTTTATACTTAGTTAAAGTAGCTGCTGCTGCGTCTGCCTCGAATGATGATTAAATTGAAAAAGAAAGTAATCTTTGGTAAGAGTGCAAGCAGCAGCAGATAACGAAAGATAATAAAGAATAATGGTAAAACATAGAAAAAGGAGAAGTTGCTTAAAATTAGGGTATATTTACAATGTTTGTTTTTTGTTGAATAATTAATTAGGTACACTCAGAGAAAAACGTTAGGTAAATAAATAACCTGACCTGGGCCTTGTTGAATTCACGAGGTGCACAATCCCATACAAAGTTACTGACATTCCAGAAATTTACCTGATTTTAGTAACCTTTTATTCAGTGTAAAATCAACCTGGTGGACTTTCTTGTCACATTCAGGTTGATTTAAGAAGATGACCTTTTATTTTAACACTTAATTCTTGTAAACAAGAAATTTTAACTAGAATATAGTGTTAATTTTAACCGAGGTCGTGTTTTTCTAACACTGTATGTTATGAATTTCTGTTTTACCACATATCAGGTTGAATTAACATTTAATGTGGTTATTTTTACCTGTTGTATTTTACCTGACCTCATGTTAAAAAAGCACTCTGCCAGTTCATTCCAACGTGACACCAGTGCTGAAGCGTACACACACAGACAATTTAAGTAAAACTATTTGAATTTAACCTGGACTCCTGTTAAAGAAGCACTCTGCCAGTTAATTTAAAAGTGACATAAGTGTTGAAACGCACACACACAGGCCATTCAAATAAAATTATTTGAATCTAACCTGGCCTCCTGTTAAAGAAGCACTCTGCCAGTTCATTTAAACGTGACACTAGTGTTAAAACACACACACAAGCCATCCAACGAGTTTCAACTTAGGTATTGATATTTGGCACCAGTTTTTTGTGTAGTGAATTGGCGCAGTGGATGAGTGCTATCTCCGTGTGTGAAAGGTTCCCAGTTCAAAACTGAAATAAGTATCACAGATTATTTTTAAATTAAAATATATAAATAATACATTTCTATATGTACTTTCAGAATAATGCTTAACGAGTTGAGTGATAGGCAGCGCAAGAGACGGCTCTTGGACGTATAGATTCATGACTAATGCCGGATTTACACGATTGGAAAACTGCTTCTTTTTTGTCATTATAGTGGCAGCGTTGCAGTCGTGTAAATCCGGCATTAGATACAGGGTTGATATAACATTGAAACCGGTTAAATTAACTATAAGTGTTCAGGTTAAACTAACCAGATTTTATGGGCTAAGTGTGTCAGTTCTCATGACTGACAGCCACTTCAACCTAACCTAACCTAGTGACCTTTCAGGTGGCACAAAAATGGGGTGCCAATATCCCAGAGCCCCAGGCCTTAGGTGTAACAATGATGGTACATACATTTACGTCCATTTTTTATCTGATTGTGTGTGAACGGTTGTCAACAATTTTTACATGACCCTTATGTTCCCCCCTATATCCAACAATGAGTGAAAAAATATGAAAATCAACAACAACATGTTACAGAAACTCTAAAAGGGTACACCGTGGCGTATACGCATTTTTTGTTTATATTTTAATTTAATTTTGTTTTGAATCTGGGTTTGACTCGTGATGTCACAAACTAGGACCGATGTTAAAGGAAAAAAACTATGTGTGTGAGTCAAAGGCTTAGACAATAATCCATGAAATCAACATACCATAGAGCTTGTAAAAGACCCTTTTTTGTACTGTGTCCATTCTCGTTTGTATAGAAAAAGTTTTTTACCCAAATCCTTTCTTTTTAAATGAGAAATTTTTATCAAAATAATTGATTTGAATTTGACTTAAATGTATTTCTGAAATAGAAATCAGAATGCATCACCATGAAAAACTGTATGGATCCCTGGAGAAAATTTTGTAAGTAATTTTGATCGTTTTTTTTTATGTCTTAATAATTCTCGTCAACTAAATTAATAGATTAAAAAATTGTTTAATATAGGTAATTGCAAAATTGACTAGGTACAAAATACACTTGTAAAGTCATTACAAACAAGAACATTAAAAGACCTTCACTTTTAATAACATTACCCAGCAAACAACTTTAAGAGGCAATCCCGAAGCAAAAATTCATATCGTCGCCACATTCATATAACCACTCTATGAGCTTCCAACATCAATTTAGCTGAAACTGTCTGTGATCTCCCCTCCAAAAGAGTCCATGCAGACTCAGACTCCTCTCTGATCCTAACCACACAAACTGGCTTGAGTTGAATTCCTACCATTGGCATACTGGCGATGCGATGGTGTATAACATTTTATGAACTCAAACCATAGATATTACAAATGCACGCGAAACGTTTATACAACTGTGCCAACTTTCTATCACTGTATGAGATATCTAAGCAATTCTATGCAGGCATAACTCTGTAGCGTTAATCCTAATGTGGGTGTACTGGTGGCAGGCGCTGCCAACGAAAACCGTTCGGTTATAGCTTTTCCGAATTCATGCTGGCCTATTCTGTAGTCCACATCTCCAAAATTCCCGTTGAATGTGATTCGTATTCAAACCATATATATGTATAACAATCCTTCGTATAAATGCAATCACTATAGATACATAGGTATAATTTGGAACAGCATCACCTCCCTAGCATGGTATAAAGTCAAAACAACACATCATGGATCCGGTCGGCTTTTATGTGAATGAGCATTTCTTTTATTTTCTATTTTATTGCCATTGAAGGTAGAGGAATGTACATTAGGGTGGGTCAAATAAAAGGAACGCAATTCTTGATACCATGGAAATTGCAAGCTTATGGGAATCTTAAAAAAGGCTCTTAGAATATGAGCTATGATTTTAAGGATTAGAGGTACCACATTGCCATCCCGGTTTTTCCCATACAAATACCATGGGGGAAAAGTGGTAAAATTTGTTGGAATTTTCAAATCACTAAAATGTTGAAAAAGAAATTCATTGACATATTTTAGTACAAAATTGAACGTTCTTAAAAAACCACCCACAGCTTCCATCCAATACCAACTCATTATCTTTTAAACGATAATTTTTTTATCTATTGAATGGATAAGACTTTTTTTCTATTTCCAACAAAATTCTTACAGGTTTAACGAATAGCTGATTCAAATACCTACTCCAAAAATGTTCCCATTTTAACCCCATAAAACTTATATGAGAAAAATAAAAATATGAATATAGGTACCTACCCCGAAACTTTTACAGATTTCTTGGTCATGAATTTCGAAGTCAGTTCCTTTTATTTGACTCACCCTAATGAATACTCGACTCACAATATTAAGCAAGTGCCCCGGCATTCTACCCTAATAGTACACACAGTAAGAGATTGCTCCTGACTACAGAGTCACAGTCTGCACCGCTCTCTCTTTTTGAAGCTACAAAAAGTGTAAAAAGCCGAAAATACATTCACTACCACTGAGAACAAACTATGGTGGGTGGTGGGTGGTGGGTGCTCCAAAAAAAAATAACAAATATATACCGGATTTATTCACTGAACACTTTCAGAATCTCTTTGATGACCAGGAGCAATAACAACAGAAAAATATGCAAGTATGCTGCGGTAAGTGATGATTACTTATAATATTAAAATTTTGACAAATTTCAATGTGTTGAGATACTCTCAAAAATAGGTTTGTAACCATTCCTTGAACAGTCAAATCTTTTCAGGGTAGTATTTGGTGAAAATGTAGCTTTCATTTGAATAATTAAATAAAAGAAAATTTATTAATTTTGTTTTTGTTTTTTTGCGGATTTTTGAAAATAATTCAATTTAAAGTTTTATATAACTTTAAGTCCGAATGCTCGTCGCCCAGGTTCAACAATTAGGCTCATCAGTTAGATATTGTTGTACCTTTAAAAGACACATAATCACAAATAAAAACAAAAATAGCAAATTTTCTATTATTTACGTTTGTATTCTTCAAACTTATACCAGCCAGACCACGAGCTTTACCATCATCTACTTCTAGGCGTCTAAGAACGCTTTGGTGCTGTTAATTGAATGGCCGTTTAGCTCTAAACCATGGAGCTCACGAGGAATTCAGCTGATATTGAGTAGGAAGACAATGTCTAAGCATGGACTTGCATTATTGTTCACCTTAACGGGTATATAATGAAAAAATGATGAACTCACAATAACATTTCCAACAATGTTTTACCCATTCGTGTTGAGAAATGGACCAGCTCAGTAAATTTAAGCCCATTCTCCCTTTAAATGCATATATCATAAATGAAAGGCTTACAGTTAACTGAGGATTGCTCAGAGAAAAAAAAAAAAGATATCGGGAAGATTTAAACATATTTTAAAAGAAGAAAATTAGTTCTTTAAGAAACCATTCAAAATTTGGTTTAAAACTTTACCTCACTTTACAATACAACTTTGAAAACACCAAAAAACGGTTTTTTGATTTTTCAACAAAAATATTTCAAAAACACGATCGGATAGAATTTTTCGTACTTCAGATTCAAGTTCTTACTTACTTACTTATCCGGCTCCCGATCCATGAAGGGTCTCTGCCTGAGATATTGCGGTCTTCCATCGGTTGCGGTCCCTCGCACGCTCCCTCCAGTCGTCGAGACCAAGCGCTCTTGCGTCTGTGACCACCTGGTCCCTATAGCGGAGGTTCGGTCTTCCTGGTCGTCTCGAACCTGGGGGCTGGGATTCAAAGATTTTCTTGGCTGGAGCGTTGTTGTCCATTCGCTCGATGTGGCCGAGCCAGTGTAGTCGACGTGTTTTAGAACTTTGGACTACATCCACATCTTGGTACAGCTCGTACAGTTCACGATTGAATCTTCTCCTCCAATCGCCCTCTTCGCATATAGGACCAAATATCCGCCGAAGAATTTTTCTCTCGAAAGTGCCCAGGATCAATTCCCCTTTTTTACTTATCGTCCAGCACTCGGCGCCGTAGAGTAGAACTGGTAGATTTAGCGTTTTGTATAGCGTGCACTTTGTCTTTCGGGAAAGGAGTTTTGAACCCATTTGTTTGGCCAAACCGAAGTAGCAGCGGTTCGCTAGGGTAATTCTTCGTCGGATTTCCACTAAGGTGTCGTTCGTGGAATTGATGTTTGTTCCGAGGTAGGTGAACTCCTTGACTACCTCGAAATTACTGCTACCAACAGTGACGTTTTGTCCTAGGCGATGGACAGATGAGGCTTTGTTTGTTGATAGCATATACTTTGTTTTGTCCTCATTCACTTCAAGACCAACGCGTTTCGCCTGTTCATCAATAGCTGTGAACAGGGTTGTGACTTTACTGCAATTGCAGTAGATCTACTGCATTTTGTTCGAAAAATGAATCTACTGCCGTTAAATAAAATCAACTGCACTTTTGGTTTTAAGAAAAAAAAATCATTCAATAAATGTAAATGTGATCCACAAAATATTTGTATAATTCTATTACTGAATGCAGTCAAACTCATTCTTCTTGATGGAATTTATCCTATTCTATATTATGATGCGGGTGACATAACTGCTTTTTGGGTCAAAATAAATAACGAAGAAAACGATTTTGGGGAAAAAATAGTGTGGCGCAGCAGAACAAAACAAATTAAAAACAAACACTTTTTAAAAATGTTATTCTGTGTAAGGAAATGGGTGACGTTGATATTGATTGTTGGGAGCCTTCCGCCGGTCATATAGACCACTTTAATCAGTTTTCATTCGATAACGGACAGTTAAAAAAAAAAACATTGAAAATCTTGCTTTTGAAATAATGTAAAAACTGATATGAATAAAAATGTTTGAATTTTTGTTTTGTTATGTTTTTTTAAAGAGAAACTAATATTTATTTTATTATTTTAAATCATTGATGTTTATTCATGTTATTTCTTATTTATATTTCGACAATGTAAAAATCTACTGCGAAAAAGGTGAATCTACTGCGTATTTTTTCCAAATCTATTTCGAACATTTTTTCAAAAAGTCCCATCCCTGGCTGTGAATGCTTCAAGTACAGCTCTCTTGGAGCGGCCGATGATGTCGATGTCGTCCGCATAGCCAAGCAGTTGAGAAGACCTGTTGAAGAAAGTGCCTTCCATGTTAACACCACTCTTGCGCACTACCTGCTCCAGGACTAAGTTGAAGAAATCACATGATAGCGCATCTCCTTGTCTGAACCCTGTACACGTCTGGAATAACTCGGATGAGCTGTTACCCATTTGCACGTTGCACCGCGTATTTTGTAACGTCATGCGGCATAGCTGGATCAGTTTTTTCGGGATCCCGAGCTCCGACATCGCCAATAGAAGCTCTTGGCGACTTATGCTATTATATGCGGCCTAAAAGTCGATGAATAGGTGGTGGGTCTCGACTTGAAATTCGTTGGTATTTTCCAGGATTTGCCTCAATGTGAAGATTTGGTCTATCGTTGATCTGCCTGGCCTGAAGCCACACTGGTACGTGCCGATCATAGTGTTGCAGAAAGGTTTAAGACGCTCACATAGTACGTTGGATAGGATCTTGTAGGCAACATTAAGCAGGGATATGCCTCTGTAGTTCTTGCAGGACATAGGATCACCTTTTTTGTAGATTGGGTATATGGAGCTATTTGACCAGTCGTCGGGCATACTTTCCTCCTCCCACACTTGGTTGATGAGCTGGTGCATGCACCCTACCAGGACATCTCCTCCATACTTAAAGAGTTCCGCATGTAGGCCATCCGAGCCGGCGGATTTGTTGTTTTTAAGCTTGTGGATGGCTTTCTTAACCTCTTCGGTACTGGGTGCTGGGACTGGATCTTCATTGACTGGTCTTATGCTTCTTTGTTCCTGTGTTGCCTCCTCTACCTAATGCCCACTAAGCAGCTGCTGGGATTGCTGCTTAAAAACGTCTACAATTCCCTGTGCTTCGGTGACTAGGTTACCTTTGCTGTTTCGAAGAGCTTGTGTGCCAGTCCTATAACCAGATGCCAGTTGCTTGGCTGTTTTGTAGAACCGGCGGGTGTTGGTGGCGGTGCTAGACTCTTCGAGATACTTGAGCTGAGAGGCTGCGGATGCTCTTTTCTTTCTACGCAGGGTTATTTCTCTTTCCTTCTCTTTTCACGGTACTCCTCTCTTGCTGCTCTTGTTTTCCGTTGCAGCATTTGCATTCGTGCATTTTCCGTCTCCTGCTTCAATACCGCGCATTCATCGTCATACCACGGGTTCTTTTTTCTGGGTGGTTGATAGCCTATGGTGGTCTCGGTCTCCTTAATGATTTCGCGATATTGGTTCCACTGGTTGTTGACGCTTGTGGCATGGTTTACGGCAGAGAGTTTCCCGGTCAATTTCTCACTGTAGTCTCTGGCTTTCTCAGATGTGCTAAGGCATGCAATGTTGAATTTCTTCCTTTGGGCGGTCTTCGTTTTCTTTTCGTTGGACAGTCGGGCTCTGAACTTTGTCACAACAAGAAAGTGGTCAGAGTCCACGTTTGCGCCTCGGAAAGTTCGCACGTTCAAGATGTTCGATGCATACCTTGCGCCAATTAGCACGTGGTCGATTTGGTTGGCGGTTCGACCATCTGGAGATCGCCAGGTTGCTGTGTGTATCCTTCGCCTGGGGAACCTAGTGCTACTTATCACCGTATTACGAGCTGCAGCAAAGTCGATTAGTCGGAAGCCGTTATCTGTTGTCGTTTCGTGGAGGCTGTGCTTTCCAACTAATCCGCCAAAGATGTTTTCTTTCCGATTTTAGCATTGAAATCTCCGAGCACGACTTTTTGACATCGTACTCCGGACAGGCTCCGTAGGCTCCGTCCAGGAGGTCGTAAAACTCCTCCTTGTTAGACTCCTCAGCTTCATCGGTAGGGGCGTGTGCAGATTCAAGTTCAGCACACCAAAAACCTACAGAAAAGTATATTTTGGTTTCCGGACCAGTGCAATTAGTTTTCCAAAACTTAACATGTCTCCCAAAAACAAAGATCTACCCGAACAATTTCAACCCTACTCATAATTTCTTAGATAGGTAAACAAAAGGCCGAACTTAAAAAAAATCCTGATAACTATGGATTTTGGCGGAAGGTACATTTTTAGGGAAACAATTTGGTAAGCGAATCATAGGTATTTATTTTTGTGGATACAAATAAAATTTTGAAAATCAATGTCAGCCTATTTTTGAGATATCGAATTAAAAAAAAACTAGAAAAAAGTTTTTGTTTAAATTCCATTTTCGAAAATTTTTATAAGCAATATATTATTTAATATTAATTCAAATCAAAAATATGTATCTAAATCCGTTTATGAGAAAATTCAGAATAAAAAAAAAAAATCATTCTATGAGAGATACCTTACTATTTAGAGTCACTAAGTATACATTTTTCTTAATTTTTGGTAAAAGACACCAATTTAAAATAATAATCACAGCAGACATGCGTAGGCTGTGGACTTTTGGCACCTTATACATGCATGGGAAACTTCAAGGCACCTCATTTATGGGAAATTTGCGCAAGAAATTAATACAACCCTAAGGCCCTAAGATCTTTATAAAAGGTCAGCTAGTTTCAATAATGGCTCAGCTATAGATTCTTTTTTACGATTTCTTAAAGTATTCAGAGCAGGTGCTCCATGAGAATTAGATGAGGTGCTCAGTAAGAAAGTACCTGCTCCCGTTTCGTATGAATAAAATTATAAACAAACTCGAGAGCACCTCCTTATTCAAACGGGATTGCCGTTCTCATGTATACCTTAAACCAAATTGTATTGTTTTTGACATTTAGAACTAATTTCGATGATTTTTAATAAAAAAAAAAAAGAATTTAAAAGATGAACATTTTTCGGTTTTGATCCGCATTTTTTTGTGGAAAGGTTCGTTCGTTGAAGTTTACCCCAGGGTTGACAAAAAAAAAACTGAGTTTTTCGGTCCTTATTTAACACCAATGGGTCTTCAATAATTGTGTTGTTTAGATGAGAAATGAACAAAATTTGTTTTAAAACTTTATACAAACAATCCTTAATACCAATATACATATGTATGTACATTAGGGTGGTCCTTAAATTGGACATTGTCTTGGATAGCCCTCATTCGATTCAAAACATTGAAAAACAATTTCCCTAATTTTTTCAGATTTTTATTTCACCCCCCTGGTCTCCCTTTTTTCACTTCAAGGTACAAGTAATGGAGTTAGGGTGATTCTTATAACACGCAAAAAAAAAGACGGAACTTATAGATTAGATTCAGACGAAAAAAAAATCGTATCGGAGGGGGGGTCTATTCCCCCCCGTTCAGGCAGGAGGGGTAATTTTCTAAAAAAATTACCAAAAATAGAAAACAAATTATTAAAAAACAACGGGACCACTTACAATGGCATGTTATAGCTTTTCTTAAAAGCCATGAATCCAGTCTCTAATATATTTTTTAAATCAAGTTTTTATTGTAAATAGTTTTTGAAAAAATAATTTTCAAACCTTAAAAATAAAAACAAAAATAATAGTTTTTTACGTTTGAAAATTATTTTTTTCAGAAACTATTTACAATAAAAGCTTGATTTAAAAAATATATTAGAGACTGGATTCATGGCTTTAAAAAAAGCTATAGCATGCCATTGTAGTTGGTCCCGTTGTTTTTTAATCATTTGTTTTCTATTTTTGGTCAAATTTTTAGAAAATAACCCCTCCCGCCTGAACGGGGGGAAATAGGCCCCCCCTCGAATACGATTTTTTTTTAATCTGAATCTAATCTATAAGTTCTGACTTTTTTTTTGCGTGTTATAAGAATCACCCTAACTCCATTACTTGTACCTTGAAGTGAAAAAAGGGAGACCAGGGGGGTGGAATAAAAATCTGAAAAAATTATGAAATTTTTTTTTCTCCATTTAGAGTCATTTGATGCCTATCCAAGTTGGATTTTCAAAAAAACCCAAAATAAGGACCACCCTAATGTACATATATTAATTGTAATAATTGGAAAAATGATTTTGATGAACTGCATGATATTTTAAGTGGATCTAAGACAGATAATGTTATGGTAATCGGGGATTTTAATTCACAAATAAGTAGCTATCAAAATCCAACAAGTCCAGTTTCTTAACTACCCAGCCATTTTTCTGAAAGCAAGAATCCAAAGACAGCATTCTAAATAGTCAAGACAGACAACTTATTGCAATGTTTGAAAAATATGGTTTATTTGTTCTTAATGGAGTATCAAAAAGTGATAAAGAAGGAGAACTTTCATTTATTGGTGGACAAGGAAGCTCAACAATAGATTATTGTGCAATCAAATGTGACTGGAAAAACAATGTAACTGATTTTAAAATCGAAAACAAAACTTTTTCAGCTCATTTGCCAATTGTAACTTTTTAGAAATACTTGTTCAACCAGAATCTAGTTTAAACAATGTGCTGCCAAAATTATTGAATTGCAAAATTGAATTTGCAAACATTGATCAAAGGTGTGAAAATATACAGAAAATGGTACTTGATGCAGTACCCAGCAGATCCCTTTTTTCTATGAATGTAAAAAAAGAGAATCGTGCTTTGCCTTTCTGAAGCTATATAGAAAAACAAATTCTGATTTCTTTCGACTTCAATATCTAACTAAAAATAGCAAATATAAGCAACTTTGTTTAAACAAAAATAAAGAACATTTTGATTCGCTTGCAGTACTGTTAGAGAATACTAAGGATTCAAAATCATTCTGGAACATTGTCAGAACTATAGGAGATTTGTCACCAGTCTCAAAAATATCCGTACAACCCGATGCACTTGCTATCTATTTTCAAGGACTTTTAAATCCTGTTTTAGAACAAAAAACTTTCTTATATGCACTTCCAAGTATTGATGTCCCAGCTATGGATGATACCATAACATTAATAGAAGTAAAAACAGCACTCAGCTTGGCTTAAAATGGAAAAGCTGCAGGAGTTGATGGTATACCCTCCGAATTTTATAAATTCTCAACGGATTCCTTTTTGAATATCATATTTGATTTCTACAATAAGATTTACGCAACCGGAAAAATGCCAAGGAGCTTTAAAGAATCATTAATCTTACCAATTTTCAAAAAAGGTGACAGGAATTCCCTGAAAATTATAGAGGAATATCTTTTCTCAACTCTTTAAGAAAAATATTTACTCAAGTCATGTATGGCAGACTAATTTCTTGGATAGACGAAAATGACGTACTAAGCTGTTTCCAGGCAGGCTTTCGTGCTGGCTTCTCCACAGCCGACCAAATATTTGTTCTTCACAGCACCGCTAAGCATTTTATTGAGAATAACAAGAAATTGTATTGTTTTTTTGTTGATTTCAAAGCTGCTTTTGACAATGTCAACCGAAGTAGTCTTATTTATAAACTGTTGACTTTGGGATTGTCCTCAAAATTTTTAAGAATGTACACGGAACTTTTGTCAGATACCACCGCAGCTATTCATGGAGGATCGCAGGCATCAGACGCTTTCAATACTTCGACTGGAGTCCCTCAAGGATGCATATAGAGTCCAATAATGTTTTCTTTATTTATTGATGACATTGTTCAAAAGCAACCTGGGGGTGTAAGATTTGCTGGTTTGTTGATAAAGGTTTTACTATACGCTGATGATCTAGTTATTCTAGCCGAAAGTCTAGCGACCCTTCAGCTCATGATAAATAGATTATCAGAGTATTGCAACGTTTGGGATATGCGAATTAATGCTGGCAAATCTAAAATAATTGGTTTTGAAAAAAATGTTCGAAGGCGTGCTGTTAATGATAGATGGAAGCTGGACAACGAGTTGCTTGAGGTGGTGAGAGAGCATAAGTACCTGGGAGTAACGCTAACCTCAAATCTTTCCTGGGAAAATCACTTTAAGGCTAAAAGTACAACAGCAAAACTTGCAATAAACACGATGTGGAAAAATTTTGACGCGAATAGAGACATATGCACTGCTGCTAAAGACAAAGTTTTTAATGCAACTACAAACATGTGTTTATGCTATGGCAGTGAAATTTTCGGATGTACTAGGGTCGAAGAGTTTGAAGAGCTGCAGAGACTTTTTTTAAAAGGCTCTTCAGACTACCAATCACGACCCCAACATATGCTTTTTTCGTGGAAACTGGTCTAACAGAAATCTTCCTCAAAAATCTCAAAGCGAGCTGCAACTACATCATTAAAACGATGAGTAAAGATAATGCAAGTATTCAAAAAACTATAATGATGTATCTTTTCAGGTCTAAAAGGGTGTTTTTGAGGAATGGTACAGGCTAGCAAATAATCACAGTTGGGAGTTGCACTTAACGGAGGATTACAACCAATGGCGAGATGCGTTTTATGATCCGATAGCTGCAATTGATGAATCAAATTACAACGAACAACTAAGAAGAGCGGTCTCATCAGAAACAAGACTTATTTACAAGAATTTGAATCACCATCTTGGTATAATGAACTACTTCAATGACGGTCTAAGTCTAGATAAGATTTGTATGATATTTCTTGTAAGGACAGATCTTTTAAAACTTAATTTTATGCCATACAGGCATGATCTGTCTCTTATATGTAACCTTTGTAATCTTAATGAACGTGAGGATGTGTATCATTTTATAGGTGTATGTCCAATTTTGCGTGAACTCAGAAGGCTTTATTTTGAAAAAAAAAACTACTTAACTCTTAGCGAAACATTTGATATTCTTTATGACATTGGAGGATGGTTAAACCCAGCTCATTACTGCAAAGAGCTTTAGAATATAGAAACAGTTTTATAAATTTCTTTTAATTGATGGTAACAAAACTGAATTGGACAAAAAAGCGACAACAAAGAGCGAGTCGGGGCGCTTGGTCTGAACAAAACCTCCATCGTATTGAGTGGACTAAATCCCACCTATGCTTTTAGTGTTCTTCCATTCTTAAATTTGGTTTTTGTTATTCTTTCTTCTTTTTTGCTCATTGCATCATATTGTAACATCACTCTGGCTGATGGCTCAAAGGTCATGCCACAATTATTGTTAAAAAATTGTATGTATTTATTTATATTCTTCAATACAAAAATAACTAACTAACTAACTAACTATAGAAACAAACCAGAATTTTCGCTTTCTATTTCTATTTGTTATCATTAAAAGTAAAATTCGGTATTCCTTGAATTTCTATTTCAAAACAAGAAAATTACCTGCAGCATGTGAATCCACAGCAACATATTTAGAGCTCATCCCTCCTTGACAGTTTGTTCTTTAGATCAATTCGCCCCAGCAAAAAACCCAGTTTTACTTCATTGCGAGTTCAGAGCGACAATCAATTGCACCTACTGCTGAAGAAACAGGAAATTTAATCCAACTGCACGGTTTTTGAGCTACTGACGATAATGACTGAATTTCAAAAGAAAACTGTTAAGAACCATGGGCCATGGATTTATGTTCTCCGATGTCTTCCCCAACTCAGCTCCACTTTCGCAAATCTGAATTTACTTTGTAGCGAAGGAACATTTGTTTCATTATTTGTTAGGGCACCGCCCATCCATCCTAAATTATTTGATATGAAATGGCATTTTATGAAATCCACATTTTCTGTGCTGAATTTACATTATATAGAAAGCAATAATATATTTTTAGAATCCTTTTTTTTTCTTAAGTAAAATTTAACCTTGCCATTGCTATTTATGAAGAAAAAGGCATTAAATGCTTTTTACCTCAACGAGAAACCAACTGAGTAAATTTGCAGCTGCTGTTCCTCTCAATAGAGCACGTGCTTCGGTTTATTCATACGTTACAATGGTCAATGGAGCAGGTGCTAACCCTGAGAAAGCTCCCATCGATTATGTAGAATGTTTTATTTACATTTTGGAAGCTATGCTCCCATGTTTTGTAAGCTTTATTGGAAATTTACATGTAGGCAAAAAAATATATAAAAAATAATTTGGGTTTTGAGTTACCTAAAATAACATCTTTAAGAAATTATTGCTTTTTTTTGCATTTCTTTCCCCGATTTTTCAGTTCACCAAATAAGGGTGAAATCGAGTAAGCTGCTAACTTCACATCGTGTATCTCAGAAACCAAGGATGCTA
This sequence comes from Dasysyrphus tricinctus, assembly GCA_963921185.1. Taxonomy (NCBI): domain Eukaryota; kingdom Metazoa; phylum Arthropoda; class Insecta; order Diptera; family Syrphidae; genus Dasysyrphus; species Dasysyrphus tricinctus. The sequence continues at coordinate 108,789,785 of OY992530.1, forward strand.
GCAATCTTCAGTAAGTTTCCAAATTTGCAGTATTTTTACATTTAAAAAAAAAGGCTAGGTCCAGTTTTTCAGTTGAAGTTTTTAGCTAACAAAAAACAAATCATACTGACCTGGTAACTTCAATCTAGCCTATTCTTGAAATAGAAAAAAGCTGCATATTTGAAGCCATACTAGATAAAAGTTCCTAGCATACTCAGTTAGGCTTGTGTAGTTCGCGAAGGAACTAGTTCAAAAAGCAGCTCCTTTGAGTGAACTGAGTAGGTGAACTAGTTCACCACCTTATATTCAATGTAATGAACTAAAGAGCTAACGAACATTTTAATTTATTTGTATCCAATATCCATTATCCGTTACCCATTAACCATTATCCATTATCCATTAACCATACCAAACCAGGGGGTCAATTCTCGATCTGTGAAACTGTGAAATGAAAACAAAGTTATCATTTCAGTTTTCACAGAGTTTTATCATTTTATCACTTCTCAAACACGTGCAATGCGATTCCCGAACTAGTTATGAAAAACAGCTGTCAAAAGTAGTACTAAAAAGTACTAACATGACAAATGCTACCAATTGTTCATAGAAAAAGATGATTGTGACGTCATAGAAAGACCAAGATGGCGACTTAGGTGTATCCAATGAGCACAATTTGTTTCTATTTATCATTTTTCTTTTCACAGGTTTTCACAGAATGAAATGATTGTGATAAACGAGTTATCATATGAAAACATTTTGGCATTTGTTTTCATTTTTTCACACTTTGAGAATCGCATTTGGTGTGAAGGCGTTATCATATTTATCACTTCACAGTTTCATAGATCGAGAATTGACCCCCAGTATACCTTAATCTGGATGTGCACGTGCATTGGAATGAACATTGTTTTTTTTTTCTTTACTTCACTCCGAAAAATAGAGTCACCCAGCACACCAATATCATTCCAGAGCTCATAGCCTTGTTTGTCTGTTTTATTCACTCTTTTATTGCTTAACTCTTCACATTTTTGCATACGGACTCGCAACATAATCGTGTCCTGTAACCTCGGTTGGCTCATAGGGCGTCAACTAAACGTCTCCATCCTTCACGGTCTGCATCAAGGTATTTTAACTATAGCCACGTCTTTCTCTAGGATTCTTTCTCTGTTAAGGCAGTTGAATTCCATGTTGTTCTTGGTCTTCCAACCCACCGGGCACCCTGAACCATTCCAAGAACTGCTTTGCAATTTACACTTTCTTATGTCGACTCCCAGCTGTTCTTGACTTGTCCTGCGCCACAATTTCTAGCTTGATATAATTACTGGCCAGCAAATCATTACGATGTGGCGTAGACAGTGATTCACAAAAGCCTGCAATTTTCTCGGTAGACGTGGATTTCCAGGTTTTGCAAGCGTATAACAGTACGGATTTGACATTGAATTCAAAGAATCTCAACTTAGTGCGTAAGGAAACTTGACTGGATTTCCAAATTGGGGACAGAGTGTCTTTTTGCTGTTTATTCTTAGACCATTTTTTCTTGTTCAAACAATTAAGAGCATTGTGGGTGTCTTGTGAAACTGACGTTTCTGAAAGCTACTTTTGGTTGGTTCTGACATAAATTTCCAACAAATTTCGCCTATAGTTCTCCCTTTAGATTTCAGGTGATTTGGCTAACAGAATAGTGATTGAAGCAATAAACTGCACATATGAAAAATTTGAAACCTCAGATTTAAAAGTGGTTAAGATAGCGCGGGCCATGTTGGTGATCATGATCAACAATGCATATTCGAAGAGTGAAAAGTGATCTTAACGCTTATTGTATAGATCCATAATTTTTATTTGAATTTTAAAACCATATGTAATAAGTTCTGTGAAAATAAGTCATGGACAAGGCAGCAGGAATCACAACGCTAAGGGATGTTTGATTTCTTGTTACCTATGCCTTCAGAACCAGGTCTTCGACGTCAGTTTAGGCTAAGCACAATCTTTGGAAGTGCAAATTGTTCGAGTATTCCCCAATACTAAAAAGATGAATTAAAGACTTTGGTTTAAGACCGTTAAGACCAAAAAACGTGTCCCTTCACACCAGATGCCATAGAACATAATCTGGAACATGCTTGGCCGACAATTAAAGGTTAAAAGCCAAGTCCATCAATTTAAGAGGAGTTAAAAAGTGCTTTGCAGCATTAACATTTTAATCAGAGGTAAGGCAAGAAGACGTATATCTGCCCTAAAGGCAAGAAGAAGAAATACTAGAAGAATTTCATCCTCATTTTTACTGAGCCTTCAACGCATACGAGTACTTGCATTTTTTAAACTAATTTATCATCAGCTCCTTATACAAACGTTTTAAAGCTTATACAAATCTATCAGATTATACCCTTTGGTGTTATGGTAAGTATACATAAGAATGTCACTCTGAATGCTTTGCTTGCGCCACATAAAAGCAAATATTTTTTCAGCAAGGGTATTGACAAGCCCTCTAAAAGTATAGCATTTTATGAAAAAAAGGCTCTAATCTTAGCCGTACGGATATGACAGGAAATTGTATTCATTTCTTGTCCAATGCAGTTATTGGGAAAGAATAGAGGAGACTTTCAATTAAGCTGTTTAATCTGAGAAAAATAGAAGAAAACTACAAACATTTCTTATAATACACACAGTGAATCGCTGATGGTTCTCCATGAGCAGTTGTGGAACAAAATTTATTTATTTATTTTACAATGAATAAATAAAATGGAATACCTATACAACTATAAAAAAAACACATTATATCGTTCGTGATGTAAGTATAGCTACATACACAGTTGTTGCTTGGAAACACCTAAACTTAGAACTGACCTAAGTCAGTGGATCTCCACTCCACCTAAGTTTGCATCCTCTCTGGCCATTTATGAACTAAGCTTGAATCCAATGCTTGCGTATATAGCATTATTTCAATTCAAACTCTTTTGAACGCATAGGTATGTATGCAGAAACTTTCTATCTCGTTCCATAAGATAATCTCTAAGCAGGTCTATGTGAGCATACCTATGAAGCATGAATCCTAATGCGGATTTGGATTCAGATTCAGCTCTGTGTCAAACAGTCACTGTTGGAGTAAGCTGCTTTTCAGGATTTATGCTGGCCTATTCCATAGTCTACATCTCCAAAATTTCCATTGAATGTGTTCCATATGCATATACGACAATCCTTCATAGTGTTTAACAGTAGGTAGGTATATTATTTGGAACACCATCACCTAGTTGTCATGGTGTAAAGTCGAAAACAACACATGGGTCTGCTCTGATGGTTTTGTATGAATGAGCATAGGTGCTTTCTTTTATTTTCTATTTTGTTCCATGTTGGTATGGTATACTCGACTCACAATATTATACATAAGTGCCATGGTACCTTACCCAACTTGTATGCCTATTCACCTACAGTCAACTCCTCTTAGCTGAAAGTACAATTTTCCACAATTTAATTCTTCTTAAGCTCACTTAAATTCAATGACTAATAATGTTAATTTAACTGGAGACCGAATAGCTAAAAAAAACAATTTCAAACACAAAATTACAAGAATTATGTGGTCCGAAAGTGGAATCGATCCTCCCCCCCCAATAACTAAAAGAAAATTAACAACTATCAATTCAAAAAAAAAAAATAGTTTCAAAATACCAAATTTCAACATTTAGCAATTATTCAATTGATGACTGAATTAGTTAATCAATTTTCAATTCAGCAAATTTATTTTGAATGAGAGTTTTGAACTGAAATTTTGAAATTTTAAGTAAAACACAATTGACTTTTAAGAGGTGTTGACTGTAACTAGATATTTGTTTGTATTTCAATGCTCCCGGATCTTATCCCACACACTCGTCATCCAGCACCACAGCGTGTGGCGTGGGGTGGGCCTGGGCATTCTCATCTCAACTCCCAACGTTTTGCAATACAAAATATCTCTCTCTCTTGCCCGAACACAATGATGCTTGGGGGTACAAAAAAACTGTGGCTATTTTTTTTTTTTGGCTTTCCCCTGAACGCCTCAACAGTGTTGGATCACCCTCATTCTTGTTTACATTATGCATTCAACTATAAAAGGTGGATGTTCATTCACATCGTGATTCCAACTCGCGGTAAAGATATATGAGTGAATGGGATAGGTATGTTCTTTAGTACTACTGATGGAACCGTGACACAAGACACAACCATATTTTCTTCATGGTACAAAAAAGAGGCATTTCTTGATCTGTAATGATGATACAAAAAATAATGTACATTAGGCTGGTGGTTAAAAACAGGGTCATCTTGGATGGGCCTGTCTCGGCTCTAAAGAACAAAAAATCCCAAATTTTTCAGATTTTTATTTCCATCCCCTATTTTTTTTTGTTGTATTTTTTGTTCTTTGCAAACCCAGAAGCCCATTCTTATGGTTTATTTTCAAACTAACAGTAATATTATTTTTTTATGAACAGTAATGGAAACAAAATTTTTGAAACCCAAAATATTGAAGAAAAAAAAAACTCAGTTTTTTTGTTCATAATTTTAAGTTTAAAAACATTTTTTGTTGAATATATGGAAAGGGTGTTTCTTTTGTGGTATAGAACTTTAAAATGGTATAAAACAAAGATGATTTTTACTTGCGATATAGGTACTACAGGGCAAGTTTTGGATTCGTGCAAAAAAAAAATTTCGAGATAACAATCAAACATGACATTACGATGATAGAGAACACGAAAAAAGTGGGTGGCACAATTCTGTCTGTCTGTCTGTCTGTCTGTCTGTCCGTACCTCAACCTACAGCCTACCTAAACCACTGAAGCGATTTTCTTCAAATTTTGAACTTAAGGTTTTCTTGTAAATCTCCAGAGGGGAAATTGAAATTTTTTTTTTAGCTAAAAAAATAACGGTACTTGCCATACAACCGTTAAGGGAAAGCTTATTCATCTCAAAAACGGCTCCAACGATTTTGACAAAAAAAAATCAGTGTATTACTGTAGATATTATACATATACCTTTTAGTAAGAAACAAAATCACCAAAAACATTTATTAACGGTACCTGCCATATAACGGTTTTTTTGATTTTTGATTTTCTCATTAACCACTCATCCGATCTCAATAAAATTTTTTTCACAAAAGCTTTGTTAGAATATAAGTAAAACTGCATACCAAAATTTTTGAAAAAATAAATTTTGGATTTTTAAAAAAAGATTCAAATTTTTTTTTTGAAAATTCAATATTTCAAAAACGGGTTGATGAATTAATTTGAATTTTCAGTTTTAAATGTATATTAATATATACTCAAAATTGGCATACCAAATTTTTTTTTGAAAAATGTTACAAAAATTTTATATATAAAAAATTAATTTTTAAGAAAACGGCTCCAACGATTTTAAATTTTTTTTTTGCATATATTCATATTTTTTCTAGTAATCAGATGGCATACTTTTTTTTGACCTCTAAGTTATTTATCAGGCTGTTTATACAATTAAAAGAACGATTTAAATGCTTTTTATGCTTTTTCTATAATTACTTGAATATTTTTAAAAATTCTTAAGCCCCACACAACTTGAACATAAGAGCAAGTTCGTGCGATCCAGTCGTGCATTTTATTTTAAATTGACATGAAATTTACTTTATTCGAAAGATTGTCTTTTGGCATTATAAATATGATTTCTGGTATATGACCGCCACGGCTGGCTCGGACGTAGTCTAATCTGGAGGTCGTCCAATTTTCTATGACTTTTTCCTACATTTGTGGCCATAAATCGGTAATAACGCGGCGAATGTTGTCCACCAAGTGGTCAATCGTTTCGGGCTCATCGGCGTAGAGTAGCGACTTCACATATCCACACAGAAAATAATCAAGCGGCGTTATATTGCGCGATCTTGGAGGCCAATTCACGGGTCCGTAACGTGAAACTATGCGGTTACTAAACGTTTCCTTCAAGAAATCAATTGTGGCATGAGCTGTGTGACATGTTGCGCTGTCTTGTTGAAACCACAGCTCCTGCACATCATGGTAATTGTTCAATTGATGAACGAAAAAGTCAGTTTTAATGGCTCTATAGCGGTCACCATTGACTGTAACGTTCTGACTGACCAGCATCATTTTTAAAGAAGTACGGACCAATCCACCAACCCATAGAGCACACCAAACAGTCAGTTTTTGTGGATGTAACGGTGTCTCAACAGGTCCCCGGAAACTTAGTCCAGGCGTACCGTGGCAGTGGGAGTACGAGAATCTACACTTTTTAAGATGATGTTCAAGATTATAGAACCTGCAATAGCAAATTTGAGCGATAAAATTGATGATTTACAAACTTGGCATGAACGATTAGGGCACCAAAATTTGAATTATGTACGCAGTTTTTTGAAAGGGCGTGGCATAGATTTTCGCGATTCAGGAAACTATTTTTGCGATGCATGTGCATTAGGAAAAATGCATCGATTTCCTTTTGAAGCAAGTGGCAGCAGAGCGAGCTCGGTAGGGGAACTAGTCCATGCTGATTTGTGCGGCCCCATGCAAAATATTTCAGTTGGTGGCTCAAAATATTTTCTTTTACTGAAAGATGATTTCTCCAGGTACAGAGTTCTATATTTTATAAAAGAGAAAAGTGAGTTTCTAGAATGTTTAAAATCATTTATAAGTAAATTGAGAATAGAAACTGGGATGGCTCTTAAGACGATTCGGACAGACAATGGCTTAGAATGTGTGAATTCAGGTGTCAAGGATTTCCTCGAAAAGGAATGCATTCGGCATCAAACATCTGTGCCCTATTCTCCGCAGCAGAATGGCAGGGCTGAGAGAGATTTGAAGACAATCGTTGAGGCAGCAAGGACTATGATTCACGCCAGAAATTTATCATTGCGGTTATGGGCGGAAGCAGTGAATTTTGCATGTTTTTTACTGAACCGGACAGGTCCCACAGAAAGGTTTTCGTGTTTATTTTCCTGAAAGTGATAAGATCGAGGTGAATCGGGATGATGTTTTCAAAAACTCGAAAGATGACGTGGTGATTCTCCATGGAGTCACAAAACATCCTGAAGTCGACAAAATGGAGAACATAAAAAAGGAAACTCCAATTACACCAGGTAACGAAGCTGACATTTCCCTGGATTTATCCAGCAAAAATAAAAACGAAGTCTTAGCTAGTGAAAAGGAAATTAAAAGTAAATCAGTTAAAAAGGTAAACCAAGTAAAACCATTAGAATACACAAGTAGTCGTTTGAGAAGTGCTGGTGAAAAGGAAAATAATGGTAAACCAGTTAAAAAGGTAAACCAAGTAGAACCTAAGCCATTGGAACACATTAGTAGTCGTTTGAGAAGTGCTCAAAAGGACAATGGAAATTCTTTAGATTCTATTTTGGAAGCTGGAACCTTTGTGGCAACGACTTGTGAACCGCGAAATTATGAAGAGGCTCTTGAATCAAAAGAAAAATCAAAGTGGAAAAGGGCAATGGAGGAAGAAGTCGAGGCGCTCAACAAAAACAACACCTGGGAACTGGTTAAACTTCCACCTGGCAAGAAAATCATCGACAACCGCTGGGTATTTAAAATAAAGCATGAAACTAGCAATGAACCAGAGAGATACAAGGCGAGGTTAGTAGTAAGAGGATTCTCGCAACAGCATGGGGTTGATTACAAGGAAACATTTAGCCCTGTAGCAAGATTTGGTTCCATCCGTTCAATTCTTTCTATTGCGGCAATCAAAAATATGACCTTAAAACAGTTTGACATAAAAACAGCTTTTCTAAATGGTGATCTGCAAGATAAATTTTATATGCGACAACCTAGTGGCTTTCAACATCAAACGGAACGAGTATGTTTGCTGAAGAAGAGTCTCTATGGCTTGAAACAAGCTTCAAGATGTTGGAACATAAAATTTACCAATTTTCTACGTTCGTTTCAACTCAAATCCACTGAAGCTGATCCATGTGTATTTTTTGGCAAAAATATCATCATGGCTATAAATATCGACGATGGATTGATTGCAGGCAATGAAGAGGATATTAATGAACTCATTCTGCAAATGAAGAGGATGTTTGAGGTGAAAGTGTTTGAAGCTCGCTGTTTCTTGGGGTTAGAGATCTGTCGGCAGACTGATGGTTCGATTTTCCTACAGCAATCGGCGTATGCTGACAGAATAGTAATGAATTTTAATATGAATGAGGCAAATCCTGTTACAACACCGGCTGATGGCATAACTTACAAGGACCCAACAAATTCAAAGAAAGAGGTGCATGATTTTCCCTATAGAGAGGCTGTAGGGAGCCTAATGTATTTGGCAATTGGCAGCAGGCCGGACATCTCCTATGCTCTTGGGGTTGTAAGTCGGCATTTGGACAAGCCTACTACACAGGACGTATAACTGCTGTTAAGCGTATTATTCGATACGTGAAGGGAACAAGATGTTTTGGTATTTATTTCAAGTCAAATAATGAATTAACCATTAGTTGTTTCAGTGATGCGGATTATTGTGGTGATGTTGAGACAAGGCGGTCTACGAGTGGCTTTGTGTTTTTACTTGGTCATACACCGATTTCATGGTCTTCACAGCGCCAACAATGTGTCGCGCTTTCCACCATGGAAGCCGAGTATATGCGGCAGGTGCAAACGCAGTGAAGGAAATTGTTTGGTTGTTACAATTAATGAACGAGCTACTTAAGAAAGGATGTGGCAAACCAAATCTATATCTGGATATCCAAAGTGCCATCAAATTAGTGCGCAACCCAGAATACCACAAACAAAGCAAACACATTGATGTTAAATTCCATTTTATCCGGGAGAAGTTTGCTGAGGGTATGTTTGAGCTCACCTACATCCCAACTGAAGACCAGCTCGCCGACATTTTTACTAAGCCGTTGCCAAGGACACGGTTTGAATTATTAAGAAATAAAATTGGAATTACTCATTTAGATTGTTTTTAAATTTTCAAAAAAAAAAGATTAATTTTGATTTAACAAATTGCAATTGAACTTATACATATATAATTGAGTACATATTTTGTAACTTAAAGAATTTAACTTTAATATTGATGAAAGGGGAGTGTTAAGAGTATTCAGCAATATTAACATCTCTTTGATGAAATCATATTATACATACATGGATGATCGTTTTGTTAATTGTCTTATATACCTACTCACTCTCTTTTGTAAGCTACTGAAAGCTGTTGATATCATTACATAATTGTTAACCAAATTAACTTTATTATATGCAATAAACACTCACTCTAGTTTTGTACTCCACAGTGGTCGGTTGTTCTTTATTTAACAACTTTTTTGGAAAATTAACCATAAGAATGGACTTTTGGCTTTCTAAAAACCTACAAAATAAAACTGTTGGTGTTGCCGTTGTTTTTGATATTTTTTTTTTTTTTATGAAATGTAAAATTTCCCTACTGTACAACCGGTGGGAAATATCACCCCCCTCCCATGGAATTTTTTTCTTTTCTACTTCCAACTTACATGCTCTGAATTTTTTGGCATATTTTACGCGAATCACCTAGTATGCAAAAAATATAGGGAATTTAACTAACCCGTACAGTGACTATAGGGGATAAAAATAAAAATCTGAAAAAATTGGGATTTTAGCGCGTTGCACTGTCCCAGTCATGCCACCTAAAAATAGAAATGTTTTATTCCTCTTGCAATGAACTGACAAATTCTCCAAGAGTATAATTATCATGAATAAGTGCTCCTCGTGTAGCCGTTCGGAATCGGCAAAAAACTGTAGGTCCCCCCATTCCTGCCAACAACACGCTTACAAGAATGGTTGAGAGTTGTAAGTCACTAAGGCCCTGGCTCTCCACGAGCTGTTGGGCCACCCATTTCATAAAAGTAAATAAAAACTGTTTATTGAGACAACGGTGCAGCTGTTAAGAATTCTGGTAAGTAAACGAATAAATAAATTTGTTTGGCAATGCGAGAGCATGTCAAATAAGTACAAGTGTTCATGAGCGAAATATGGATTTTCCAAGTTTATTCCACACTTGTAGCTACTGGTATTTTCAATTTATATTTGTTATTTATTCTTATTAGGTATATAATAAAGCATGTGGGGTAAATGACCTCAACATCTTGTTTTCAAATTCAAAGATAAATTGTTTTCATCTAATATTTGTTATACTGTAAATACAGTAGCACTAGGTTCCCCAGGCGAAGGATACACACAGCAACCTGGCGATCTCCAGATGGTCGAACGGCCAACCAAATCGACCACGTGCTAATTGGCGCAAGGTACGCATCGAACATCTTGGACGTGCGAACTTTCCGAGGTGCAAACGTGGACTCTGACCACTTTCTTGTTGTGACAAAGTTCAGAGCCCGACTGTCCAATGAAAAGAAAACGAAGACCGCCCAAAGAAAGAAGTTCAACATCGCATGCCTTAGCACATCTGAGAAAGCCAGAGACTACAGTGAGCAATTGACCGGGAAACTCTCTGCCGTACACCCAGCCACAAGCGTCAACAACCAGTGGAACCAGTATCGCGACATTATTAAAGAGACAGCCGAGACCACCATAGGCTATCAACCACCCAGAAAAAAGAACCCGTGGTATGATGATGAATGCGCGGTATTGAAGCAGGAGACGGAAAATGCACGAATGCAAATGCTGCAACGGAAAACAAGAGCAGCAAGAGAGGAGTACCGTGAAAAGAGAAGGAAAGAGAAAAAACCCTGCGTAGAAAGAAAAGAGCATCCGCAGCCTCTCAGCTCAAGTATCTCGAAGAGTCCAGCACCGCCACCAACACCCGCCGGTTCTACAAAACAGCCAAGCAACTGGCATCTGGTTATAGGACTGGCACGCAAGCTCTTCGAAACAGCGAAGGGAACCTAGTCACCGAAGCACAGGGAATTGTAGACGTGTTTAAGCAGCATTTCCAGCAGCTGCTTAATGGGCATTATGTAGAGGAGGCGACAGGGGAACAAACAAGCATTAGACCAGTCAATGAAGATCCAGTCCCAGCACCCAGTACTGAAGAGGTTAAGAAAGCCATCCACAAGCTTAAGAACAACAAATCCGCCGGCTCGGATGGCCTACCAGCGGAACTCTTCAAGTATGGAGGAGATATTCTGGTAGGGTGCATGCACCAGCTCATCAACCAAGTTTGGGAGGAGGAAAGTATGCCCGATGACTGGTCAAATAGCTACATATGCCCAATCTACAAAAAAGGCGATCCTATGTCCTGCAAGAACTACAGAGGCATATCCCTAACCAACGTACTTTGTGAGCGTCTAAAACCTTTCTGCAACACTATGATCGGCACGTACCAGTGTGGCTTCAGGCCAGGCAGATCAACGATAGACCAAATCTTCACATTGAGGCAAATCCTGGAAAAGACCAACGAATTTCAAGTCGAGACCCACCACCTATTCATCGACTTCAAAGCCGCATATGATAGCATAAGTCGCCAAGAGCTTCTATTGGCGATGTCGGAACTCGGGATCCCGAAAAAACTGATCCAGCTATGCCGCATGACGTTACAAAATACGCGGTGCAACGTGCAAATGGGTAACAGCTCATCCGAGTTATTCCAGACGTGTACAGGGTTCAGGCAAGGAGATGCGCTATCATGTGATTTCTTCAACCTAGTCCTGGAGCAGATAGTGCGCAAGAGTGGTGTTAACATGGACGGCACTATCTTTAACAGGTCTTCTCAACTGCTTGGTTATGCGGACGACATCGACATCATCGGCCGTTCCAAGAGAGCTGTACTTGAAGCATTCACAGCTATTGATGAACAGGCGAAACGCGTTGGTCTTGAAGTGAATGAGGACAAAACAAAGTATATGCTATCAACAAACAAAGCCTCATCTGTCCATCGCCTAGGACAAAACGTCACTGTTGGTAGCAGTAATTTCGAGGTAGTCAAGGAGTTCACCTACCTCGGAACAAACATCAATCCCACGAACGACACCTTAGTGGAAATCCGACGAAGAATTACCCAAGCGAACCGCTGCTACTTCGGTTTGGCCAACCAAATGGGTTCAAAACTCCTTTCTCGAAAGACAAAGTGCACGCTATACAAAACTCTAATTTTACCAGTTCTACTCTACGGCGCCGAGTGCTGGACGATAAGTAAAAAAGGAGAATTGATCCTGGGCACTTTCGAGAGAAAAATTCTACGACGGATATTTGGTCCTTTATGCGAAGAGGGCGATTGGAGGAGAAGATTCAATCGTGAACTGTACGAGCTGTACCAAGATGTGGATGTAGTCCAAAGAGCCAAAACACGTCGACTACATTGGCTCGGCCACATCGAGCGAATGGACAACAACGCTCCAGCCAAGAAAATCTTCGAATCCCAGCCCCCAGGTTCGAGACGACCAGGAAGACCGAACCTCCGCTATAGGGACCAGGTGGTCACAGACGCAAGAGCGCTTGGTCTCGACGACTGGAGGGAGCGTGCGAGGGACCGCAGCCGATGGAAGACCGCAATATCTCAGGCAGAGACCCTTCATGGATCGGGAGCCAGATAAGTAAGTAAGTAAGTAAATACAGCCATACATACTTATGTTTAATTTGGTTGTACGAGCCCAGAAGAAAAATAGTTGGTCTACCGAGGATAAGATAATAAAATATGCTAATTTTTTAAATCTTCTCAATATTTTGTGATTTTCTTAAAGATTTATATACCTACCTATTTGAAATAAAAAATTGCAAAACAAGTAAAGAAAAAAATGCAATGGAGTGATCTTACAACACAAAACAATATTTTATCTATTTTTTAAGCACAAAATAGTTGGTCTATGTATGTTTGAAGCGAGCCCACCATTTTTGAATTTGTTATTTTTGAAAGTTTTTCCAGATTATTTCAATTTTTATTTTGAAAATATTCAAAATGGGTGTTTTAGATCCAAATAACACCTTTTGACCTAGCCCCCTTTTTTCGAAAATCAAATTGTTCAGATTTTTCTAGTTGTTCTGAACATTATTATAAGTTTTCGGACTTCTATGTTCAATATTTAAAAAGTTATGGGTGAAATTCGAAAAAAAAATTATAGCCCCTTTTTTTTAAAAACCTTACTTTTTAAATTTTTTCTGGCTTCAATAAGTGTTATTAGCAGTGTTCAAAAAATAAATAAAGTTGTAAAGTGTGATAATTGAATAATAATAATTGAGTTGTAAAGTGTGTTTTTAAAAAGCTAAATTAAAACTTTTTTTGTCCAAAATTGCAAACTGCGGCCCTCGATGTATTTTTAATTTTTATTTCGAATATTTAATAATACAGTAGACCAGTGTTTCCCAACCTTTTTTATGCTATGCCCCACCAAAGCTTTTCCAAAGTTCTAATGTTCCCCTTACAATATATTCATATAATTTTTTTAAAACTAAAAAATTGAAATTTTCACTAAAAAACTTGAGTAATTACAAAGAAATCACCAGAATCAGAAATTTTGTTCTTTAAATCCGTCGATAAAATGTCCAGATTCAATTTCATTTATAACGGTATTCGCAACTTCACATTCTTGAAGCCAATGAAACCTGTCAAAATGTGTGTTGTTAATAATTGACATACCTATCACTAAGGGTACCGAAACCAAATTTCTTCGTTTTTTAGATTAGTTTTAAGAAAATATCGATAACGGTTGCAATGTTATCAGAATGAAAATTTCGATTTAAAGAAGAGTGAACTATCGAGCATCTACTGTACATATTTGGAGAAATCATTGTTTATTACATAAATTAAATCAACCAAAACACGATTTTAAAAAACTCAAAAATCCGAGAGTTGTTCCTAGTAAAACTTGGTTTTTTCTAGCATAATGTATGTATATCAAGTCCAAATTAAAAAAAGCATTTTCAAACAAATAGACAAAAACACACTCTGCCCCCCCCCCTCCCTTTTCAAAACATCAAATTAAAAAAAAAATTTCTTCAATAGTTCATTTAAAAATATCAGAACTAAAGGATTTTAGAGCCTCAAACACTATTTACAATATAAAAAATAAAAATCCTTTTCGAAGTCAATGAATGGAAATAAATTAAGCATTTTTTTGGGAAGATATTCAAATTCATTGCGCCACCCAACGTCAAATTAAAAACAAAAAATATATTAAAGCAAAATGAAAAGAAATATCCCTCCTTAAAAAACGGTTTAAATTTAAATTAAGCCCCTAGTCAATGTTAACAAGTTTCATACACAAACATAACAAATAAAAGAGTTTAAATCAAAGATAAAATTGTTACGATTAATAAAAGGGAACTCTTATTCTGAGTCCCCCGTTTTGGATTAAAAAGTTTTAAAAAATTGAACTAGGATATTCTATAAAAATCTTTTTCAATAGTCAAATCTAAAACTTACAAAAAAAAATGATAAAAATTAGGTATTTTTAAAAATGTTCACCAACCCTACCCCCTTGTTTTTTTTTTTTCCAAAATCAAAAACTAAGCTAGAGTCCATGAGCAGATAAATAACAAAGTTTATAGTTTAATAAGCAGTTAATTGAAACTATCAAATCTATCATGTTTGGTAGAAACATTATAGCTCCATTTTATAAATTGCGTTTCTACATCCACCTTACATCGAACTAGAGCCAAAATAGACCAGTACCAAACCAGTTTTCAATGGCCAAAAATTGGAAAAATTATTATTGGCCAGTAAAAAAAGATTATTGGTATGTAAAAGGGTACAAATAAATTACCCCGCAACAGATGACCAGAAGTGGGGTTGGTAGGCGAAAAGGTGGGGTGGAGGTGTGAAAACAAAGTTTTTCACAATATCTGGCAACAGAAGACCCCTTATTGAAAAAAAATTGAAAGTTGTAGATAATTAAGAGAACTACAACTTTCACTTGGATCATTTTTTCACGTAGTCTCAAAAATATTGAGAAAAATACCAAAAAACAATTTTTTTATTTTCTATTTTTATCTTCGACTAAAATATCTCGATATTGATGAAATTTGGTAAAAAAAAAAAAAATTTTTAGATTTCAAGAAAGCTGTAATTTTTGTGAGCAAAATATAAATTTTTGGATTTTTTGACGAAAAAATTTTAGATTTTTGAAAATTTCAGGACGGTATTTTTTTATTGAAACCTCAACTTTAAGATGATATAGAAAAATCACACTGTTCTTATGAAAAAAAAAATGTCAAACAAAATGATCATTACAATTCCGATTTTTGCGTAAAGGCCAGTAACTGTTCAATTAATTTAATTGTTAATAGTGATGGAAAACGGTAATTTTAATGTTATGTAATAACAATGAAATCTTAGTTAATTGCTTAAGATTTGGACTGCTGAAATCCCAAGTGTTTAAAAACTACAAGTTAGTGTCTAAACAATTATTTTACCTACAAAAGTGCTTAAAATGACAATTTCGGGCAAGAAAATATGTTTGTATTTATTTATTTATCAACTCGTACCGTTCCACATCGTATACTGCTAATAATTTGTACTTATATTTTTATATTTGTATTTCTTTATTTTTTATTTTTTTTTATTTGTTTTGTGTTGCTTCGTCATAATCTCCTCTGAATCGTTGATTTCTTCTAAATTCTTTTAATTGTATTTCAGAGTTAGAAAATGCCATTTTTTCAAATTAAACGCACAAAAAATCAAAAATTTATAATTTCCTTCAAAAAAAATTACAACTTGCTTAAAGCCTAAAAATTAACGTTTTCGCCAAATTTCATCAAAATCGAGCTATTTATGTCAATAAATAAAAATAAAACCAAAAAATGGTTCTAATGGTTCCAAAAATGATTTAAGTGAAAATTGTAGGTCTCTTAAATATCTACCACTATTTCAAATATGTAAATTTTTTTTCAATAGGTCGACTATTGTCAGAAAACGCAAAAAACCTTGTTTTCACACCTCCTGTCCACCTTTTTGAATACCCACCCCACTTCCGGTCATCTATTGCGGGGCAATTTATTTTTCCCCTTTTAAAGGGTGGTTTAATTTTAAGGGCTGATTTTGAATGTGAATCACACCTAAACGTCAAGTTTTTTCTGTATTTCATTTGACATTTCTCAATTTCAGACTAACTCAATTTGAACCATGGAAAGATACATAATCGAGCAACGCGTAAAAGTTATTCAGGCTTATTATGAAAAATGGCAACAGTGGATGATCAATATTCGAATAAAATCATCTTCAGTGATGAGGCACATTTTCACCTCAGTGGATTCGTCAATAAGCAGAATTGCCGCATTTGGGCGAATGATAATACAAGAGATGATTGTCGAAAAACCAATGCACCCACAAAGAGTGACTGTTTGGTGCGGTTTATGGGCTGGCGGCATCATCGGGTCGTATTTTTTTCCAAAATGAGGCCGGTCAGGCAGTTACTGTGAATGGTGTTCGCTATCGTGAGATGATAACGAACTTTTTATGGCTCGAATTGGAAGATATGGATGAGAACAATATATGGTTTCAACTTGCCACACAGCTAACGAAACAATGGCTCTTTTGCGCGACAAATTCAATGGCCGTGTTATCTCACGTGGTGGCGATGTCAATTGGCCACCAAGATCATGGACACCGTTGGACTTCTTTCTTTGGGGTTATTTGAAAGAAAAGGTGTACGTCGATAAGCTAGCAACAATTCAAGAGCTAAAGGATGAGATAATTCGGCACATTAACGGCATAGAACCTCAATTATGCCTCAGCGTCATCGAAAATTTGGACCATCGGATGGAGGTGTGCCACCGAGGTCCCAGCCGCCATTTGGCCAGTATTTGTTCCATACATAATTGAACCATGCCAATATTATTAGTTTCCTTAATAATTTGTGTTTTATGCAAATCAACATCGGCCCTTAAAATTTAACCACCCTTTATGTACCAATAATCTTAAATTTTCCCATCATCCATACACTGCTAATAATTTTCCAAGCTTTTGGCCTTTGAAAACTTGATTGGCACTGGTCTATACCACTAGCTCCCAAAATATAGTCTCGCAAGCCTCTTGGAAATTCTTATTAGAGGTAAATTGTTACTTGGGTGGCTCCATACAAAGGAGCAATGACTTGTGCCAGCATTTCGGACATCTACGTATCTCATTCGATGGTCACAAACTTGAAAATTGAAACTGTATGAAAAAATAGTTTGTTTTATGATTACAAAAATCCTGCAAAAATAAAGCATTTAAGCTATAAAACTTTCCTTGAATTTCTTTTATAATACCGGTGTTGTTCGTCCTTTTTTCGATACATCTACATAATTACCCCAGGAATGCTCACATTTTGATAAAAAAAAAGCTTTCGCTTCATTTTTGTCCTCCTCGTAGTATACCTACGAAAAAGGAATTTATCCAACGTGGACAGAGATGAGCTTCCATAACAAAAAGCAAAAGTTTTACTAAACGTAAATTAAAATCGTTACCAACAGTTCAAAACCCTTTTGGTATCTGCTTTCAACAAAAAAGCGCAAAACAGCAGCCAGTTTTAAAATGGCACAGACGATAGCCTTCTTCTTTGTGGCATTTTGTCCTGCAATTCTGTAAAATAGGTATAAAAGCCACTTTATTCAGCGTTAACTAGATACATTACGAATTTGGAAACAAGAGAATAATCCTAAACGAAAATATAAGACATTTTATTTTTGCTTCTACTTCCTTTGTGTCTGGTAAATCTAATGGATTCGATTTGGATTTAATTAACCCTATTTCTCTAATTAGATCAACTTTTTTGGTATCTTCGCTTCTATGTTGTTCGTTATTTTCTGCATTTGAATTTCTTAAAAGAATTTTGGCAATACAACTCATTTGCACTTTTATTGACTTAATCGGCAGAAATTGAATATGAATATATACACTCCTCGTCAACTGAATACGCACAAACATTTTTTAATATACTTTATCCATTTTTTCCAAACAGTGATGGTTATTATGCGTTGATGCTAACTATTCCCTTAAGATGTTAAGCAGATAATTCCGAAAGAATTATCCAAAAACAACCGTGAGTTTTTCTTCAACCACTTGCAAAGTGTTTTATATGCAAAGTAGGAGTTTTTTTTTTTAGTCAACTGAATAGGTACAACGCCATTTTCTTCGTTGTTTATAAGTTTTTTGGAGTGCTTGACAGTTTAAATTAACGATTTTAGTGTTTTCAGTAAAATTTAATTCTTGATTTCAAATTTTAAGAAAAATGGGTAGATCTACGTGTCTTAACAGCGTTGAAAAAGCTAAAATCGATTTACTTAGAGACCAAGGCCTAACTGGACGTGCAATAGCTGATAAAGTTGGCCGAAGTTTTAATGTAGTTTATTCTTACTTGAAAAATAAAGATGCATACGGCAAAAACATGAAGGGAGGTAAGAAAACAGCAACAACAGCAGCTGAGAGACGAAGAATTTTAAGATATGCATCAAATTCCTCTTGCAATGAACTGACAAATTCTCCAAGAGTATAATTATCATGAATAAGTGCTCCTCGTGTAGCCGTTCGGAATCGGCAAAAAACTGTAGGTCCCCCCATTCCTGCCAACAACACGCTTACAAGAATGGTTGAGAGTTGTAAGTCACTAAGGCCCTGGCTCTCCACGAGCTGTTGGGCCACCCATTTCATAAAAGTAAATAAAAACTGTTTATTGAGACAACGGTGCAGCTGTTAAGAATTCTGGTAAGTAAACGAATAAATAAATTTGTTTGGCAATGCGTGAGCATGTCAAATAAGTACAAGTGTTCATGAGCGAAATATGGATTTTCCAAGTTTATTCCACACTTGTAGCTACTGGTATTTTCAATTTATATTTGTTATTTATTCTTATTAGGTATATAATAAAGCATGTGGGGTAAATGACCTCAACATCTTGTTTTCAAATTCAAAGATAAATTGTTTTCATCTAATATTTGTTATACTGTAAATACAGTAGCACTAGGTTCCCCAGGCGAAGGATACACACAGCAACCTGGCGATCTCCAGATGGTCGAACGGCCAACCAAATCGACCACGTGCTAATTGGCGCAAGGTACGCATCGAACATCTTGGACGTGCGAACTTTCCGAGGTGCAAACGTGGACTCTGACCACTTTCTTGTTGTGACAAAGTTCAGAGCCCGACTGTCCAATGAAAAGAAAACAAAGACCGCCCAAAGAAAGAAGTTCAACATCGCATGCCTTAGCACATCTGAGAAAGCCAGAGACTACAGTGAGCAATTGACCGGGAAACTCTCTGCCGTACACCCAGCCACAAGCGTCAACAACCAGTGGAACCAGTATCGCGACATTATTAAAGAGACAGCCGAGACCACCATAGGCTATCAACCACCCAGAAAAAAGAACCCGTGGTATGATGATGAATGCGCGGTATTGAAGCAGGAGACGGAAAATGCACGAATGCAAATGCTGCAACGGAAAACAAGAGCAGCAAGAGAGGAGTACCGTGAAAAGAGAAGGAAAGAGAAAAAACCCTGCGTAGAAAGAAAAGAGCATCCGCAGCCTCTCAGCTCAAGTATCTCGAAGAGTCCAGCACCGCCACCAACACCCGCCGGTTCTACAAAACAGCCAAGCAACTGGCATCTGGTTATAGGACTGGCACGCAAGCTCTTCGAAACAGCGAAGGGAACCTAGTCACCGAAGCACAGGGAATTGTAGACGTGTTTAAGCAGCATTTCCAGCAGCTGCTTAATGGGCATTATGTAGAGGAGGCGACAGGGGAACAAACAAGCATTAGACCAGTCAATGAAGATCCAGTCCCAGCACCCAGTACTGAAGAGGTTAAGAAAGCCATCCACAAGCTTAAGAACAACAAATCCGCCGGCTCGGATGGCCTACCAGCGGAACTCTTCAAGTATGGAGGAGATATTCTGGTAGGGTGCATGCACCAGCTCATCAACCAAGTTTGGGAGGAGGAAAGTATGCCCGATGACTGGTCAAATAGCTACATATGCCCAATCTACAAAAAAGGCGATCCTATGTCCTGCAAGAACTACAGAGGCATATCCCTATCCAACGTACTTTGTGAGCGTCTAAAACCTTTCTGCAACACTATGATCGGCACGTACCAGTGTGGCTTCAGGCCAGGCAGATCAACGATAGACCAAATCTTCACATTGAGGCAAATCCTGGAAAAGACCAACGAATTTCAAGTCGAGACCCACCACCTATTCATCGACTTCAAAGCCGCATATGATAGCATAAGTCGCCAAGAGCTTCTATTGGCGATGTCGGAACTCGGGATCCCGAAAAAACTGATCCAGCTATGCCGCATGACGTTACAAAATACGCGGTGCAACGTGCAAATGGGTAACAGCTCATCCGAGTTATTCCAGACGTGTACAGGGTTCAGGCAAGGAGATGCGCTATCATGTGATTTCTTCAACCTAGTCCTGGAGCAGATAGTGCGCAAGAGTGGTGTTAACATGGACGGCACTATCTTTAACAGGTCTTCTCAACTGCTTGGTTATGCGGACGACATCGACATCATCGGCCGTTCCAAGAGAGCTGTACTTGAAGCATTCACAGCTATTGATGAACAGGCGAAACGCGTTGGTCTTGAAGTGAATGAGGACAAAACAAAGTATATGCTATCAACAAACAAAGCCTCATCTGTCCATCGCCTAGGACAAAACGTCACTGTTGGTAGCAGTAATTTCGAGGTAGTCAAGGAGTTCACCTACCTTACTTTTTAAATTTTTTCTGGCTTCAAAAAGTGTTATTAGCAGTGTTCAAAAAATAAATAAAGTTGTAAAGTGTGATAATTGAATAATAATAATTGAGTTGTAAAGTGTGTTTTTAAAAAGCTAAATTAAAACTTTTTTTGTCCAAAATTGCAAACTGCGGCCCTCGATGTATTTTTAATTTTTATTTCGAATATTTAAAAATACAGTAGACCACACAGAGAAAAAAGTACCACATAAAATAGAAGAAAAGTAATAAGATTTCTCTATGGTTTTCATCCAAGAAGAAGGTCTTATTAAAACCATAGAGATTATCTTATCAGAATGTTAATGACCATTTTATAGGATATCCACATATTTTTAAGAAGATATCTTATTAGCTTTCAATACGAATGCTTCTTAAAACAATAAGAAAACTTATTGAAAAGTATGAGGAAAACTCTTAGGAACAATAAGAAAATCTCTTTGATAGTATGTGAAAATCTTTTAGAAACAATAAGAGGATCTTATTGATAATATGTGACAATCTTTTAGATACAATAAGATGGTCTTATTGAAAAGGGATGAAAATCTCTTGGAAAAACAATAAGGTGAGCGTATTGAAAGTTTGTAGGATTCTGTCTGAAGTAATGTGAAATAGAAGAAATTAAAAATTAAAATTAATTTATAAATGAAATCTAAGATTGAAATTAAAATTTCTTTTATTTCACATTATTTCAAACAGAATCCTACAAACTTTCAATAAGCTCACTATTGTTTTTCCAAGAGATTTTCATCCCTTTTCAATAAGACCATCTTATTGTTTATAAAAGATTGTCAAATATTATCTTAAAGATCGTCACATATTATCAATAAGATCTTCTTATTGTTTCTAAAAGATTGAGAGAGATTGCCAGCCATTAAGGTTTCCATAAGATAAGGTTATTTTTTAAATTCTTTTTCACATGACGAAAAGACGCAATAGTTATATTTTTTTCATTTTTTTTATTTTTTGTTGCTTACAAAAAGTGTTACATAAAAATCAATTCTCAATAACAAAAAATAAAGGAACACATACACCTTCAGCAACGTCGACGCCAAACTACTCAGGCCCCAGGAGTCAAAAATTTGCCGTGTCTCCGCAATATCCTCATCTTTCCATACTACCGCTGGAATGCTCACTAATTCACCGGGTAGTTCAATTTCACTTTCACTCGCGTTAAAATATGGAATATTTTCCATTTAAAAACTCTTTTTACTTACTTTATAATTTTTTTCCCAAAAACGATAGGCCGATACGGGTCAAATCACACGCACGTCTAATTGCGATCACAATTCCCTTAACAATGCAAATGCAAAGCACCTTTGCAGGTATCACACACAAACACAATGTTTATGAGAAAACTCATGCTAATAAGAAGGAATTCTTTTTGTTTCAAGAAGATTTCCTTAGACGAGTAAAAAGTAATAAGTTTACCTTTTTAAACCAGAAAGCTAATAATAATACACTCACATTGGGTATGAAAAAGTGGATTTTTAATGACTTTTCAGTATTCACATCTCACTTCAATGAAGGAGTGGGAGCGAGATAGGAATGCTGAAAAGTCATTAAAAATTCACTTTTTCATACCCAATGTGGACACCGTCATATGCATGACATTCATTTGAACAGTGTATACATAACCTACCCCGCATTATAAGTTTATCTTTTTAAGATCGAAAAGTAATAAGGTTTTCTTATTGTTCATCAAACGCTTGATCTACTGCCTAAATTTTTAAAAGAAAAACTTTACGATTTAAGAAGATGTCTTCTAAAAAATGATTAGTAATAAGGTTTTCACATTGTTTACATCATTTAATGTGACTTTCCATTTAGAAACTGTAGTACAAAATTTTCAAAACTTCAATAAGATTTTCTTTATAAAATCAATTAGATTTCTCTATGAAAATATCATATTATTCAATACTTTCAATAAGATTTCTTAGCAAAGTAGCTCAATAAGGCAATCTTATTGATTTTATGTAGTACTTTTTCTCTCTGTGCAGTGTTTCCCAACCTTTTTTATGCTATGCCCCACCAAAGCTTTTCCAAAGTTCTAATGTTCCCCTTACAATATATTCATATAATTTTTTTAAAACTAAAAAATTGAAATTTTCACTAAAAAACTTGAGTAATTACAAAGAAATCACCAGAATCAGAAATTTTGTTCTTTAAATCCGTCGATAAAATGTCCAGATTCAATTTCATTTATAACGGTATTCGCAACTTCACATTCTTGAAGCCAATGAAACCTGTCAAAATGTGTGTTGTTAATAATTGACATACCTATCACTAAGGGTACCGAAACCAAATTTCTTCGTTTTTTAGATTAGTTTTAAGAAAATATCGATAACGGTTGCAATGTTATCAGAATGAAAATTTCGATTTAAAGAAGAGTGAACTATCGAGCATCTACTGTACATATTTGGAGAAATCATTGTTTATTACATAAATTAAATCAACCAAAACACGATTTTAAAAAACTCAAAAATCCGAGAGTTGTTCCTAGTAAAACTTGGTTTTTTCTAGCATAATGTATGTGTATCAAGTCCAAATTAAAAAAAGCATTTTCAAACAAATAGACAAAAACACACTCTGCCCCCCCCCCTCCCTTTTCAAAACATCAAATTAAAAAAAAAATTTCTTCAATAGTTCATTTAAAAATATCAGAACTAAAGGATTTTAGAGCCTCAAACACTATTTACAATATAAAAAATAAAAATCCTTTTCGAAGTCAATGAATGGAAATAAATTAAGCATTTTTTTGGGAAGATATTCAAATTCATTGCGCCACCCAACGTCAAATTAAAAACAAAAAATATATTAAAGCAAAATGAAAAGAAATATCCCTCCTTAAAAAACGGTTTAAATTTAAATTAAGCCCCTAGTCAATGTTAACAAGTTTCATACACAAACATAACAAATAAAAGAGTTTAAATCAAAGATAAAATTGTTACGATTAATAAAAGGGAACTCTTATTCTGAGTCCCCCGTTTTGGATTAAAAAGTTTTAAAAAATTGAACTAGGATATTCTATAAAAATCTTTTTCAATAGTCAAATCTAAAACTTACAAAAAAAAATGATAAAAATTAGGTATTTTTAAAAATGTTCACCAACCCTACCCCCTTGTTTTTTTTTTTTCCAAAATCAAAAACTAAGCTAGAGTCCATGAGCAGATAAATAACAAAGTTTATAGTTTAATAAGCAGTTAATTGAAACTATCAAATCTATCATGTTTGGTAGAAACATTATAGCTCCATTTTATAAATTGCGTTTCTACATCCACCTTACATCGAACTAGAGCCAAAATAGACCAGTACCAAACCAGTTTTCAATGGCCAAAAATTGGAAAAATTATTATTGGCCAGTAAAAAAAGATTATTGGTATGTAAAAGGGTACAAATAAATTACCCCGCAACAGATGACCAGAAGTGGGGTTGGTAGGCGAAAAGGTGGGGTGGAGGTGTGAAAACAAAGTTTTTCACAATATCTGGCAACAGAAGACCCCTTATTGAAAAAAAATTGAAAGTTGTAGATAATTAAGAGAACTACAACTTTCACTTGGATCATTTTTTCACGTAGTCTCAAAAATATTGAGAAAAATACCAAAAAACAATTTTTTTATTTTCTATTTTTATCTTCGACTAAAATATCTCGATATTGATGAAATTTGGTAAAAAAAAAAAAATTTTTAGATTTCAAGAAAGCTGTAATTTTTGTGAGCAAAATATAAATTTTTGGATTTTTTGACGAAAAAATTTTAGATTTTTGAAAATTTCAGGACGGTATTTTTTTATTGAAACCTCAACTTTAAGATGATATAGAAAAATCACACTGTTCTTATGAAAAAAAAAATGTCAAACAAAATGATCATTACAATTCCGATTTTTGCGTAAAGGCCAGTAACTGTTCAATTAATTTAATTGTTAATAGTGATGGAAAACGGTAATTTTAATGTTATGTAATAACAATGAAATCTTAGTTAATTGCTTAAGATTTGGACTGCTGAAATCCCAAGTGTTTAAAAACTACAAGTTAGTGTCTAAACAATTATTTTACCTACAAAAGTGCTTAAAATGACAATTTCGGGCAAGAAAATATGTTTGTATTTATTTATTTATCAACTCGTACCGTTCCACATCGTATACTGCTAATAATTTGTACTTATATTTTTATATTTGTATTTCTTTATTTTTTATTTTTTTTTATTTGTTTTGTTTTGCTTCGTCATAATCTCCTCTGAATCGTTGATTTCTTCTAAATTCTTTTAATTGTATTTCAGAGTTAGAAAATGCCATTTTTTCAAATTAAACGCACAAAAAATCAAAAATTTATAATTTCCTTCAAAAAAAATTACAACTTGCTTAAAGCCTAAAAATTAACGTTTTCGCCAAATTTCATCAAAATCGAGCTATTTATGTCAATAAATAAAAATAAAACCAAAAAATGGTTCTAATGGTTCCAAAAATGATTTAAGTGAAAATTGTAGGTCTCTTAAATATCTACCACTATTTCAAATATGTAAATTTTTTTTCAATAGGTCGACTATTGTCAGAAAACGCAAAAAACCTTGTTTTCACACCTCCTGCCCACCTTTTTGAATACCCACCCCACTTCCGGTCATCTATTGCGGGGCAATTTATTTTTCCCCTTTTAAAGGGTGGTTTAATTTTAAGGGCTGATTTTGAATGTGAATCACACCTAAACGTCAAGTTTTTTCTGTATTTCATTTGACATTTCTCAATTTCAGACTAACTCAATTTGAACCATGGAAAGATACATAATCGAGCAACGCGTAAAAGTTATTCAGGCTTATTATGAAAAATGGCAACAGTGGATGATCAATATTCGAATAAAATCATCTTCAGTGATGAGGCACATTTTCACCTCAGTGGATTCGTCAATAAGCAGAATTGCCGCATTTGGGCGAATGATAATACAAGAGATGATTGTCGAAAAACCAATGCACCCACAAAGAGTGACTGTTTGGTGCGGTTTATGGGCTGGCGGCATCATCGGGTCGTATTTTTTTCCAAAATGAGGCCGGTCAGGCAGTTACTGTGAATGGTGTTCGCTATCGTGAGATGATAACGAACTTTTTATGGCTCGAATTGGAAGATATGGATGAGAACAATATATGGTTTCAACTTGCCACACAGCTAACGAAACAATGGCTCTTTTGCGCGACAAATTCAATGGCCGTGTTATCTCACGTGGTGGCGATGTCAATTGGCCACCAAGATCATGGACACCGTTGGACTTCTTTCTTTGGGGTTATTTGAAAGAAAAGGTGTACGTCGATAAGCTAGCAACAATTCAAGAGCTAAAGGATGAGATAATTCGGCACATTAACGGCATAGAACCTCAATTATGCCTCAGCGTCATCGAAAATTTGGACCATCGGATGGAGGTGTGCCACCGAGGTCCCAGCCGCCATTTGGCCAGTATTTGTTCCATACATAATTGAACCATGCCAATATTATTAGTTTCCTTAATAATTTGTGTTTTATGCAAATCAACATCGGCCCTTAAAATTTAACCACCCTTTATGTACCAATAATCTTAAATTTTCCCATCATCCATACACTGCTAATAATTTTCCAAGCTTTTGGCCTTTGAAAACTTGATTGGCACTGGTCTATACCACTAGCTCCCAAAATATAGTCTCGCAAGCCTCTTGGAAATTCTTATTAGAGGTAAATTGTTACTTGGGTGGCTCCATACAAAGGAGCAATGACTTGTGCCAGCATTTCGGACATCTACGTATCTCATTCGATGGTCACAAACTTGAAAATTGAAACTGTATGAAAAAATAGTTTGTTTTATGATTACAAAAATCCTGCAAAAATAAAACATTTAAGCTATAAAACTTTCCTTGAATTTCTTTTATAATACCGGTGTTGTTCGTCCTTTTTTCGATACATCTACATAATTACCCCAGGAATGCTCACATTTTGATAAAAAAAAAGCTTTCGCTTCATTTTTGTCCTCCTCGTAGTATACCTACGAAAAAGGAATTTATCCAACGTGGACAGAGATGAGCTTCCATAACAAAAAGCAAAAGTTTTACTAAACGTAAATTAAAATCGTTACCAACAGTTCAAAACCCTTTTGGTATCTGCTTTCAACAAAAAAGCGCAAAACAGCAGCCAGTTTTAAAATGGCACAGACGATAGCCTTCTTCTTTGTGGCATTTTGTCCTGCAATTCTGTAAAATAGGTATAAAAGCCACTTTATTCAGCGTTAACTAGATACATTACGAATTTGGAAACAAGAGAATAATCCTAAACGAAAATATAAGACATTTTATTTTTGCTTCTACTTCCTTTGTGTCTGGTAAATCTAATGGATTCGATTTGGATTTAATTAACCCTATTTCTCTAATTAGATCAACTTTTTTGGTATCTTCGCTTCTATGTTGTTCGTTATTTTCTGCATTTGAATTTCTTAAAAGAATTTTGGCAATACAACTCATTTGCACTTTTATTGACTTAATCGGCAGAAATTGAATATGAATATATACACTCCTCGTCAACTGAATACGCACAAACATTTTTTAATATACTTTATCCATTTTTTCCAAACAGTGATGGTTATTATGCGTTGATGCTAACTATTCCCTTAAGATGTTAAGCAGATAATTCCGAAAGAATTATCCAAAAACAACCGTGAGTTTTTCTTCAACCACTTGCAAAGTGTTTTATATGCAAAGTAGGAGTTTTTTTTTTTAGTCAACTGAATAGGTACAACGCCATTTTCTTCGTTGTTTATAAGTTTTTTGGAGTGCTTGACAGTTTAAATTAACGATTTTAGTGTTTTCAGTAAAATTTAATTCTTGATTTCAAATTTTAAGAAAAATGGGTAGATCTACGTGTCTTAACAGTGTTGAAAAAGCTAAAATCGATTTACTTAGAGACCAAGGCCTAACTGGACGTGCAATAGCTGATAAAGTTGGCCGAAGTTTTAATGTAGTTTATTCTTACTTGAAAAATAAAGATGCATACGGCAAAAACATGAAGGGAGGTAAGAAAACAGCAACAACAGCAGCTGAGAGACGAAGAATTTTAAGATATGCATCAAATTCTTCTGATTCTGTGGCAAAAATAAAACAAAAAGTCGGCGTAAACGCAAGTTGCTCAACAGTATTAAGAGTAATCAACAACTCAAGCCATCTTAAACGAATGAAACTTAAGAAAAAACCACCACTTGACGAGAGACGGAAAATGTTGCGATTAGATTTTTCAAGACTTCACATGAGTTGGAAAAAAGAATGGTATCACGTGGTTTTTTCAGATGAAAAAAAGTTTAATTTCGATGGCCCTGATGGGTTCAACTTCTATTTTCACGACTTAAGAAAAGAAAAAAGATTTTTAAAGCGCCATCATAGTCGTGAAGGAGGTGTCATGATATGGGGAGCAGTCAGTTATTATGGAACAGTTGAGCTCGAGGTTGTAACATCAAGAATGACAGCAGCTGGGTATAAAGTAATTTTGGAAAGAAATTTTCCTAAATTTTCTAACATCTTTGGACCCATAAACTGGACCTACCAACATGATAATGCGCCTATTCACTCAGCGCGCATAATAAAAACATGGATAGAGGAGCAACAAGTGCAGTTGCTTCAATGGCCGCCGTACTCACCTGATCTAAACATCATAGAAAATGTCTGGAAATGGTTAGTACGCAAAGTTTATGAGGGTGGTCGTCAGTTCAAAGACAAAGAAACCTTAATTTCTGCAATCAAATTAGCGTGGAGCGAAATTTCGTTAAATTACATTAAAAAGCTATACGATTCCATGCCGGATCGAATTTACGAAGTAATTAAAAATAAAGGTGGAAGTACCCACTACTAAACTTAAACAAAAACTTGTTTCATTCCATTCCAATACCAATTTTAATTTTTGTACCTATTCAGTTGACTCAAAAAAAACTTCTACTTTGCATAAGTTACACTTTGGAAGTGGTTGAAGGAAAAACTCACGGTTGTTTTTGGATAAAACTTTGAAATTCTGTTATTTATATGTTACGAAAATTTTTACCATCAACAGATGGCATAATAACCATCACTGTTTGGAAAAAATGGATAAAATATATTCAAAAATGTTTGTGCGTATTCAGTTGACGAGGAGTGTAAATATAATATAAAATGCACGACTGGGTCGATTGTACTTGCTCTTATGTTCAAGACACTGCGGGTCTTAGAAAATTGTATATAAAAATATGGAAATTTTGAGATAAAAAGTAGAGAAGCATGAAATACGACATTTAAATTGGCTAAAACAACTCTTTTGACGGTTTGAGGTGAAAAAAAGAATGCCATCTTAATTCTTGATTAAATATGATTGTATGGGACAAAAAAAATTTAAAACCTTTGGAGCGGGTTTTTAAAAATCAATTTTTTATATATAAAATTCTCAAAACATTTTTAAGAACATATTTTGGTATGCAAATCAAGTATTATTTATGTTAAAATATACTTTTAAATTTAACACTTAAAAGACCGAACCAAATTTGTGGTCTAGAGTTAATATTGTTTTTTTTTAAACCAGGTTCCTTTTTTGACCACAAAATTTATAAATTTATTAAAAAAAGACCAAAAATAACTTTTAAACAAAATTTAATTTTATTCGTCAAAATTTTTTTTTAATAAAATACCGAATGCATTTCGGGCAAACAAGCTGCTCATCATCAGCGATTAACACGATACTAACAAAATAGATAAAAGAAGAAGAAAGTAAACAAAGAAAATGAAACAATAAATCAGATGAGACAAAATAGAGGAGACACAATAGGTCTGTTCCTTGCCGACTTTCAAACAGTTTGAAACCGCCAGATTTAGTCCGCAGTCGTTCCACACTTTAAAAATTGTACTGGTCCGCACCAAATCTGGCCTGAAACTGTTTGGGACTAAACCATGGAACAGGGTTAATATTGCCGCTGTCGGTGTTCATGACGTTTGGTGTTTTATATATGTATAATGATTCGTAGGCATCTAATTTCCTTTCATTATGTACGTGCTTTAAAAGGCGGACACTTTCATTAAAGCTCCCGATGTTGTGCGGCGGGTTGTTGTTGTTGCATTCTGCATATATGTGTGCTGCTACTGCTGAACGATTAAGCTGTTTATGTTTTACACAGCTGATATGTTCCTTGAAACGAGTTTCAATCCCACGCCGCGTCTGACCTACATACTAAGCTGTGCAATCACGTCTCATCTGATTTATTGTTTCATTTTCTTTGTTTACTTTCTTCTTCTTTTATCTATTTTGTTAGTATCGTGTTAATCGCTGATGATGAGCAGCTTGTCTGCCCGAAATGCATTCGGTATTTTATTAAAAACAAATTTTTGACGAATAAAAATTAAATTTTGTTAAAAAGTTATTTTTGGTCTTTTTTTAATAAATTTATAAATTTTGTGGTCAAAAAAGGAACCTGGTTAAAAAACAATATATATTTATGTGTATGTAAAAACAAAATTTGAAGAAAAAAATTCTCAACCCTTTTTTATGTAACGAATTTTCAAAAAAAAAATTTAAACTTTTTTAAAAATTCAAAAATCTTTTTTTTGAAAATTTTGATATGCAATATTATTTAATTTTATCTGAAATTTGTATATAAAAAACTCTTCTAAATCCATTCAGCCGATAACGAGAAAATTCAAAATTAAAAAAATACGTTATATGACAGGTACTATTAACAATTGCTTAGTGTATAATTTTTGGTAGTAGATCGTACTAATTTAAGTATATGAAAAAAGTTTAATCAAAATCGTAGGAGTCGTTTTTAAGCAAAAAATATTTTCCTTTGCGGTTTTTTAACTTTTGTATGGAAGGTACCGTCAGTTTTTCATAAATGTAAATTTTTTTCTAAAAATATTGCAGAGAATTAAAAACTCTTAAATATCGAGTTTAAAAAAAATCGATCATATCGTTTTCGAAATACGTATTTGATTTTCAAAAAAAAAAAATTGAAACATTTTTTAAAAATCCAAAAAATATTTTTTTCAAAAATTTTGGTACACAAAACTATTTATATTTTTTGGAAGCTTCTGTATAAAAAAATATTTGAAATCGGTCGTATCCTTTTGAAGAAAATCAATAATTAAAATAATGGTTCTTTGGGAGGTATCATTAATAACCATTTTTAAATAATGGTTTTCCACCCGAAGGAAGCCTTTACTAAAATAAATGTACTAATTTTTTTATAAGAAATGTTGTAGAGCCGTTTTTGAGAAAAAAACGATTATGTAAAATTGCTTAAAAAAATTGGATGGTAGGTACCGTTATTTTTGGTTCTAAAATAAAAATAAATAATCACCAGAAACCACTATGTACCAAGTTTGAAGAAAATCGATCGAGCCGCTTAGGCTGTAGACGCAACAGACAGACAGACAGACAGACGACAGACAGAATTGTGCCACCCACTTTTTTGATGTTCTCTATCATCATAATATCATGTTTGATTGTTATCTCAAAAATTTTTCTTGCACGAATCCAAAACTTGCCTTATAGTATAGCACCTATAATCGCAAGTAAAAAGATAAAGCTATTTTTGGAGCAAGCTAAAGGTAGCTAGTCATAGCTATTACTTAGAGCTAAAGCTAGACAGTTCTAGCCTAAGCTTGGTTTCATGTCAATAAAAAAAGATTACGCTAAACAGCTTCTAAGACGCAATTTTGTATCGATGTTTACCGAATAATATAAAAATCACAGCATGGAGATACTGTGAATTTTATCATTCTAAGGGAATTTGGTTAAATTCAGACACTGAGCACTGGCATTTGTTTTCTATGTGTCTGAATTTAAACAAATTCCCTTAGAATGATAAAATTCACAGTGTATTCATGCTATGATTTCTATATGGTAAACATCGACCCAAATTTGCGCCTTAGAATTAGAAGTGTACAAAAGCATCTAACTGGTGAGCCCAACTATCGAACCTGGGCGAAACGCAATATTATGGAGTTGAGCTCACTTGAACTTTTAACTTGAATTATAAATATTCAGTCACTCCACTTAATCAGAAGAATTTCTTTTCAAATTTTCTTCATATTCTATTATTACAAAAATTACTGCAAAAGCAAAGCATTTAAGCTATAAGACCCTTTTATGTTACAATACCGTTGTTGGACGTCCATTTTTAGAGCTTCAATTTTGATGTGGCTGCGCTGGCTGCCATCGATACATCCAATTACCCCAAAAATAATCACTTTTTCATAGAAAAAAACTTTGGTTAATTTTTTTCCTCCTCGTAGTATAGGGAATTTATCCATGACATGAGCTTCCATAACATCAAGTTAAGTTGGGTTTTATGTGCAGTGGATGCTGCAAGTTTTACATCAATTTATATTGAATAATTTTGAATGAACAACAACAACTTGCGTGTGTTACCACCAAGTATATAGGCTGGAGTTATAGCTATTTCACGAGAGCCACCTCGATCATCAGACTGCTTTAGTGGTGCTTAGTCTGGTTATGCTCGTATTAATTGAAAAATTCTTTGCCGTCATCTGGGAGCGAATATACTTAGTGGTAACACACGCAAGTTGTTGTTGTTCATTCAAAATTATTCAACTAAACTCATATAGTTAGTTTTGCTATACCTACGTAAATTAAAATCGTTACCACTAGTCCAACACCCTTTCGGTATCTGCCTTCTGCAAAAAAGCACAATACGCCAGTTTTAAAATTGGTGGCATAGACGATAGTCTTCTTTCTTTGTGGCATTTTGTCCTGCAATTCTGTAAAGTAGGTAAATAAAAGCCACTTTATTCAGTCACGGAACGAAAATGGCGATTTGCTTGTCGACTTTTGGTATGCGCATCTTCTTGTGCTAGGTGGGACTGTATTTAAGCATAAGACGTGCAACAAAATCACCTGGGTGCATCCGGACTGTCAACCTCAAAAACAAATTGACCATATCATGATTCAGCAGCGATGGGGGAAGTCAATGTATGATATTTGAAGTAACGGGTGATTTTTTAGCTGGTTTGGTTTTGGCAACACTGGTTTTGACAGCTGACGTGTGTTTAGTACCTTGTGTCACTGTCAAACAGCTTCAGTTTGGTTTGCAATTTAACCATGGATCGTCTTACAAATGAACAACGCTTGCAAATTATTGAATTTTACTATCAAAATTCGTGCTCGGTTCGAAATGTTCATCGCGCGCTGCTTCCATTTTATGGTCGGCATTCTCGACCTTCTGAGCAGTCTATTCGGAAGATTGTGACCAAATTTCGCACCAAATTTACTTTGTTGGACATTAAACCACCAACACGTTTACGTACTGTGCGTAGTGAAGAAAATATTGCGGCCGTATCAGCTAGTGTGACAGAAGACCGCGAAATGTCGATTCGGCGCCGTTCCCAGCAGTTACTGTCAATGGTGAACGCTACCGAGCGATGATAACAAACTTTTTTTTGCCCGAAATGGAAGTTCTTGACTTGCATGATATGTGGTTTCAACAAGACGGTGCCACATGCCACACAGCACGCGAAACAATGGCGCAATTGCGAGGCGAGTTTGGTGAACAGTTAATTTCACGTTTCGGGCCGGTCAATTGGCCGCCTAGATCGTGCGATTTGACACCATTAGATTATTTTTTGTGGGGATATGTCAAGGCTAATGTCTATAGGGACAAGCCCGCTTTGATTGACGCACTGGAAGCCAACATCCATGCATTCATTCGTGAGATACCGGCCGATATGTGTGAAAGAGTATGCCAAAATTGGACTCAGCGGATGGGCTACCTGAGACGCAGCCGCGGTCAACATTTGCATGAAATTATCTTTAAACATTAAATTGCAAGGTTCAAACTATCGATTCAAATAAATATTTCATTCATTTTTTCGAATTTATTGTGTTTTTTTTTTTTAAAGTTCTAAACCTCTTAAAAAATCACCCGTTATAAGAAATGCCGATGTGAGAAGCGACCAGGCGACCACCATTTGGGTCCGATGGCCTCAAACTACAATCGCAGGATGCAGCAAGGAGTCCAATATTCAATACGAATGCTTTAAATGACCCCAACATTTGTCGTAACTATATCACCACCCTTTACGACAAATATTCGTCACTTAACGGAATTCAACACTCAACAATTGATGAGGTGTGGGGCGAAGT
Organism: Dasysyrphus tricinctus; assembly: GCA_963921185.1. NCBI lineage: Eukaryota > Metazoa > Arthropoda > Insecta > Diptera > Syrphidae > Dasysyrphus > Dasysyrphus tricinctus. The sequence continues at coordinate 108,823,450 of OY992530.1, forward strand.
AAAAGACGCAAATAAATGCCGAAGAAGATGTTCAACGAAAGGCTGAATTGCGAAGCAAGTATGGTATTGCACATAAGATGGTCTATCGCTGTGTGAGGTGTGACAGAGTGTGAGTTAAGATGGACTCGCAGATAATGCGAAAAACGCTGCCAGGAGAGGAGATATCCAGGAATTGTACCAAATAGCCAAAGATGTTATTGGGAAAAAAACATCACCAATGATCCGGTTATGGATGTGGATGGCACACTTTTGGTGCCCTGCTAAATGAGGATTCAGTTGAGCAGAGTGCTGAAGTGCCCCAACTAAACGAGATGCGTAGATGTATAGGGGTATTGACATCGAACCCCCTTCTGTATCAGAAATTCAAACATCAATAAATCTCCTCAAAAACAACAAGGCAGCTGGACTTGACGGAGTACCAGCTGAGTTCCTGAAAGCCGATCCCGCAACAGCGGCTAGTATTGTTTGTCCGTTGATTCAAATCATTTGGGAAAATGAAAACTATCCCAAGGGCTGGAAAGATGGCGTGATTGTTAAGCTGCCAAAGAAAGGTGACCTCACGTTGCATTACCATTTTGTCCGTTTTCTCAAAACTAGTGCAATCATCATTCTCGAGCGGATAAAGGATAGAATCGAGTCTACACTCAAGAGTCATCAAGCTGGCTTCCGCAGTGGTCAATCGTGTGTCGGCCATATCCAGACCCTGCGTATCGTCCTGTCCTGGAATAGTCGATGGAATTTCAATTACCACTTTACCTCATGTCTCTTCCTGCTGGCGTGGACGGCTGAGCTTCAGGGCATTAAATATGGAGACCGTTCGAAAGACTCAGTCATTTAGACTATGCCGATGACTATGTATACTGGCAAATAACATCAGTGGGCTGAACGGGATGTGCCAAGCACTGCAAGTAAAGGGAGAGTCGAGTGGTCTAAGAAGAAACAGCAAACAAAAAAATATGTTCACAGGCTGCTCCACACAGCAGCGTATTATTCTACAGGAGACGCCAGTGGAAGTCAAACAGTTTAACTACCTTGGCAGTGTTATTTCTACAAACGGTGTTACGGATCTGGACGTTAAAAGTAGAAAGTCCCCGATTTGGAAATCCAGTCAAATCTCCTTACGCACTAAGTTGAGATTCTTCGAATCCAATGTCAAATCCGTGCTGTTATATGCTTGTGAAACCTGAAAAGTCACGTCTACCATTTCGAAGAAATTGCAGGCTTGTGTGAATCACTGTCTTCGCCACATCCTAAACATTCGCTGGCCACAAATAACCAACCAAACGATGAAATTGCAAAGCAGTCCTTTGAATAGAATCCTCAGGGTGCACGGCGGGTTGGAAGACCAAGAACAACATGAAAATCAACTGTCTAAGCATTAGTATTGTCCTCATTTGGTCAGTTCAGCTTTCATTAAGAGTACTATCAATATCAAACATAATAGTCTCAGAGTACCAATACTTTTATTTTTATTTGGGAGATAATTTGAGATACACATTTTATTAAAAGATTTGATTAAGCCGAAAAATTGCCAGGGTGGGCACTGGGACTAATGGTCTTGAATTTGTAGCTGCATATGGATGTATGTAAAAGGGGTAGTTACAGAGTTTGTTGGCACTTTGTTGTAATTACTTCCTTAAGCACAGCTGATAATGCAACAAAAACGGGGCTCTGGACCTTTGGTACCTCATATGAGGGAAATTTGATAAAAAAATATCCCATCTAATTGGTCAGAAAAGGTCAACTGGTCCCAGAAATTGGTCAGCCCTAGATAACTTTTAATCAAGGCTTAAACTTTCTCAAGGTCGCTCAAGGTCACGTGCGATTTTTGGCACCTCATTTAAGGAAAATTTGCCAAAATTTTACACCATCCGAAAGATTTCTAGATCGTGATAAAGGTCAACTAATTTCATTAATTGGTCATGGTCAGCCATAGATTTTTTTCTATGAATTTTTGAAGTTCGTTTCAAGGTCACAAAAAAAACTTTTGGCACCTCATTTGGGTCATTTAAAAAGTAAAAAAGTATGCAAATTGAAGGGCCTCTTCACGGTTGAAAAAGTCAGCTATTTTCAGTAATTGGTCAGCCATAGATTTTTTTTATGAATATTTTATGAATAAAAAAAAAAATTCAAGGTCAGAACGATTTTTGGCACCTCACTTTAGGAAAATTTGCCAAAAAAGTATACCATCTGAAAGATCTCTAGATCTTTATAAAAGGTCAGCTAGTTTCAGTAATTGGTCAGTTATTGGTACCAAAAATCGTTTTGACCTTGAATTTTTTTTTTTTTTTTTTTTTTTTTTTTCTTTTCTTTTTAATATTTGGGCTTTTTTGGTCAATTTAAATTTCTATGCAAATGAAAACAAATACATAAATTTTATCCCGACGTTTCGCTGGATTTCCTCAGCATCTTCAGGGGCGTTTTATTTATCTACATATGTATATATATATGAACAATTTTTCTTGATTTGTTTTTTAAAAAATAGGATATTAATTATTTAAACTTACGTTATTTCTATTGCATTTTTTATATTAAAAATTGCATCGTCCCAACATTGAACATCAAAAAACAAAAGCAGTGACAAAATTTTAAATAAATAAATAAATAAATAACAATGAAAATTAGTTTTTCAAACGAATTTAACACTTTAACACAAAACATAAATATCACAGAATGGCAATGTTGTATATAGAGTTAGTATTGTCGATGTCTTCTTTCAGGTTCATGGAAAATTCTCTTTTTTGTTGGATACGTAGGCTCTCCAGTGTGTATCTCGTTCTTGTTCTCCTCTCTTTGTCCAAGATCTTAACGTCGTCGATGTTGGCTGTGTGTGCAGTTTGTAAAATGTGTTGTGATAGTCCAGATGTTTCTCTTTTGTTTTTAATGTCCCCCTTGTGCTCTGTCATCCTCGTCGTTAAAGTTCGTTTTGTCGTCCCGATGTAAACTAAATTGCACGTTTCTCCCTCTTTTCCATTTTTTTTTTCATAAAATATTCATAAAAAAAAATTTTTGGCTGACCAATTACTGAAAATAGCTGACCTTTTACAACCGTGAAGAGGCCCTTCAATTTGCATACTTTTTTTTTAAATGTCCGAGATGAGGTGCCAAAAGTTTTTTTTGTGACCTTGAAACGAACTTCAAAAATTCATAGACAAAAATCTATGGCTGACCAATTACTGAATATAGTTGACCTTTTATCACGATCTAGAAACTTTCCGGATGATATAAAATTTTGGCACATTTCCCTTAAATGAGGTGCCAAAAATCGCGCGTGACCTTGAGTGACCTTGAGAAAGTTTAAGCCTTGATTAAAAGTTATCTAGGGCTGACCAATTTCTGGGACTAGTTGACCTTTTCTGACCAATTACTGATCAATTAGATGGGATATTTTTTATCAAATTTCCCTCATATGAGGTGCCAAAGGTCCAGAGTCCAAAAACTGAACTCAAGGCATAGGTAAAGTAGGTATATGTAGGTACCTACCTACTTATCTGAAAAATTTTTAAGAGCCAATGTCAATGTAATATACATAATTTACTTGTTGCGTGGTGGCAATGGTAGATACCTACTAACAACTTCCCCAGATCTTATTTAATAGAATAACAGACATAAGTTACTACACCGACATACTACTATACCTACAGTCTGTACCATAAAAATACTTCCACCACATAGAAATTATACCTACAAAATTTCAGTGTGAATAATATACAAAGAAAAATCTCTTCATTTTCCACCATCATCATATAAAATATTGGTAAAAGGTTTTCTCCCATTTTCGTATGGGTAACCAAGTATACCTATATTTTATGAAAAACCCACAAGAAAGCCTATTACACCTTCTGGTACCCGAGTCGAAATTTCAAATACAAAAATCTTCCCAACAACACTATAGTAACAATACTACCCTATGTGTCAAAGTGATATCACACAATTGGCATATCATACACAAAACACCAAACAAGTAAGACGAAAAAAAATAAACAAAGATACATTAGGTAGAGGTAATACAACAAGAGACCTGTGTGTACACAGGAAGTGTGTGCTCTATAGCATTAGTAGAGGCACACGCCATCATGTGCCGATACCGCCCGTGCCCGTGTATATGCTTGTTCCTCTCTGTATAGTACGTCACAAGCACACATAACACCAAAACCCAAGTATAGGGGTACGTGTACAACAACCGGGGTTAATCTGTACCACAAATTCGACATCATCATGAGCTCCTCTCTACGGCAGCGGTAGTAGTCTCTGATTCATTCCATCTATCCATGTACCCTGTCCGAGATTATTATTATATGCGGCTTCCCCCGAATAAAAACAAAAGCAAAAAAAAAAAAATAACACACTATTGTGACGACAACACTACCCTAGCAAAAACTTGTGTGTTGAGTCATGTTTGTACATCTACTGCGTTTTGCGTGTGATTCCATTTGAGATGGTATTTCCCTCTCACATAATTACTATGAGCATGTCATAACACCTACACATCGCCTGACTTTGCTGCCTATATCAATGAAAACCAAGTCTGATACAAATTTTTGTTTACAAAAACCCTCGACCGATACATTAGTTTACAAAGGAATCTCCCTTTCCTCACTCACCCACATGTTGTGTTAGAAGATGACCCTGGATTGGTAAATTTTTGCCGAGGTGGCAGCGTTTACACCCTCATTTCTAACACTCTTTTGATATTAAATTCACTGTCAGTGCACACGCACAGCCAGCGCGCGGTTTTACACAAAAACCAACGAAGAAATCGAAGTTCTGCTTGCTCTGTTACCATGTTAGATACAAACATTAATAATTACAGTAGCGACGGTTGATGGTAGTTGGTCCGGATTGAGAAAGTGTGTCACTCCAGGCCCGTAGCTGATAAAAAAGCACTTCATACATAGTAAAACCTAAGGGAATTTTTTTTTATTTTTTAATTAAGAATAAGTAGCTTAATAGCAGGGAACAATAACGTCCCAAAAGGGGGAGCAACGGAGGGCATTTGCCCCCCTGGCACTAGGAAATATAAGGCTCTTAATATTTAAGTTTCTTGAAATGTGCTTTTGGAAAAATACTCTTCTATTTTCTCTCGGAGTCCATGACTTTCCGCCCCTAGAAAAAATTCCTGGATTTGACCTCTAACCCCCCTGGAAAAATCCCTAAAATGTGTGCAAAAGTTGCAGGTATTACCTTTATATTTCCATGTCCTCATTTTTAGAACGAGTGATTTGATTCGTCACTTTATTATTTTGAATCAATATAAAACCAAATTATCACAAGAAATTGATAGTAGGTTCGTCACTGTCAGTGCTTCCCTTGAGTATTTGGACTTCTATTGGATTAAGTTCTTAACTTTATTTTCAAAGATATGTACCTAGATGAGTTTCTATTGGATTTTATGCAATTCTGCGGAGAAAGGAGGTTACAAACAAAAATGAACCTCCCCCATGGCTACGGCCTTGACTATCCCAGTACAATCACCCCAGCCACCAAACACTACGAATGGCGTCACATTTACACTCCGTGTACTGTATCTAGGTATTTTTCTATAGATACCTATGTTTATACTGATACCATTGCAGATGTATCTTACACTATACTATCAGATGTATGCGATAACGGTGATATATGTATATATAGAAGAATTCTTTTGCTTGTTGTCATGTGTACTTATATTTAGAAAGCAATAGCAACACAACACACAGTCAAGGTCATCGAAACAAACTCACATTATAGAAAGAGTGTAGCTACACGTAATTCGTATAAAGTACAAACGTTTAACGAGTGTATCCTGATAGCACACAAATGTACTCAAAATTTAGTATGTGAAATCCGGAATAGGGCCGCATAATTGACTGATGGGTTTTGTTAACAAAAATTACTTTACCGCCCTCACCGATAGGAACATACAACATATTACATTTTAGACATAAGATCCCAACAATATATACTTATATTATATTTGTGTATAAGGAAATAATATAAATAATAATACTATTGCAATATACATATATGTGACTCTGCTATATATGGGACACAATATGAAGGTATATCTATCAATGTATGAAACAGAGGGGAAAAGAAAATAAGACTTACATTAACAGCAAGCAAAACATTTTGGTTTTTGGATTTGATAATCTATTAGAATCAAATGATGAACGAGGAATAACAGATCCAATCGCCAATTACTATTTTAATCACTAGGTAATAAATTTTAATTCAAAATAAAAATGCCAATATAAAAGCATATACATAGGTATCTATATAAGAAGGATTTTTATACTACAAATTCTAGGTATATATGGGTCAATATTTCAAAACATTAATATTTTTCACTCCAAAGTGGACCCTCGCTAAAAAGAACCTATTTTGGTAGACGAACAATTATGTCTCTTAATAACTCTATAATAACCACTTTAAAACAAAGAGTCATAACATTTGATCAAATCTAACGGGTTTTTAAGTCAGGGAAATAATACTTGTATCAGGGGAATGACAAAAATTTATATTTACTCCGTTGATTAGATGGATATTTAATTTTGCGAATGGTTTCAGGAGTGTAAAGAAAAAGAAGAACAAATACTAACATGAAAAATAGCATTCACGACTATGTTGCATGAACTTGCTCTCATGATTCAAGAATTTTGCGAGATAAAACATTTTATAGTAATAATCGTATTTTGTATGATATTTTGACCGAGAAAATGTGAAAAAATTCAAAACTACTAAAAAAAACTGTAAATATGTTTAAATGTAATATTATTTATTCTTCTAGAGTTACCAAAACGCAATCAATCATTATAATGAAAACTTGAAAGTCAGGGGAATGACACAAAAAATGATGTTAGGGGAATGACTCCGAAGGGTGTTTTATGAGAATTAAATGGAGGTTATTAGAAAATTAGATGTTTTATACTATTTTTCACGTAGGCCCTTGTAAAAGACACAGACGAGTAAAACTTTTTAATTTTTATACCACACGGTTTAGTAAAAAACACGCGTTAGAGGAATGACAATTTCGCTTGACGAAAAACAAAATCACTGCCTTAACTTGAAATAAAAAAGACAACAAAGTTTTTTTTAAACCCTTACTTCAATTTTCATAAAGAGCTATTCTGTACAGTTAAACAACAAAAAAAATCAGTTTTCTATTTTGAGCCTAAATATATTTTTTTTAAATTTCCATTGGTGGGATAGAAATGATCAATTTATGGGGGACACTTACTTAATAGCTCCTATTTAAAAAAATAAAGCAACTTAAAATCATTTAACTATTTTTTAGTAAGGATGCTTATATTATTAAAAAGACTGCATCATTAGATTTTTTGTATCATTTTTAGTTTCGTTGCTAAAATTCAGACAGTGTGGTAAGTAGGCCTGGGGACACGTCAGGGGAATGACATTTTGGGTGTTTAAATGAAGATAGCGGGTATGATATTTTTTGTAACTTTATTTTTTCTAGAGCGAATATTAGAACCCGTTTGTTTCAAGCCATCCAATTAACAAACTCATAATAAAATTTTGTACTTTGGTTCAAAAATGAAGGAGACTGAAATATTAATATTTTGAAATATTGACCCATATATACTACTAACGACTTAAGACCATTTTACGCGATAATAGAAGTCATATGACCTGTCATTATATTTTCTGTATGATTTCAATGAGCTTTCATTCCAAGCCAAGTCATACGATCGATATTCCTTTTGATATTATGCTTACACGTCTTTACTTCGCATTTGGTTTTTTCTATGATTATACCTGTCAAAACCAAAATAAAAATAAAAAATCATAAACAAATACATTTTTGTAGAATAAAATTCCTTTTTTGAAATCATGTATTGTTTTTTTCATTCAAAATTCTGAATTTTGTAAGAATATTTTTTGTTTTCATAGTTCTGAACTCATTATTTTTCACTCAAACAACAAACTCCGTTTGACTTCTCAAATAGAATTAGCTACAGTTCTAATGTAAAAAAAAGTCATATGCTTTTGCTTTTGAGAAGTCATATGAGTTGTTTGAACTTTCGTGTAAAGTGGCCTTTAGCATTAAGGATTGGACTTGTTGAATTATTGATTCAAAATAGATTTTAATGGCCTTCGGTCCTACAAATTAGCGTTTCCAAGTGCAATCCTAAATGCTATGCAAGTCTTCTATTTGGGTGATCAAAGGGCACGGTAGTGCCCAGCCAAGTTCGCGGCACTACACCCTTTTTACAGGAACAAACTCAGGCGATTTTCAACCCCCCTCTAACTTCAGTACCAATAAAGTCAGAAACTTAAAATTTGGAGTATTTGCTGAGCTGATCAAACACAGGTGGCTTACCAAATTTCAACTCTTTAGCATTAGTAGTTCCCGAGATATAGCACTTCAAAAATCGCAAAAACCGTAACTGACTGACTCACTGATTCACTGACTCACTGATTCACTGACCACTGACTCACTGACAGATCATCAAAATTATGGAGCACTTCCCGACATCGTAGAAACTTGAAATTTCGCACAACGGTAGGCCTTGTGGTGCATACAAAGGAAAAAATCGAACCACCCACATTCTTAAAAATCCTTATAAATTAAATGGAGCACTTCCGATTGTTGTAGAACGATGAAAATAAGTAGGTTGATGGGACTTGAAGTACTAAGAAAGAAAAAAATTGAAAAATTGGAATTCTCCATTCAGGGGGCGTGGCATCCAACCACATTCTTAAAAATTTCTTATAAATTATTGGCGAATGGAGTCACGGCACCTAGCAGTCAGCACGTGAACCCTATGTGGGGGATACATTTTTTTTCATTTTGACATTCAATGTATTTCCCATAAGAGAAAACCAAAAAAAGGTCTGAAAAACATTACTTTTGCTAATTAATTTTCTATGAACACGTATTTATTTTATAGTTGCAATAGAAAAAGAATTTATGTGAGTTAGTTAATCAAGAAGAATATGTATCAAAACTTATGTATAACTTCCTATATTTTGCAGATGAAAAATGTAAACAAACCTGTATTGTTGTTGTTGCTTTCCAAAATGGATTCATTTCGTAAGCAAAATTGGTGTCACGTGCGTAGTCAGGGAAGGGGTTTGATAGACAAGAGTCAATTATGAAAATTTTTATATTATATATTTTACTACTGTTTTCTAATAAGTAAAAGCTTACGTCACCGAAACTTTGCAGTAATGTTTTTATGAAGATGTAGATATAAAGTATTTCCATATATTTATGTATTGCGTTTGTGAATTTGTATTCTTGAGGAAAAAGGAGTACAAATATTTGTACACTGTTTGTGCAACAGGTCAATACAACATATTTGGTGTTTAGAAACTAGCAAAGCTCATGGGGTCAATAACACCCTTTACTGAATAAATAAAATTTTGCGTTTAATTTTTTACAATTCTTATTTTCAAAATATGTACCCTCCAAAAACATCAGGAAATAATAACACTTCAATCGTGCCTGCGTCTTTTGCAGGGCCGGCCCGAGTGAAATTAGCGCCCTGCGCATACTTCATCATTACCGCCCATCAATTGCGGTCAATGGTGGAAGAAATCATATCCTCATTTTACCCAAGGGGTAGCCTTTTGCAATGCTTTTTTTTATTTAACACTTTTTTGTCCCTACCTACTCTCTTAACTATGTTGGTACCTAGGTTGTAGATGGACACGAACTTTTGTAAATATATAATAAAAACTGAATTTGTTCGAACTATGTAAGAACCACTTTAATGTTCATTAAAATATACAAAAAGATTTTATACTTCAGAATTATATTCAGCCTTTAGCAAAAATGTAAACACGCTAGACTTTATAAAAACTAATTACTACTGGACTCTGACTCTGCGCCTAGCAGATCTACATATGAGGCGATGAGAACCAAAACTCGCCATATCCCTTCCAGAAAAACTCGTCACAGCCAGATTTAATTTTTAAATAACTATATCGGTGAGAAGAAAAAGGAAAACATTCCACAAAATTGCGAAATTTAACTAAAAATACAGAAATGTAGATATTAGCATAGCGCACCTAATGCGCCTAAAAAGGAAATCATTCCAATTAAACCTATGCCTTTAAATGAGCAAACAAAATTTTTTTGAGTGGAAAAAGGAAAACATTCCATTAATATTTTCCTTTTTCCACTCAAAGTTTGAAATTTTCTTTTTAAATATTCAAATTTTGACGATTTTTATTGTTTATATGTATTCCAATGCTTTTCTAAGTTCTTTTACACGGGATCTCTGAAAAATTGGAAAAACGTCGAATATCGCAAAAAGTGATGAAGGGGGTTTTTAAAGTTCTTTTTATCACAATTACAATGATTAACGATAGTAAATAAAGTGTTGTTGTTAATTGGTTATTTTTTTTATTTTTACTGAATAGCAATTATAATATATTCTAGTGTTTTGTATCTATTTTTTGTATTGTTTAAATACAAAAAATAATTTAAAATCGTTTGTCTAAATTTTTTACCAATTGAGTGGAAAAAGGAAAACATTCCACCCCCTTTATCAGTAAATTCTGGGCTTACCTTCAAAAATTTTACACCCAAGTTTTTGGCAAGTTACGTCTGAATGCTAGTTTTACATTTGTTCCTTAGTAAGTTTTCGAAAGTAAGTTTTAGTTTTGGCAATAAACAGTTTTTTCGATTTGCCACGAACAATGATTTGTGGAATGTTTTCCTTTTTCTTCTCACCGATTCAACTTTTTACGAAACTTTTTATATAATTTTTGGTTCTCATCACCTCATATATACTCTCAATATAAATTGATTCTTTTTCCTTTCTTTTGTTTTGAGTTTTAAGTTTGACCACAATAAGAACACTGGCACACAAATAATGAAATTAGATAAGTCAAAAAAATCCTTTTTTCTAAATGAAAATAATGCCTGCAACAACAAAAAAAATAGAGAAAAAGAGAAATTGAATAAACAAGATTCCCTCATTAATGACAAACATCATCATAATCATATGTAAATCATCGCATCATCATCATTCATTATTTCCATATTTCAATCCTTTGTCTCACTCTCAACACACAATAAGACGTGCTACAATTTCATATTTCACTCATCGACAGAAGCCAATGCCAAACTAAAACATAAAAAACACTTAACCAGAAGAGTTTAATTCATAGACGCAAATTTTTAATTTGCGCACTGTTATGTCAATGAGTATGAATTTTTCACTTTAGAATTTCTGTTAGATTAACATTTCTGACTTCGATTTCATATGGAAGAACTGTTATCGCGCGCATGTTATCACCATGGTGGCTGTTAACTGTCTGTATTTGCATTTGAAGAATTTCTTTTATGTTACACATAATAGGGGTGGGTTTGGGTTATGAAAATAAAATAAATGCCTTCACTCACACACGATGGTGAGTGAGCTGAGAATAACGTCGACAGTTTAAAAAAGAGAAAAATAACAAATAGGTAGGTATCTGTTTCTGTTGGTAAAGGCGAACAAAATCGTGCACTTTTCAAAGATTTTGTGATGTAGTTTTTTGTTTCTGTGGGTGAGAATAGGAAGATAGACATCGACTTATTTTTGGAATAGTAGATAGATATATGTATGTATATTATAACTGTGTTTAAATTCAGAATAAACTGGTAGTTATATACTGGATATCACTATTGGTGCCAGAAATAAAAATTAAAAAAGTAGGTAGGTATAGGTAGTGGTTACGAGAAGTGGCTTTGTTAATGCCTGCTCAAGGCGCCCCTTGGGTTCAGCGCCCTGTGCATTTGCACCGCTTGCACGTATAGCTTGTCCGGCCCTGGTCTTTTGTTAATGCCGCATTTACACGATTGGAGAACTGGCAATATAATGACCAAAACAATAACAGAAGAATGGACAAATTCATTATTTTTGTCATTATACCGGCAGCTTTTCACCAGTCGTGTAAATTCGGTATAACGAAGAAGCATTTAAAATATTTACATACTTCCAAACCAAAAAATTCTGTACGTAGGTAAAAATACTTAAACATTTTTTTTTGTAATTAAATTGGTAAATATATATGCAAGAAATTTTCATTCCGAACAAAAATGTATTTGAAAATCTTCATTTTCAATACAAACATTATTAAAGAAAACAAAACTAAAACTTGGCTACGTCGCTGTGTTGCTTTTTTCTCAAACGAGTATTGGTGTTGTTGTTTCTCGTTGTAGAGGTAGTTTGTTTACATTTTTCATCTTAAATTTAAAGCATTTGAGGCGTCAGTTTTGATTTATTTTTTGCTAGATTTGTAAACTAACATGTTTTGTTATTCTTTTGCAATCATAAAAGTTGTATCCGTTTATATAAAAGTTATTAGAAAATGTAACATGAATATGACTCTATTTTGCTTTTCTCTTATGGGAAATACATTGAACGTCAAATTGGAAAAAATTTTATCCCCCAGATAGGGTTCATGTGCTGAAATGCAGGTGGTGTGGAAAGCAACTTACCAGGTGTCAATATGAAGCACTTCCGATTAATGTAGAACGATAAAAAATAGTATGTCGGCAGGACTTGAAGTACTTAGAAAGAAAAAAATTGAAAAATTGGAATTCACCATTCAGGGGGCGTGGCATCCACTCGCATTCTGAAAAATTCTTATAAATTAAATGGTGCACTTCCGATTGTTTTAGAACGATGAAAATTGGAAGGTTGGTAGGGCTTGAAGTATATAGAAAGAAAAAAATCGAAAAATTCGAGGTTTCAGTTCAGGGGGCGTGGCATCGACCCACATTCTCAAAAATTCTTATAGACTATATGAAGCACTTATTGAAGTACTTAGAAAGAAAACTATCGAAAATTTGGAATTTTCCATTCAGGGGGCGTGCCATCCACCCACTTTATCAGAATTTCTTTTACATATTTACCTGGAGTACTTTCGGTTGTCGTAGAATTCTGAAACGTTGTAGAGTGGTAGGGCTTGATTTTCACGTGGCAAAATAAATCTTTGCAAAAAGGAGTGAAATCACAACAAAAACATAAATGTTAAAAAAAGAGTCAAGGTCTTATATGTTCAAGAAACCTGTGCGTAAAAAGTCAGCCAAAAATTTGGTATTTAATGATTACTGATTAAAATTTGGTGGATTTACTTGGCAAGTTTTCTCTTAAATACTTACTTAATCACAAATTTAAAATGTATGAAAACTTGACCAGTGAACCCACCAAATTTTAATCAGTAATCATTAAATACCAAATTTCTGTCATGATTTGGAATTGTTTCGATATTACTCTTCTTAAGATATTTGATATAAGGCTTCATGAACTTAAAACTTGGCATATATTTTAGATCTCATTGCTTTTTTTGGCTGACTTTTTACGCACAGGTTTCTTGAACATATAAGACCTTGGCTTTTTTTTTAACATTTATGTTTTTGTTGTGATTTATTTACCACAAAAGCAAACGATTATATGGTGACACAAAAGCTCAGGATTACGAGAAGTTGCAAGTAAACGCAGGAAGGTAATGTACCGAATGTAGATCGTAGCGTACCGTATGAAATATAGATTTATCTTACTCTTATTTACGGCAGACAGTGTTTTATATTAATTCTTCTGTTTATCTTACACACACTACGATAAAACCTATGTTTGAGTACAAAAAAGCAAAATTCACGTACAAATGATATGAAGTGAACTGGGGTCCTTTTGCAAATAAAAAATCAAAAATTTTTTTTCTGAATAAAACATTAGCAAGTGTTGTACCATTTTGAAATTTTGATGAAAAGGGCCAATTTTTTAAATAAAGTGCAGAGGGTGGAATAACCTTTTTTTTTTTAAATACGAAGTGGCAAAGTTAGCTTAATTTTTTTTTTTTTTTTAAAGATGAATCAGTCAAACTTAATTTTTCTTTCCAAACTTACAATATTTATTTTTGGATGATAGTCCAAATGCACAGTTGAATTATTATTTTCAAAGTTATTCTTAGTTTGATCGAACAATTTACATGGGTTTTCCAATATAAAACTTCTTTCGTCGTGTAGGCCGGGTTAAGGGTATTACAATAATGAGGTTAAATTTTACAGGATTTTTGTTTCTTTTTTTTTTTATTTACATGCAAGAAATGAGGGGGCACACTAACATACCAACTTAAATCAAACAATGACCTTTATAAGGACCACCCTAATGTAGATATGTCAATCATTTATTTTAACATTTCTGAAAGGAAATGTTTGCTTGGAGGTAACTCGCTTTCTTATTTTAATTTTTCAAAAATCTTTGTAAAAATGTAATTTTCTATTGATATCCAGACTTTATTTTTAATTTAATTCCTGCTAAACTACATACAGGATATTATTGTGAAGAGCCAAAAGGAGAAAAACTCAAATTTTCACCGTTCTCAAAGAGCTAGTTTCCTAAGAACGCTGCTCTCTGCAAATTAAATTAAATGCTCTTATGTTCAAGAGGCTGAGGGCCTTAGAAAATTGTATATAAAGACATGTTTGAGTATTGAAATTTTGGTATGCAAATCTTAAGTACTTATCTATGTGTATATAAAAATAAACTTTCACCAAAAGTTTAAGAGATATTGAATTTTAAAGCTTTTTTTAAAAAATTCAAAAATTACTTTTTTTTTTCAAAAACAAATTGAAAAAAACTATCTATATTACAGTCGACTCTCGATTATCCGGAATTTAACGGAGGACCTGATTAACCAGGAAATGCTCTGTTCGGTAATATTGATTGTACATTTCATATATGACTTTCCAAATTTCGGAATTTATCGTGATCTTTATTTGAAAGTTCCGGTGTTTGAGAGTTTATACGAAAATAAGAAGGTACATACATATGTACGTAGTCCTGAAAGACACAAACCCGCCATAGAAAATATGTATCCAGGTATGTAGGAATGTATAGATTTGTAGATTTATATACCTTATAGCGCTATCATATTCAAGCAGAACAAAACAGTTTTGTAAAAGGAACAGAGGAGATTGAGTTAGATTGAGTTAAAAGTTACTATTCTCCAAGAAATCCGTTGAAATAGGGTCATGTCTAACTGACCATTCCTTAGGTTGAACATCGGAGTTGCAAGAGTGGGTCGGACAGTGGCTCCAAAAAGGGAGTTTAAATCCTTTCAACCCTTGAATCGGGTTACGTATGATACCGTTTACCTAAAAAACACTCGATGGCATATAATTTGTACTGTGATTTTGTAAAATATTAATAATTGTGATGGTGTAAAAATGTTTCTAATTAACAGAAACTTAGGTGACCTGTTTCGCGGGTTTAAGGAATCTTAATACCCACAGAAGACCCTGTCCCGCTTATGTAACTTCGTTTCTTCGTTTAGCTTAGGGTATGCTCAATCAGCGAGAAAGTGTCTATGTATAGACACTGGAAAGTGCAAATGCTTTAACGCGAAGCCTGAACATAATGTTGAATATTGTTTTTCGGGTTATTTTTCCTCGGAGAGTTTTATTTCAATTTTCAAATGGAATCTGAGCTCAAGCGAAAAACGAATTAAAAACCACATGGCTTCTGTACCCACTTCAAAAAGAATCAAACTGCAGGGCTTTGGATACTATCCGCGGGATTAAGCGCCGCACCTGAATTCTGATATGCGAAATTGTAATTGGGAGATTTCCAGATTTGTCCATTCCTAAATTTCTTTTATGAATCAATTTGTGAAAGGATATATTTTATAATAGAAAGTAGGTTGCGGTGCCTGGCGAAGCGGGCGGGTAACAGCTAGAATAACATACAAAAATATTATACTCAATAACGTGTTTTTGTTGAATAAACTGATATGAAAAGTTGGATAAAACAATTTGAAAATGAGAAAAATCCCGTTTGCACTAGAAAACGTTGTCGGCCAAGTTTGAACGGTTGAAAATTTTTGTTTGAATAAAAAAAAATTAAGAATCGGTCGGGGTTTGGCGAAGATATAGCCAGTAAAAAGACATGAACACTAAAATCTTAAAAACTGTTATTACTTCTAAACGAAGCGAAAACAAGAAAATTACCTCTTAAGTTTTTGACTCGGTGCGGTGGCGGTAACTGTGGGACACCCTATACATTATATCTATACTTCTAAACTTATATTATAAAGATGAAAGATTTGTTTATTTGTTATTTAGTCCAGTCAAATTAGAGTTTCACCTCGGAATGAGAGATAATTAGCTGGAGTTTCCAGCTTATTATCTCTCATTCCCAGGTTGAACCCTTATTTTTTGCTTATTTGGCTGGGCTATTAATCTCTGAAATTTAAGGATTGGTCACAAATATGGTATCAAAAATTTGTTTGAACGGTTATTTTTGGGGGAAGGATTTGGGCTGGAACTATGTAAAAAAAAAATGTATTGGGGTAAAAACAAAAAATGGTATCAGATTCCAAAAAAAAAAAAATAGTTTGAAAGGGTTTATTAAAAACATGGGCTTAGGGCTAGACAAAGCCTCATGTCTATACTGTAAAACGGGATTAAAACAAAAAAGTACCTGATTTGAATGACTTTTTTGTTGTAAAAATATTTTAAAGCTACCCTTTGTATACTCAGGTTGAAATGGGGTAAGAAATAAAAAATGGGAATCCGATTTTAAAAATTCTATGAATATTTGAAAAGTTATAATTTTTTTTTAAATACAGTATCCGATTTTAAAAATATGCTTGGAAAAGTTATCTTAGAGTGAGGACTTCGAAATCACTGACTTGATATTTTTCATAATAGGCTATTGATTATGTCATATAATAAGGAAGTAAGACGTTCATGGAATTTTATTGTAAAAATCATAAAAGGGGTCATGAAGATGATAAAACCTAGCTAATTTTTAAAAAAGTCATTGCAAAAAAATGTGAAAAATCGCATTTTTTGGTTTTTTTTACGTATTTGCTTATAACTTTCTTACCAGCAGAGATAGGTATAGGCATTGCTCCATATAAAAGAAAGATAATTAAATTTTCTTTAAAATAAATTTTTAAAAAAATGGTTTGGATAAAAATCGACCGAGAAATAGTCGTTCAAACTAGGCTGATGTTAAGTTTTTAAAGCTTTATAAATGGCATTTTTGGCTTTTTTGATGGACTTGTTAGATTATAAACTCAAACTGGGTGTATTAAGGAGTCATGACCAGTTGAGTCAAAAATAAAAGTCAAGTTTAAAATTTTTCGCAGTTTTAGGGTTGCCATCTAATTTTCTCCAAATTTAAAATAATTGTCAAAACCAACACACTTGCTTTTACAAAGCCGGGTTTTGAGCACATGTTAGCGTATACCTTCTCGAACATGAAAAAAATAGTTCCAGACAAGTTTTGCGGTTGAAAGTCCTTGCCAGACGAGCTCAACATTTTCAAAATAGGTATTATAATAAATAACTTTTTTTTTAATTTCAAATAACTGTCAAACCTTGTTCTACAAAGCCAGGTTTTCAATATATGCTAGCTAATGTCTCCTTAAATAGAGAAAAAACTGTGCCAGACGCGTTTGGCTGTCAAAAATGCATGCCAGACGGCCCATAATGTTATAATGTTGGCGATTTTTTTTCCTTTTGTTTTCAAATTTTTTAAATAATTATCAAAACTAACAAATCTTCTTTCTTTAACCAGGGTATTTGGTAGTTTATGCCTTTCGTTATATGGAAAAAATAGTGCCACACGAGTTAGGTATTCCAAAATAAAAAAGTTATTTCTTTAATACATACTTAGAAAATGTTGAGCTGGTCTGGCAAGGACATTCAACCGTAAAGCTGGTCTAACACAATTTTGTTCATATTCGAGAAGGTATACGCTAACATGTGCTCAAAACCCGGCTTTGTAAAAGCAAGTGTGTTGGTTTTGACAATTATTTTAAATTTGGAAAAAATTAGATGGCAACCCTAAAACTGCGAAAAATTTGAAACTTGACTTTTACTTTTGACTAAACTGGTCATGACTCCTTAATACACCCAGTTTGAGTGTATAATCTAACAAGTCCATCAAAAAAGCCAAAAATGCCATTTATAAAGCTTTAAAAACTTTACATCAGCCTAGTTTGAACGACTATTTCTCGGTCGATTTTTATCCAAACCATTTTTTAAAAATTTATTTTAAAGAAAATTTAATTATCTTTTATATGGAGCAATGCCTATACCTATCTCTGCTGGTAAGAAAGTTATAAGCAAATACGTAAAAAAACCAAAAAATGCGATTTTTCACATTTTTTTGCAATAATTTTTTTAAAAATTAGCTAACTTAAAATTTTAAAATTTTTTTTTCAAAAATCTATTTTGATGGTAAATTTTATTCTCTACAAAAAAGATTTCAAGAATTATCTCGAAATTTTGCTTCGTTTTCGAGTTATATGCAAAAAAACCAAAAGGGGTGCTTTTGCACCCCCCTCTCAAAAATGCACCCTCCAATTTAATAGCACTCCACGGTTTTATCATCTTCAATGACCCCTTTGATGATTTTTACAATAAAATTCCATGAACGTCTTACTTCCTTATTGTCCTGTTTTTTAGGACATAATCAATAGCCTATAACTAAGCTATTCCGATTTAATAAAATATTTATGTGTTAGGGAGGTTTATTTATTGCTTGGCCCAAGGGCAGATATTTTTTTGAGATTTAGCTTTAGGTAAGTAGTAGGTATTTTAGATATTCTTTTTGTTTTCAAGGTGTTATAATTAGAAGATAAATAATTTGATAGGTTAGATTTACTGCTTGATATTTTTCAGAACATTGAAATAGGGAAGAACTGAAAAAAACGGTGAAAGATTTTAAATCTTTTTGTGTTGGTATAAAGTAATTCTTAAAGGATAAAAAAAATATATAGGGTGGAATGGGATAAATAAATTATGGAATCGGATTTCGAACGTTCTTTTTTGCATTTTAAAGGTCATATTTAGAGGATAGTCTTCTAGGACTACTTTCTGGACGTTTTCAAAAAAAAAAACTGTTAAAAGGGTGAAATGAGGTAAAAACAAAAAATACTACGTACCAAATTTTTAAATTCTTATGTGTTTTATGAGTTGTCTTTCGTTCAAGTTGGAATTGGTGAACGTATTGAGTTACAGATAACATACTTTTTATAATGCAGGGTGGTTGCGTGGGCCCATAGAAGTGGGTGGGAAGAACCAAAATGGGTAGGAAGAGTCATAAGTTATATGAAATAACGACTTGATTTACTGATATAAGTTGTACTTTTAATGAACATACGAGTGTACACATACGTTAAAAAAAATGTAAAATAAACGAGCAGTATTTTGAAATTGGTCTAAATCCACTAATTTCTAATTCGAGGTTATTTAAAGGTTAGCGTTTGCCTTAATTCAAAAATACATGGAATGAGATGAAATAAAAGTGAAGTATTTTTATCCATCTAAATATGTATATGTAATATACCTACCCAATAAGAAAAAAAAAACAATGTTGAAGAAAATCAGCTTTCGATTTATTCAAAATGTATCAAGTCCTATAATGAAAAGTTTTTGAGAAATTGAATTTCAAAGTCAAAATTTTTGAAAAAAAAATTGTGAGTTTTTTGTTTCAAGTTGATATTTTTCAAAATTTTGCGTTAGTAAGTTCTATTTTCGTGTTCGATATTCAATACCGTTATTAAGATACAATTTTGATTTGTTTCTAAGAATAAAATATACAATATTGTGGACGAATTAAGGGACACCCTGTATTTTTCTATTCTATTGCAGGGATATGTAGCACTTGTTCGCTTTTTAACATTTAATGAATTTGAATATTTAAAATGCGACTTAAATCACTTTCAAAATAAATTTTTGGTAGTTCTATCAACCGAGCATTTTTTGACTCACAAAATTTAAGTATGGAATTCCAAATAGAAACAAGTTGTTTTTTCTTATTCAAATTGATTACTTTGTTTATAGATGACTTAACTAGATATCTCGATTTTATATCAAAAATGGACTTTCATCCCTTTCAAAATAAACGGCTTAATGCACCAAGAATTCTGTTTATTTCACGGTGATAAACATGCTGATCAATCGGTCATGAACCAAGGGGATATAAGAAAAGAATCCGATCTTTTAATCATAGATGAATGTGGGGAGGGAGTTTTCTTTTTTCACGAATAAATTCGTTCACAAAAACATACAAATATTACTCACATATAAACACGTACTGATAAATAATTTATAATTTTTTTTTAGTTAACGTTTTCAAAACTTTTGTCTAATTTTTTTCAAAATTAATATATTTCCTATCGAAATGGATAGTTTGAAAAATTTTATCAAAAACTTTAGCGGGAAAAATTAACAAAAACCAACCAAACCAACAAAGAATCGAAAAATTTAACATCTCTAAATTTCTTAATAAATTTCGTATAACTTTTTTTTGAAGCAATAATAGCAATAATCATGTTCAGACAAAAGACAATGGCTCAATGGCTCAATATGGCATCTAAAGTACCAACCCAATCGAATTCTATTTCAAGATTCACAAAATATTTTTTTTTTTTCATTTGTATGGAAGGTACCGCTATTTTTGCATAAGAGTATAGTGTTCTTAAAATATTTTAAAAAGTGTTAGTTAACCTCATTTCAAAAAAATCTACTGGGTCAAATATGTTATCAGATAAAAATAAAATGCATGACTGAAAAAAATAAAATTTATTTAAAATAATTGTCAACCCGTTTTTGATATCGAATTTTCCAAAAATTAATTTGAAACTTTTTTAAAGATTCGAAAAGTTTGTCTTTGATAATTTTGATATGCAATATTATTTGTACTTATTTGAACTTAGTATATACGAAAATTAATCTAAATCCGTTCAGCTGATAATGAGAAAATTCAAAATAGTAAAAATAATTCTATGAGAGGTACTATACCCATGTTAAAAAATTGTAAGGATTTTATTTTACCAGTATACAAACCATTTGTAGTATAGAGAAATAATCGTTTTCATCCCATCCACTGTTAGTAGGTTCATACTTTTTGCAGAATTGCTATAATTTTTCTTTTTGTTTCTGCCATCTCACGTGTCCGTGTGCGATAGTTTTTTAATAATAGAAATAATTTTTAAGGGAATGATTGAGGTATATTTACAGTTATTTTTTGTTCTAGATTTTTCTAAACATTTTTTATTATTTTTATTTCACATTTTTTTTATTTTAATACATTAATATTTTTCATTACATTTTTTACAAAACAAATAAAATAAAAGCAAAATTATTTAATTTAAAAATACTTCAGTTTCAATGTTTTTGAAAGATTCTGACATGTAAATAGAAGCAGGACAAACCTTCCACATCAGAATCTTCACTTTGTACTTATGTGAATATATCTATTGTCGTCGTCAAAATTGCCATCAACATCAATATATCTTCCATATCCATTTGACCATTTGCCTCTGAAAAAAATTATAAAAATTATATTATTACAATGAAAGGAGGAACAAATCTAAACATTTACCCCCTCAATTAATATCCGACTGGTTTTAAATAAATACGCGCATCAGGTAATACTGGCTAGAAGAAACTTTGCACTCTCCTTTAGACAAATGTAAAGCAGTAAGTTTCTCGTATAAAAATATTTTTTTCTATTGCGGGGAGAGCTCTGCTGCTTTTTAAACGATAGAATTTTCGTATGGTTGTATAAACATCAACAGACCTTGCTCTGGTAGAAAACTTATTTTCTTCGGGTATTTTTTCAGCACCCTCTCTTTTAAGTACCGGACCGGGTATGAAACTAGAGTCGTAGGTCCAATGTCTTTATATTTCTCAATAAGAAATTCCGCATAAATGCATCTGATGAAGGTAAAAAAGTGAATGTCTTTATTTTGTATGACTTTTTCCTCGATGTCTAAACACATTTTTTCAAATGCTGCATTATCTATATCTCTTATCAACTTCCAATCAGTCGGATCTTTTTGGTTTGTTTTACTGATGCTTCTAAATCGATTGTTGAATTTAACTATGCATCGAGTGTGATAGTAAATGGGATAATCTAGCATTAATAAATTGTCCATTATGATCATTAGATTTAAGTCATTTAAGATCGAAGCTTAAACTTTTATCTTTTCAATTGTTTCTTCGTTTGTACATAGATGAGTTGCTTGTTTTTGATCCTTGATTTTTTCGTTTTCTTGGTTACAAAAGATGCACTTTTTTAAATCTTTTGTAAGTCTTTGGTTTGCATCTTTACATATTTCATTGGATGCGGTAAGCTCTTCAGTTACAACCTCGGAAATATCTTCTGATTTAATCAATGGGTCATCACACGCCAAAATATTTGGTCCTTCTGTTTTTTCCTCATCAATATCGTTTTCTTCATCATCATCACTTTAAAATAATTGGAATAAATTTAATATTAATCAAATAAAAATATAAATAATGAAAATTGTAGTTTTTTGTTATTGAGACCACGGGTTTTTTCTGAGTGTACTTTGAATTCCAATCTGGTGTCAGAGTTTCTGAAAAAGTGATCGACTCTGAAAAATTCTAACATTAGATTTGAAATCAAAGTACAAGAAACCAGTAATAAGTATTGCCAACAAATTTCAATCAAAATCAAAATTAAAAATTATTTTAAACATTGTCAAAATTACATTTTTTTAAATTTCACATATAGAAATAAAATGCAGGACTGGATCGTACGTACTTGCTCTAATGTTCAAGAGGCTGAAAAGCTTCAAATACGATATTGAAATAGCTAAACCAACTCTTTTGATTGTATGAAGTGAAAAAAAAGAACGTCATTTTTATTTTTTGACTAAATAGAATAATGACTGTATGGAAAAAAAGTATTTGAAATCGGTGGAGCCGTTTCTTAAATATTAATTTCTTTACATATATCAAATTCAAGGAAACATTTCAGTATGCAAATCTTAAGTGCATACACAAATAAAATTTAAAAAAAAAATTTTAAACCCTTTTTGAGATATCAAAAAAAAAATTTTATTTAAAAAATTTCTTTTAAATATTTAAAACTTATTTGGAATTTGCTTACAAGAAACTGAATTTTAATCCGTTCAGCTGATAATGACAAAATTCAAAATAAAAAAAAAAAACATTCTAAGAGAGGTACTACTAACTGTCACTAAGTGTCAAATTTTATATATTTCGGTAGTAGATTGCATACATTTTGGAATACGAAAAAAAGTTTAATTAAAATCGTAGTAGCCGTTTTTGAGAAAAAAAAAATATTTTCCTTAACGGTTTTTTAACTTTTGTATGGAAGTTTCCGTTAGTTTTGCATAAAATTAATTTTTCTTTTTTAATATATTTTAGAAAGTATTAAAAAACCCTTAAGTATCGAGTTTCAAGAAAAAATACATCATGTCGTTTTCGAAATATTTGTTTTTGAAAAAAAAAAATTATAAAATTTTTAAAAATCCATAAAATATATTTCTTTTATACTTGGTACTAAAAACTGTTAAGAATTCTTAGAAGCTTCTGTATAAAAAAGAATTGAAATCAGTCATACTCTTTTGAAGATAATCGAAAATAAAATAAAATGCACGACTGGGTCACACGTACTTGCTCTTATAATCAAGACACTGCGGGTTTAAGAAAATTGTTTATTAAAACATGGAAATTATGAGAGAAAAATGTAGAGAAGCATGAAATACGACATTTAAATTGGCTAAAACAACTTCTTTGACAGTTTCTGATTGAATATGATTGTATGGAAAAAAAAATTAAAACCGTTGGAGTGGTTTTTTTAAAAAAAATTAATTTTCTATATATAAAATTCTTAAAACACTTTTAAGAACAAATTTTGGTATGCAAATCTTAAGTTTATATTTATGTGAATGTAAAAACAAAATTTGAAAAAAAATTGTTAACCCGTTTATGAAACATCGAATTAAAAAAAAAAAAATTGAAACTTTTTTTAAAAATTCCGACAAATTTTTTTTGAAAATTTTGATATGCAATATTATTTAATCTTATCTGAAATTTGTATATAAAAAACTTCATCAAAATCCGTTTAGCCGATAACGAGAAAATTCAAAATTAAAAAATACGTTATATGACAGGTACTATTAATAGTAGATCGTACTAATTTAAGTATATAGAAAAAGTTTGATCAAAATCGTAGGAGTCATTTTTGAGCAAAAAAAATATTTTCCTTTGTGGTTTTTAAGGCACCGTTATTTTTTCATAAATGTAATTTTTTTCTAAAAATATTTTAGAGCGTACTAAAAAACTCTTAAATATCGAGTTTCAAAAAAATCCATCATGTCATTTTCGGAATATTTGATTTCAAAAAAACATTTGAAACTTTTTTAAAAATCCAAAAAATATTTTTTCAAAAATTTTGGTACACAAAACTATTTATATTTTTTGGAAGCTTCTGCATAAGAAAATAATTGAAATCAGTCGTACAAAAATTAAAAATATGGTTCTTTGGGAGGTACCATTAATAACCATTTTTGAAAAATGGTTTTCCACTCAATGAAAGCCTTGACTAAAATAAATTTATTGAATTTTTTTTTATGAAAAGTTGTCGAGCCGTTTTTGAGAAAAATACGATTATGTAAAATTGCCAAAAAAAAATTGTATGATAGGTACCGTTATTTTTGGTTCTAAAAAAATGGAAAAACTTGTGGGCATAATCACCAAAAACCACTATGAACCTAGTTTGAAGAAAATCCATCGAGGCGTTAGGCTGTAGACGAACAGACAGACAGACAGAATTTTGCCACCCACTTTTTTGGTGTTCTCTATCATCGTTATATTTGATTGTTATCTGAAATTTTTTGTTTTGCTCGAATCCAAAACTTGCCTTATAGTACCTATATCGCAAGTAAAAATGGTTCTTTAAAAGCTATATTACAGTAGACGCTCGATTTAGTGAATCTCAAAATAGTGAACTATCCAAAATAGTGAACACACAAAATTTTATCTATATAAAAATGGTTTTTGTATGAAAATGTCTCGCAAGAATTTTAGATTTTTTTAATAAACCTGAAAGGAAACTTTGTTTAACGCTTAAATAAATGTAAAAATATTCACTACGAACAAAATGTGCATTTTGGATTAAATTCACCATTAGAAAGCCTTTAAGACTCCCGCTCGAAAAAGTGAACAGTCTCGAAAGAGTAAACAGGCCTGGTTTTAATTACTTCTGTAAATTTACTGTATAAATTAATCCAAAGGAAGCCTTTACTAAAAAAAAGTATTGATTTCTTTATCAAGAAAAGTTGCGGAACCGTTTGTGAGAAAAAAAAAGATTTTGTTAAATTGCTAAAAAAAATTGTATTGCAGGTACCGTTATTTTTGGTTCTTTACAAAAATTTAAAAACGTGTGAGCAGACTCACTAAGTACCACTATGTATCAAGTTTAGGGAAAATCGATCTAGCCGTTTAGGCTGTAGCTGAACAGGCAGACAGCGACATACAGAATTGTAAGACCCACTTTTTTTATCTTCCCTATCATCGTTATGACAAAGTTTGATCAAAATCTCGAGCTCAATTTTATTACGAATGCATAACTTGCCACATAGATATATAATATCGCAAGTAAAAATAACAAAGACGTGATATACTAAAGCGGAATAAAAGTATTTTTGGTTCCAAAAATATATAATAGTAGTATTCATGCAACGTCATCAAGTTCACGATAAGTTTACGATTTGGTTTAGTTTATCATTTGGTTAATGAACTTTCAAATTTTATATAGGAAATGGTTTATCTACACAACTTGGTTAATATTATCCAAGGATTTTGCTGCGGAAAACTTAACAAAATTTATTTGGTAACACTAATCCAAACGTCATTGTGACTTTTAGAACTAAGCGTGTTCAGAAATATGATAGGTATAATAGCCGCATTTTATTATCCTCATGATCTGATCCGGATCAGATCATGATAAATAAAACAGACAGGATCTTAGTTATATACCCGTCTCTTTTTGCCTTATGTTTTTTTATTTGTCATGCATCTGTTACCTCTATTCTTGGCACTATTAAGACACATTCACAATAGTCATTTTTGGATCATTGCAATAGATCCAGATAAAAAGCAGGATCCCATGTTGTTTTTGTAATCACGTGTTATAAATTGATCCGGATCAGATCACGTGGATAATAAAATGCGGCTAATATCTCAGAGAACTAAAAAAAACTCGGACCGTGTTCTATAATTATCTCATCGCGATTAGTTGGCAATAAAAATAAAGGATTTGAATTAAAACGTAGTTTTCTTTAAAAAAAAAAGGGCGTCTACATTATTGAGGTAGAACCTTTGTATATAAAATCTATAGTACTATCATCAGCCAATTTTTTTTATTTTCATAAGCCTTCACCAGGCGGCGCTAATATGGAAATGTATTTGATATTTGAGAGTTGAAATAGAAGACAAATGTAAAAGCAACATGAAAAAGACGTAAGAGAGGGTTATATTATATTGATTCTCGCAACAATAAGGGGAGCAAGGGAGACAAATGAATCAGTTGCTGGTGCCATACTAACGACAAGCATACATGAAAGGAAATAAAAATAAAACAAATTGCTTTCTATGACTCGATTGTGTTTGTATGTGAGCTTGAGGTATAAGTTATATGTATGTTTATAGATTTATACGTACATACATAATATAGGTAGGCATGTAGATTATTGTCGTTTATTATTTTAATTTTGTTTTTCAAATCTTGGGTATTTGACTTGAAATTTTTAATCTTTGTAGCAATTTTGCTACTTTTCACCACAGCTATGAAGGAATTATTTAAGGACATGTTGTGGTATTTTTATTTTTTGTATTTGCCTTAGGTAGGTAGTTGGTATTTTATCAGTTTTTTTTTCAAAATTTTATTATAACATTATAATAACAGTCCTACGATAACGATTCATGGAATTTAAACCATCATCGCGTAAAATAAAGAGTATATTAAGTTTTGCATTAGGTAGTTTTATTTTGAATAGTTTTGTTTTGATCTAGGTATTGCTATTGAATAAAACCTTTTTTTTTATAACTATTGGGATGAAATTTGTATTTATTTGTTTGTTTAAATTTCATGCAACTCCAGAAATAATTTGTGTTTAATCACTTATGACACTCACTATTGGTTAAAAGTAGAAAAGAAAAAAAATCCTACGGGAGGGGGTTTTATTTCCCCCCGCTTGGAAAAAAGGGGCAATTTTATTAAAAAAAAAATAGGTAGGTACCTAGGTACTTAGAATGGAAAAAGTATACCTATTAACAAACAACCACTTACAGTATAGTTTTGTAGCTTTTTGGAAAACCAGAAGTCGATTGTTCATGGTTTATTTTCAAATGAAGTTCTTTTCGTAAACAGCTTCGACAAAAATTGTTTTCAGACTTAAAATTATGAAAAAAAGTTGTTTTTTAATATTCATTATGTACATATGTTTTTTCATTTTAAGTATTTTTTTATTAAATTGCCGCCTGTCCAAGCGGGGGAAATATATTTTTTTTCTTGACATTTTCAGAGAGACAGACAGACAGACAGACAGGCAGACAGAATTGTGCCACCCTTTGTTCTTTATCATCGTAATATCTTTGATTGTTATCTCAAAAATTTTGTCTGCACGAATCCAAAACTTGCCCTATTAGTCCAGTAACCTTGTAGTTTCATAGTACTGAGACCTTGCGTCAGGTCCGTTAGTTCTGATTTTTTGCTGAGTTATTTATGATGTTGGCCTAGTATTAAATCTTATTTTTCGACCTCGAGCGCCGAACGCAACATTGGTACAAATCCAAAAAACCGCGAATTTTTCGCGGTTTTTTCACTTATTGGCTATTTTAACCATTACGCCTTGGCTTCCGAATAAAACATTGCTCTACGATTTCAACCTTACTAAATTTGCTTCAATTTGAGTCCAAAGTAGTAGTATTGTATATAAAACAGTATAATAACAAAAACATGGCCTTTGACATATGCTGCATCAAAGCAATAGAGCGTGTAGATTGGGCTAGAAGAAGAAAACAATAGTACCGGATGGGGGGTATATATCCCCCCGTTTAGGCGGGAGGGGCAATTTTAAGAAAAGTTGACTTTAAATAGAAAAATAACCATAAAAATACAATGGTTATATCTGGACGAAAATCCATTCCTCATCTCAAAGCCAGAAATCCATTCTTTAATTTTTTTTTTAAATAAAGTTTTTTTAGCTGATAGTTTTTGAAAAATTTACTTTCAAACTCAAAATTTTGAGAAAAAGACGATTTTTTTTTGTTAATCTATTTTTTTTTTATTTTATGGTATTAAGTACTATTTTTGATTTTGATTTTCAATGCCCTTATTAATTCTTAGTTAAAAACTGAAAACCAAATGCTAAAATGACTTCTAATTTTTGAGAAAACTGAAATTAACATGATCAACTTCACTGTTTTCACTCTAGTATCTTTTCTCTTCGGGGTGGGAGGGCTCTGCCTCAGATGCGGTAGTTCTGATTTTTAGATGAGTTGCTTATGATGTTGGCCTTAGCAATAATCCAAGTTTTCGACCTCGAGCGCCGAACGCAACTTTGTGAAATACGCAAAAAACCGAGAAATGTTCGCGGTTTTTTCAGTTATTGGCTATTTTAACCTTTAAGGTCTGGTTTTCGATTATAACTTTGCTCTTGAAAAATTGACTTGAAATACCAAAAAAAAACATTAAAAATCAATGAAAACACATCTTATAATGTGTTATAGTTTTTTTGAAATCTAATACTCCATTCTTGCATTTGGTTTCTAAACCAAGTTGTTTAAGCAAATAGTTTTTGAGAAATTAAATTTCAAAGTCAAATTTGTTTAAAAAAATTGTGATTTTTTTTTCTTAAGTCGATATTTTTCAAAATTTTACGTAATTAAGTGCTATTTTTGTGCTCAATATTTATTGCCCTCATTATTTTTTAATCCATTACCGAAAACTAAATGTAAAAATCTTTCTTAGTTTTTGAGAAATTAAGAAAAAACGAAAGGTACTTTTACCAAAAAGGCCCGGAGAAAGGGTTAAATTATGGATAATTCATGAATAAATTAATATTTTCGGGCTTTTTTGGGAAAAGTACCTTTTATTTTTTCTTAATTTCTCAAAAACTAAGAAAGATTTTTACATTTAGTTTTCGGTAATGGATTACAAAATAATGAGGGCAATGAATATTGAGCACAAAAATAGCACTTAATTACGTACAATTTTGAAAAATATCAACTTAAGAAAAAAAATCACAATTTTTTTAAACAAAGGAGATGCGGCAAAATTGTATGGGGCCTGGGCCAAGAGCGTGCATGAACAAGAGTGGTATCAAAAAAAAGGTGAGTGTTAGCACATTAAAACTGTGAAGTTTAAGGGAAATCGTATGTTGGGGTTTTGAGTTATATCCATATTTCGAAGGCATCTCCTGCTTGATTTTTGTACGTTTATAAGCAAATAGAGTCATATATCATAGGAAGTGTAAGACAAACCCATATCTATTTGGTATCAAATGAAAGGTCAGTTTTATATCTTTCAAATAATATAAAAATCATGACTCTAGAATCTTCAGTTTTTGAAATAATCAAATAAACGTGAAACTTAGTATTTTTTTAGAAATCAGTTATTTCTGAAAAATCTGCAGTGGCTATCTACTTTTTTTTAACAGTTATGTTAAAGAACACATTTCAGTCTTTATTTTGATATATACTTATCTAAGATTCAGTCAACAATAAACAAGAAAACCACCTTCCGAAGCCTTGCTTGGGAAAATCAAATAGATTGTACACAATATGGGGTTTCATACTAGAATTCCTGTAAACATATTTCTTTATTTTTTAAGCTTGGGCAAAATGATGTGTTTTTACAACAAAACTTATTTTCACGTCATCAAGAAATGAGTCAATACGTACAGTGGCCCTTAGTGAAAAAGACCCGTCCTTAACGAAATTCTTTTTCTTTGAAGAACTGCAAAAAATCGAATGAAATAAAAAGGAGAAATTGACTTTCAACAGAGTATTATATTTTTGTTTTAAAAACTTCAAAATTGTTTTTTTTACCTACCCCAGCACAAAAATATTCCGATCGTACGCTGAGCGGCGGCAGCAGCAGCCGAGCATGAGCAACAGCAGCCGTCAACGACAACCACATACGTGCTTACCATTTTCCAACAACAACCAATAAAAATAACAAAAAACGAAAGTAAACAAAACAACCCAAAATTATACACACTAAATGACAACGAAAATTATACCTAGCAGCAGCAACATCTGATAAAAACACGAAAGAAAACACAAAAGTAAAATAAACAAATAAAAAGAATTAAAGTAACCATGGTTACAAATACAATCTTATGCGGGGTATACACTGTTCAAATGCATGTCATGCATGTGAGAGTGTGTTAGTGAAAATGACACACGTATACATGGTGTGAATGCTTGAAGCAAAATCAAAACATTTTGATTTTTGTTCAATCAGACTGACAGCATTGACATAATGTATATTCGAGATTGATTGCTTGATCATGCATGAGCTCATTTTCGAATAGAAGCCGATGAGGAAACATTATGTTTGTAGGGGAATATGTTCAAAATGGAAAATCAAACTTTTATTTTGGAGTTTATCGAGGTCTACCGTTCCCTTCCAGCCTTGTGGAACATAAAGGGCAAGGAATACACCAATCGGGACGAAACAGCAGTCATCCGTGTCACTCATGTTTTGTTTTTATATTTTTATAAAAGCTAATTCAAATAAAATGAGACAATAAAATTTGAAACAATTATTTTTCCGATGAAACGACAAAGAATAACATCCGCGATCGGACCAGAACCATACGTCTTTTCGCTTCAATATTTCAGTAAAAATAAATGATTGAAGCCTCATGCATGATGTGTGTATATGCAATTGAAAAAGAACTTACTAATACACTCTCACACGCATGACAAGCATTTGAACAGTGTATACCCCGCATTACAATATAACTTGCAAGCGTATATTTTGTTGTTTGTTTCCAAATACATATTTTTTCTTTCCCAACGATAGAAAGAAAAACAATCATACTTTCATTTCAGCTCACTTCAGTGCCAAATACGCATACGCACCCAACTCTCAACCTATTATTCATTGACAAAACCAATACCTTTGAAAAAAACTAAATTGCTTGATTTCTTGCCTCCCTCCAACTCTTATAAAAAAAGTATACAGCTCTCTCAATATTTTATTATTAAACTCTATAGCTGTACACACTTAGTTAGGCTCAGCACCAGTAATTTCATAAGCCGTCACTTGGTTCGTGCCAGTCGTTCGTCACCCATGATAGTACTATAGATTCTATATACAATGGTAGAACTATAAAAGCCTTTCTAGACCAATGCGAAAAATTTCCTTGGCGAAAAAAAAACCACATAAGCAACGTGTTGTTTTCATTGACAACAACGTGCTGTTATTTTTTGTTTTCGTCGTCGTCAACGATTTGCATTGATTTAGGAGATCCTTAATATAATTTCCCAATCAGAGTTATTACTTACATTTGAATATGAGATGTTGATGATCCTGATAAATTATATTCATATCCAGAAGTAACCAAATCCGAATGCTGTTTTCTATATTTTGCTTTAAGCGCATTAAATTTATTCAAACACATTGAATGGTAACCATTACTTTCATTCACTGTTGTTTGCAATTTGACATTCCACCCTACCAAGTTATATTTTTGGCGAATTTTCAAACGTTCTTGATTAAATGAAATTATTTTATATTTTCTTTCACCACAAAAAACACACTTTAATTCAATTGAAGCCATACCACACAATTATTAGAACTCCCGAACACAAGAAGAATTCAAATCACATTGTGATGGGTACCTCATACATGAGGCAGTACAAAATGTCGCATACACCACTCTTAAATGTCCCATTACCTCAAAGCAACAAAATGTATTACTTCACACCTCACCATAAAGCAACAAAAAATATATCTCTTACTCTTTCGTCTCCAGAAAAAAAAGCTGTTCGTACTTCACTGTTCACTCTTGTCGTTGTCGATTAAGATGAACGATCAACGATGAAAGGGACTGATGAAGAATAAAGTTGAGTGTAAAGTGTATGAGTATGAGGAAATGCCTCGTACTCAATACAATAGTACATTCTCTCTCCCACCAACAAACTCCAACAGCAATAGAATGGAGGAGGACATAAGAATGTTGTACTACAATATAACAAAAATAATGGAGTTAGACGCTGTTTAGATTGGGAAGGCTGAGACCGGTCTCACGGCGGTTGCTGGACAAGAGAAGTGGGGGGTCAGGGATGTCATGGGGCATGAAGAAAACATAAACATCCGACTCATGATTCTCATTTTGTTGTTGTTTCAATGCGCAAAACATTGAAGTTGTTGTTGTTTCTATGTGTTTTGAGGTGCCTCAAATTTTCTAATGTAGACACGATGAGACTCACGAGTCCGGACTCAATTTTCCCAATCTAAGCAGGCTCTTATGTATGCAGAATTGCAGATAATCATGCAAAGGGTTAAAAATTGAAGGTGTTTTTTTTATTGTTTGTTTGAAGGAGAAGGAGGTTTGTTACTGTTTGAAGGAAAGTGTGTTTTGTTATGCAACTGCATTCATTTTCTTGTTGTGTGTTTTTAGAGATTATGAAAAAAATATCGTTTGTTTTTTGTTCGGTTACGTGATTAGTGTTTAGTCCAGTTTATAGACTACTACTCCCTTCTTTCTATAATTCGACTCCCACAACCCACTCTAGACTCCATTTGATCGTTGTTTCTTTAATTAAATATAAAATAGTCCTACCTGTAACCTGCAGTTACTTGTCTATCATTGTTTGTTGTTATTGCGTACCTACTATTTAAATAAAATTGAGAATCGATAGTTTCCAGAAACTGAGAAACCAGCTAAAGTATGTATAGGAACAGTGACGAAGCGTTCATGTATTGAGTGGAATGAGTGCTTCCGTAAGACAGTTCACAAAATGCTAATAGCAAAGAATTTTAATATTCGAAAATTCAAATTGTAGATACATTAAATACATTTACATCATTGACCTATTATTATAGTCTGTCAACGATTTACATTTTCTTGATATCTAATATTAATAAATTATCTCTTATATTAATTTATTATTTCCCAATATTAGGTATTACATATCACGGGAAATGATTATTATCTTTTAATAAAATCACTCACGAGAACAACGCTTAAATCCGCACATCATCTAACCAAACCCACAAATTTCTATTATACGCCAAGCCAAGCCATTTGAGAATGCGTAACATCACTCCATTCTCCATTATAAAATACTATACGAGAGTTTGCTCTAGAATGCGCAACAGCTTGGCATTCTCTGATTTTACCTTCTTAACTCAAATTCCGTCCAAAATTCAAAGTAAAATCTGATGATTTCTTTCTGTTTGCCCAACGTGTGAAGAATGAGTTGAGTGAATTCATTATGAAAATTCAATAGCAAAACTAAAGAAGTATTGAGTCGTTTCCTGCCGCACATTCCTATTGAAAAAGGGGTAGTTTTAGTTTAATACTTTGGATCTTCGGTGTTGTGATTGTGTGTGTGTGAATGCAAATCGTATATAGTGTTTCATCCATAAGAAATGCATTGATTGGTGTTTTTTTTTCGATTTGATTAAGTTTTTTGGGCGAATTGTTTTGTTTGTGATTGCTTTGGCGTTTTGCTTAATGCTTATGAGTACCTGCAAATGCATAGCAAAGAGTGTTTCAAATTAATTATTTCGGCTAGAGAAAATACATTTCTTATACTCTTTATAATATTATTAGGCGCAAAAAAGCGGTATGATATAAATTCTAAATTAAAGGACTTTTATTTTTTGAGTTTTAAGTTGTGTGCTTCCGCTTCCGAAAAAGTCACGCCTCGTGCCTGTATAGGAATACCAACATTTTAAAAGTAGCTAAAAAAAGAGTTGTTTATATATTTATCCCTGTCCTCACTGCTTAGTTACTTAGGCTTTGAACCTCATGATTGTTTTTAGTTTTTATTTGACATTACTTAATTTATATGTTTTATTCAAATTTCATGAATTGAAGAGACATTATTGAAAAAAATTTTGAAGTTAAAATGTCCCTTTAAATAGGTTTGTCCCATGGGACATTTGAGGTGGGACAAAGTACCACCTCATTTCGAAAAATGAGTACCTCATACAAACTCATTTCAAATTCGTGTCCTACCCATCACTTATCACAATGATGGTGATGGTGAGGGAATGACGAATGAGTAAACAACACACAAAATGGATTTTGTACATGCAAAAAATTGTTTTTGTTTTCGGTATACATATACATTTATACATATCTTAGGGAAACTATCTCAAACATAAAAAGAGGATTACACACACAAACATGCGCAGTAGGGTGGAGCGAAAATGTTCGGCGCTTTTTTTTATTTGTCCTTTAAATCTACAGATGAAACGTGCAAATTACTTTGTGTTTGTATCTATGAAAACGTTTCGAGGGGCTCACCGCCCACACATTTCATTTATACTCACTATGGTTGCAAAATTATTTTGAGAAACAAAATAGGACCCTTCTGTTTATTTCCTTATTTTAATAATAATAAATTATGATGGTTGGATAATGAGCTTTTCAAAAAAAAAGTTAAAATTAAATACTAGAGTTTTTATAATTGAAAACTTCATATACAGTCAAAACCGGTTTTAGCCAGTGAAAGGATTTTGTTAAATTAAAAAAGCAAAATAAACTTACTAAAAAGGGAAACAAAAGGCATTTATAAAATAAAAAGAATATAAGCATAACATTTAATTATAGGACCATTCACTAGGTAAAGATTAAACTACCAACAGCTTTTCGAAGTTCTAAGGTCACCCAATATTTGAAGTGTGGAAAAGGAGTTTGGTAAAAACTGGTGCGAAATAGAAACATTGGCCGTTTTGGCCAATTTTTGTAACAAAGCTAATGTTAGTCGCCATTTGATCGCCAATATCTGCCTCATCGAAGGTTCAGAGGTGCCCATAATCCTCTGAAGTTTTCGTGAGGCAAATAATATTTTGAATCATTGCTTACGATGTCACAGCACATTTTTGCAGGTTTAAAATAACCGATTACCGAAATTTTCCTCCACCCTAATGCGCAAGCAGAAACAATTTCTTGTTTGAAGATATTAGAAAAAGAATTGCACTCATGCGCAGGCAGAAACAAGAAGAAGGATTTCACAGACGAAAAAGCGCACAAGAAATATAAAAAACAAAAAAGGGATCGCACACAGCCACAGGCAGAAACAAGAAGAAAAAAATCTTTATTCTGAAAAAAAGTAAAAGTAACTACCTAAACTGTATAAGATGAAAACGATAAATTTGTCTACTTTGTTTGGTGTGTACACTTCACGTCATCTGTTTGAGGCCATAATTTTCGTAATCGTTTTTTTCTCGATAAATACATGTGAGAAATATTTTTCCTGGAAATGTTTGATACGTGTGAGTAGGTAAGGTACACATATCTACCTTTGTCCAATAAAATTGATAACATTGAAGGGGTAGCTTAGATAATCCATGGCAATCTCACAAGTGATATGAATGAACTGACAATAATGTGTATAAAAGGTTGTGTCACTTGATTGAGGCCATTGCAAATATTGCAAATATGAATATGAATATGAATATGAATATGAATATGAATATGAATATGAATATGAATATGAATATGAATATGAATATGAATATGAATATGAATATGAATATGAATATGAATATGAATATGAATATGAATATGAATATGAATATGAATATGAATATGAATATGAATATGAATATGAATATGAATATGAATATGAATATGAATATGAATATGAATATGAATATGAATATGAATATGAATATGAATATGAATATGAATATGAATATGAATATGAATATGAATATGAATATGAATATGAATATGAATATGAATATGAATATGAATATGAATATGAATATGAATATGAATATGAATATAAATATGAATATGAATATGAATATGAATATGAATATGAATATGAATATGAATATGAATATGAATATGAATATGAATATGAATATGAATATGAATATGAATATGAATATGAACATGAATATGAATATGAATATGAATATGAATATGAATATGAATATGAATATGAATATGAATATGAATATGAATATGAATATGAATATGAATATGAATATGAATATGAATATGAATATGAATATGAATATGAATATGAATATGAATATGAATATGAATATGAATATGAATATGAATATGAATATGAATATGAATATGAATATGAATATGAATATGAATATGAATATGAATGTGAATATGAATATGAATATGAATATGAAAACAAAATTAAAACTTAAAAAATGTTAATTTTTCTTAAAATTGCCAAACATTTTCTGTACTATATTATGCATCTGATATATTTCCTATGTCGGTTTTATTGTTAATATGTTAAGCTGTAAAAATAAAATTATGTTTTTATCATCGTCGCATACACGCTTGCTGGGACCGTTCATAGGACAACAAGATAAAAATTTACTGCACTGGTTAATGCAAATCATTGGACCTTGGGTGACTTGTGAAAATTCTGGTTTGGGTAAGTGGTGTATGATTCGATGGTAGCTAATTCAAAAAAAAATTATTAGAGTTTTGTTTTCGTTTGAGGCATTCCTTAATCAAAGGGCACGGTAGTGCCCAGCCAAGTTCGCGGCACTACACCCTTTTTACAGGAACAAACTCAGGCGATTTTCAACCCCCCTCTAACTTCAGTACCAATAAAGTCAGAAACTTAAAATTTGGAGTATTTGCTGAAATGATCAAACACAGGTGGCTCACCAAATTTCAACTCTTTAGCATTAGTAGTTTCCAAGATATAGGACTTCAAAAATCGCAAAAACCGTAACTGACTGACTCACTGACTCACTGACTCACTGACAGATCATCAAAATTATGGAGCACTTCCCGACATCGTAGAAACTTGAAATTTCGCACAACGGTAGGCCTTTTGATACATACAAAGGAAAAAATCGAAAATCTGCAATTTTCTATTCAGGGGGCGTGGCATCCACCCACTTTCTTAAATATTCTATAAATTATATGGAGCCTTTCCGATTGTTGTAGAACAATGAAAATTGGTAAGTTGGTAGGGTTTAAGGTACCTACTTAGAAAGAAAAAAATTGAAAAATTGGAATTTTCCATACAGGGGGCGTGGCATCCACCCACATTCTTAAAAATTCTTATAAATTATATGGAGCACTTCCGATTGTTGTAGAACGATGAAAATTGGTAGGTCAGTAGGACTTAAAGTACTTAGAAGAAAAAAAATCGACAAATTGGAAGTTTCAGTTCAGGGGGCGCGGCATCCACCCACATTCTTAAATTCTTATAAACTATATGAAGCACTTCCGATTGTTGTAGAACGATGAAAATTGATAGGTCGTTAGGACTTGAAGTACTTAGAAAGAAAAAAAAATCGAAAATTTGGAATTGTCCATTCAGGGGGGGGGGGTGCCATCCACCCACTTTATCAGAATTGCTATTATTTGTATGGAGCACTTTCGGTTGTCGTAAAATTATGAAACTTTGTAGAGCGGTAGGGCTTGACTTTCACCTGGCAAAATAAATCTTTGCAAAAAGGAGTAAAATCACAACAAAAACATAAATGTTAAAAAAGGAGCCAAGTTCTTATGTGTACAAGAAACGTGTGCCTAAAAAGTCAGCCAAAAAAAGTAATGAGATTTAAATTATATGCCAAGTTTTAAGTTCATGAAGTTTAATATCAAATATCTCAAGTAGAGTAATATCGAAACAATTCCAAATCATGACAGAAATTTGGTAATTAATGATTACTGATTAAAATTTGGTGGATTTACTTGGCAAGTTTTCTCTTAAATACTTACTTAATCACAAATTTAAAATGTATGAAAACTTGACCAGTGAACCCACCAAATTTTAATCATTAATTACCAAATTTCTGTCATGATTTGGAATTGTTTCGATATTACTCTACTTGAGATAATTGATATTAAACTTCATGAACTTAAAACTTGGCATATATTTTAGATCTCATTACTTTTTTTGGCTGACTTTTTAGGCACACGTTTCTTGTACACATAAGAACTTGGCTCCTTTTTTAACATTTATGTTTTTGTTGTGATACCTACTATTTATTTGCAGTTCATTTATTTATTTCGAAAAAATTACTGTAAAAATTATCCTCAAGCAAGTGATGCGCAGTGTTAGTGGGTTAGAAAAAGACCAAAAACTTATCCTGTTATGAAATAGCATTTAAAGTAAAGGGTAGGTACTCTATCCCCCCCCGCTCTCATTCATAAATATTTACATATCATTTGATAAAGATTTCTCCAAAAAAATCCTCATAAGTGGTTTTATATGCTCACCAGCAGTTTGTTGAAAAATAGGTTTAGCACAATCCTAAGATTAAAAAATAAGAAACAAAAAAAAAATATAATCAAGTAAAAGAGGCTCTGGGATCTTGGCACTTGGCAAATTTATAATCAGAGTTAAAAGTTTTTCAAGGTCATGTGGTATTTTTGGTACCTCATTTGTTTGATATTCCCTAGATCGTATCGTGATAAAAGGTCAACCATTTTCAGTAAATTGGTCAGTAATAGACTTCTTCAATGATTTTTCAAAGTATTTTTGTATATATATTTTTGGTCCGCAATTGTGACATTTTAAAATACAGGTATACAACGACGTATACAGGGGGAGTCACGGGGTCATGGTAGGTCGTTAAATTTTTGTTCAAAATATTAAGGAAATCGTCTCCAATAAAAGAAAAGATAAGTTTAAAATGAATCGGTATATTCAATCAACAAAGGCCGAAACTATACGAATACAGTGACAAAACAAAATTCAAGTTTAAGTCGTATTCCATTCACCCAAAAAAAAGTTTTTTTAGACTGAATCTGAATTAACCAACGGATTTTGGACTTGTCTTTTTTAAGGGTCACAAAAATTGTATTAATCTTCTTTTTTTTTAATGATCAATCAATGCATCAATTTTATTAAAAAAAAATATAAATTCATCGGTACCGGATCTTCCACAGCATTTTTGTATGTTACAATTATCAAGAAAAACTTGTTTTTTTATAACTAATCGGAAAAAAATTATTGTAAGAGTTATTTCTAAAATAGATAAAAAAAATTTAAGAAATAAATAACATCAATAATATTGATTTTTCTAATTATTTAATTCACAATTAGTTTCAATTATTCAATTATTTTTTGACCAAATTAAAAAAAAAAAATTAATGGAAGAACATTGCCCCTTTTCAAAAATGTTTATTTTGTACAAACTTAAAATCCATGGAGAAGGTAATCTTAAATTAACACATTTTTGAACGATAGAAGACCTTCTTTAGTCTGCATTAATTTTTATTGACATGCGGTCAATACTATTATTTCGTGCTTCAATAAAAAAAAAAAAAGACAAACTAATTGTGCAAGCTATGAATGTTTGTCTACATAAGAGCAAAGTTAATTCCTACAGCAATTTTTGATCGATTATGCAGAAAATTATATCCTCTTATTTTGTATTGATGATTTTGAAACATCAGATAAGAAATACCTTTTCCAAAACCTATATACATATTTTTGCACAAAAATATCCATACGAAATATTTTTGGCGCACACGAGGCACGACGACGACCTCAATTTCTTATCTAAAATCGGGAGTGGATTAAATTCTGGTTTTAAAATTCAGCTCTTCAATTTTGTTTACGAAATCTACGTTTTTCAGTTCTTTCTGTTAAAATTCTACTTTCAAAATTCTTTTGTTTTTAAATTCTGTAATTCAAAATTATAAACAATAAAATCCTGTTTATTCAGTTTTTTCTCAAATAATTTATATTTATAAACGCAAATAAATAAATTTCCAACTCGGTTAGCAAATAAAATTATTTCATATTTTAATTTTAAGACGAGGAACAGGTAATCGAAAAGGGAAGAAACAAGAACGCCCTTTTTGAATTTTCCAAATCTTCTTATTATTATTGTCAGAATTATGTAAACAGAATTTGGAAGCGGAATTTGCGGGACCAACAGAACTTAATTGCAACAAAAACCCAAAATCGAAAAATAAAAAACTCTTAATTAATACTGATTTGGCTGATTTGGCTAATATTTTGTTCGTATGACCTATTGACCCCCCCCCCAAGGAGTGTAGCTGTATACGCCGCTGCAATTATGCCATATAATTGGTCGTATTTAGTCATAAAAGGTCAGCAAGATTTTCAGTGATTAGTCTTAGCCATAGACTTATTTTAATGAATTTTTGTTCTTTTTTTTTCTGCCTCTTGCGAGGAACTGACAAATCTTCTAAAAGTATCTGATGTCATGAATCAGTGCTACGCAACTAATCTAGCTGTTTGGACTCGGCAAAAAATTGTAGGCCTCCTCTAATCTTGCCAACGACAGGCTACACGCACAGTGGAAAGGTTGAGTTTTAAGTCACTAGGGCCTGATGGTTCTCCACGAGCGCAACATGAAAGGCCACTGGATTCTGATTTTGGCAAAAAAAAGTGTACCATCTGAAAGGTGGCCAATTTCAGTGATTGGTCAGTCATTGGGTTTTTTTAATGATTTTCTAAAAAATTATTCATGGTCACAGTAAAAAAATTAGGACATACATAGAAAAAGGTATTAAAAATTCATGAAAAATTATTTTATGACTGACCAACTACTGAAGCTAACTGATCTTCAATGGCGATTGATTGGCCTTTTAGATGGTACTTTTTTTGCAAATGTCCCACAAATGAAGTTCCAAAAATCGTTCATGACCAATTAATGAAACTTATTGACATTTAATCACGATCTAGTGGCATTTCAGATTCTATTGAGCTTTTGCGAATATCCCACAAACAAGGTGCCAAAAGTCGCAACAATTCTATGGCTGACCAATTAATCTCAAGCTGACCGTTTCTGACCAATTACTGACCAATTATACTTTTTTGGCGAATATTTCATAATGAGTTGCGATGATCTCAGAGCCTCTAAGCGACTTTAAAATTAGATACCTATCTGATTTGAAGTTGTGTCGTGCTTATATTTCAACATAAGGCTGTTGAAAATCATCCACCAATGTATTTTATATGCCTAAAAAAGAAACAACAACAACTCTCTCTTCTTTTCTGAAATTTGTTCCTACATTAGGTATCTATGTATATTAGTATGTATATTACGAGAAACATAATATTAGACGAGCAACAAGCTTATTAACATAGGCT
Organism: Dasysyrphus tricinctus; assembly: GCA_963921185.1. Taxonomy (NCBI): domain Eukaryota; kingdom Metazoa; phylum Arthropoda; class Insecta; order Diptera; family Syrphidae; genus Dasysyrphus; species Dasysyrphus tricinctus. The sequence goes on from OY992530.1 coordinate 108,864,506, forward strand.
TTTGAATGTGTCGTAGGTATTATAGTATCATGGTGTTCATGTTTGACAAAGACACTATAGATGTTATGTAGTGTAGGGTATAGTATAAGTCTTTATAAAAAGACGCAGATCGCATGTGGTGCGTCATGATTGTATTAAAGATTCTCCCCTCTAGCAAACGATATGGTGGTGGTTTGGTTACGGAAGTGTATATCTGAGACACAAAAAGTGACGTATACAAAGGAAAATAACTAGACATGGTGTCGCTACAAACACAAAATACCCCCAAAGTCTTGTACAGACAAAAGGTTTCATGTTCACCATGTTAATATTTCGTATTCAATACAAATGTTTATAAAAGTATAGTGTTGAAATTTGAATAGGTAACCAGGATTCAGGAACAGGCATTTTATGATGAAAATGTCGAAATATAATACGACTTATTCCAATGTGCGTATAATAATTTCATACCTACGTAGGTGTATGTTTTTTCTATGTGAGGCAAGGCAATTTTCGACAACTTCTTTGAGTTTTGAGAAAGAAGAACACACAGTGAAGAAACATATTGCACCCCAATACAAACCAATATTTATAAAATTTCTTCCCCATCCCGGAATAAGTATATTGACAATTTTTGTGCTGCAGTAGAAATATTGATATAAATAGATATTTATAGTATTCTACACCTATGTGTGTATATTGTTTATTATAAAGATATATGCATGTACATATGTCCCTAATTAAATTGATAAACTAACTCACACTCAATTTTAAAATTGGTGGGAAAATATTAACAAATTATTTGATTTAAAAGTGTTTTCGACTTATTTTAATAGATACGAGATTACCTGATGTTATAAAAATTGGTAAGTGCAAAAATATTTCTACACGTCCTTACTATGATGGATGCCTTCTATCAAGCTTTTTACTTGCAATACAGGTAGGTAGTATGGAGGTAAAAGGTATTTATAGATGGTAAGTTATGCATTCTGCCTATCTGTCTGTCCGTTGAGCTACAAACAACGGCTGGATCGATTTCCTTCAAACCCTACATAGCGTTGTTTGGTGATTCGTCATTCCCCCCACACATTTGTTCAGTTTTTTTTTAGAACCAAAAATAATTGTATCTGCCAACCATCTTCTTAAGCAATTTTACATAATTTATTTTTCTCTAAAACGGTTCCAGAATTTTTCTTAAGAAAATTAATAAATTACTTTTATAGTGGGGCTGTTAGTGAGACCAACCTTTCATTTTGACCTGACGGGTTGAGCTTTACTATACAAATAGTCCATATCCTTACTTTACTTTTAAGAAGTGTTGCCAAGGTGGCAGCACTGTCAGAAAGACAAGAGAAGTGTTGCCACAATCCCGAAATGTTTCTTATAAATCGAAAACCAAGGGTCGGACGATGACCCTAGAACTCCCGTTGGACTCAGCACCCTTGAAACCATAGGACCACATTATTGTTTTTCTCCCACCCCTCCCCTTGCACGAAGGGGGTGGAAAAAAGTCGTTTTGGAAACAAAATTTGAAAAGCCAATAAAAATTAGAAAAATATTTTTATCAATAAAATTTAAAGATGGTGTCGACGCAGAATTTTGCAGTCTACTATATTACACCCAGAGTTGATTAAAAACCTACTTCGGTTTTTTTAAAAAGCCACTTTCAAAGTGCTGGGGAGGGGGGATATGAAAGATTAACAAACTTTAATATTTATCTTGGAATAATATAAGCATATGACACATGTTTTAAGGGTATTTTTTAATGCCCAATCTTGCTAAATCAGAACGAACTCGATACAACTACCTTCAAAAAAGTTATAGCCTTCTTCATAAATGATGACCGAATTATTAGTGAAAAACGTAAAATACTACCAAATTTCAACAGCATTGACACGAAACTTGGTCCACATATTTCATTTGTCATAACTCATAAGCAACAATAATCAAAAGAGTCTACAAGAATATTTGTAGCGAAAGGGTGATTCTTTCAATGAACTAGAAAAATTTTGAATTACTACCATGAAACCCCTCTCAAAACCGGTACGTTGATGAAAGTTGGTGAAAATGTTTGATTAATCATCGGAACCAAGAATCAAAAAAGACCATTCAAATATCCATGGTCTGAGGGTCTTTTAAGAGAGGTAGTGTCCTACCTATTCTAGTCAAAAAATACAATTATTTACAGACATTAACTCTTTAAAAGTAAGATAACTTTTTTATGGGAGCTTGTATCTAGTTTATTTTAATATTATTGGATTCAGCATTAAAAAATACCTTAAAATCATACACCATATTGCATTTATGTATCTTGGTTTAAGAAACATAAAAATGTTCGGTTAAAAACTCTGCTTCTCATTCCCCATTGAAAAACACCCTCAGACAGTTTATATTTGTTTGGTCTTTTTTGTTTCTTGGTCTTAATGAAAAGTCAAATGTTTTAACCAATTTTCATAAAAGTTCCAGTTTCGGGAGGGGATTCATGGTAGATGTTCAAAATTTTTCAATTTCAATGAAAAAAACACCCTTTCACTATAAATATTTCTGTAGAATCTTTTGATTCTTGTTGCTTATGACAAATGAAATATGTGGACCAAGTTTCGTGTCAATGCTGTTGAAATTTGGTAATATTTTACGTTTTTCACTAATAATTCGGTCATCATTTATGAAGAAGGCTATAACTTTTTTGAAGGTAGTTGTATCGAGTTCATTCTGATTTAGCAAGATTGAGCATTAAAAAATATCCTTGAAACATGTGTCGTATGCTTATATTATTCCAAGATAAGTATTAAAGTTTGTTAATCTTTCAAATCCCCCCTAGGCAGCACTTTGAAAATGGCTTTAAAAAAAAGCAAAGTAGGTTTTCAATCAACTCTGGATGTAATGTAGTAGATTGTGAAATTCTGCGTCGACACCATCTTTAAATTTTATTGATAAAAATATTTTTCTAATTTTTATTGGCTTTTCAAATTTTGTTTCCAAAACGACTTTTTTCCACCCCCTTCGTGCAAGGGGAGGGGTGGGAGAAAAACAATAATGTGGTCCTATGGTTTCAAGGGTGCTGAATCCAACAGGGGTTCTAGGTTCATCGTCCGACCCTTGGTTTTCGATCTATAAGCAACATTTCGGAATTGTGGCAACCTTTCCCTTATCCTTCCGACAGTGTTTCCACCTTGGCAACACTTCTTAAAAGTAAAGTAAGGACATGAACTATTAGTGTACTAAAGCTCAACCCATCAGGTCGAAATGAAAGGTATGCCCTCATATCGTGCACTAACGCCCCTACTATTAGTAAAGGCTACCTTCGGGTGGGAAACCATTTTTCAAAAAATGGTTATTAATGGTATATGTTCCTCTAAATCATCATCGTGTCCTGTGACCCCGACTGGGGCATAGGGCGTCAACAAAACGTCTCCATCCTTCATTGTCTGCTGCAAGGTACTTTAGCTGTGGCCACGTCTTTCTCTGGGATTCTGCTTCCGCTAAGACAATTGATTTCCATGTTGTTCTTGGTCTTCCAACCCGCCGTGCACCCTGAGGACTCCATTCAAAGGACTGCTTTGCAATTTCATCGTTTGGTTTCCTCAGTGTGTGACCAATCTAACGCCATTTACGCTTTCTAATGTCGACGTGCAGCCGCTCTTGACTTTTCCTGCGCCACAATTCCTCCGAAGACCGAGATTCACAAAAGCCTGCAATTTCTTCGAAATGGTAGACGTGACTTTCCAGGTTTCACAAGCATATAACAGCACGGATTTGACATTGGATTCGAAGAATCTCAACTTAGTGCATTAGGAGATTTGACTGGATTTCCTAATTGGGGACAGAGTACTGAAAGCAGCACGAGCTTTATTTATTCTACTTTTAACGTCCAGATCCGTACCATCGTTTGCAGAGAAAATACTGCCAAGGTAGTTAAACTGTTCGACTTCTTCAACTGGTGTCTCCTGTAGAATACTACGCTGCTGGGTGGAGCGGCTGTGAGCATTATTTTTGTCTTTTTGCTATTTAATCTTAGACCACTCGACTCTCCCTTTACTTGCAGTGTTTAAAAATTTGTATACAAAACAAATTTGAAAGAACTCGGAATGGTCAGTAATTTTAATAATATTTACTTTTTATTTATAACCATAGAAAACGGGGCTTACAATCTAACAATATGTTTGTTAAACTTATTAGCGATGCATTCGAAAGAAGACAAATTGACTAATGTTTGAATTTTATTTTGATTATGAGAGGCAAGCACCCCTTCCTGCTCTCTTTTTCGTACACCCGAGCCTACTTTGACGATCTGCCTGACTGTCAGAATCCAAATTTCCTAAACGAATATACAGTAAACGCTCGATTTAGTGATTCTCGAAATAGTAAACTATCCACAATATTGAACACACAAAGTTTTATATACTTATTTTGTATAAATATGTCGCGCAGTTATTTTACATAGCTTGAAAGCTCTGAGAAATTGTTTCTGTTTTTATTTAAACCTGAATGAAAGCCTTAATGCTTTATTCAAATTAAAAACAACCACATTGAACTTAATGTGCATTTTGGATCAAATTCATCTCCAGAAAGCCTTAGAAAAAGTGAACAATCTCGAAACAGTGAACAAACCTGGTTTTTATTACTTCACTATATCGAGCGTCTACTGTATTTTCTTTGAATATTTGTGGTTACTGAAAATACAGTAGACGCTTGATATAGTGAAATAATAAAAACCAGGCCTGTTCACTGCTTCGAGCGAGATTGTTCAGTTTTTCGAGCGGGAATTTTCTAAGGCATTTTATAGGCGAATTTGATCCAAAATGCACATTTCGTTCGATTTTGTTTGGTTTAAACAAAACACAGAAATACCTAATACCTCAGAGCTCTCAAGTTATGTAAAATGCTTGCATGAAATTTGTATTCAAAATACGTTTTATATAAAATTTTGTGTGTTCACTATTGTGGATAGTTCACTATTTCGAGATTCACTACATCGAGCGTCTACTGTTTAGTATGAATTGTTACTTAAAAGGGCCATCTAAATTATAGTCCTGGAATTTTTTATTTAACACAATTTTGTTTAAACATAGAAGAATATCTTATACTCAACTGAATATTTGTTGAATAATTTTACCTCTCTCTGATCAAAATCCTGCATATCTTCTTGTATGTATGTATATAGCATAGCGGTCAAAAATAGAACTTTTTACCACTGACCTACAACCAGTGGCGTAGGCAGGGGAGGCTAAGGGGGCTTGAGCCCCCCCCCCAAGCAAGTGACATACTATTCTTAGATTTCTGATAATTTAATTTAATCTGCAACGATTCCTGAAAGTACTAATCTTTTTCCTCAAAATAAATCTCCAATATCTGGTTTAGTCTCTGAGAAATCCTTAGTTACTTACAACTAACTAAATTCACCTGTCTCCACATTATTTAGTAAGAAGACTAAAATGCATTATAATATGTTAATTACATAAATTTAAAAAATGGCTTTCTCAGAAAGGAAGACATATATCGGAAGAATTTCAGAGAAAGATAAGGAATCGTTACAATATTTTTTGAAAAATACTATATCGTGTTGTTACACAATCTCAAAAATAGTGAAAAAACGGTGACGACAAAGATCCAATTCAGTATATATCAGAGAGATATTGAAAAGATTTTGACCAAATTTTGAGGAAAAAGACTTAAGGAATCAAAAATGGTGAAAAACTGTTATTTTAAACTTTTTACCGCGAAAAGCTGTGCTGATGGCGGAAAATGCATGACGGATTTCAGCTCAGGGACAAAAAGTATGCCTAGAAACATTCAGGACTTGTTGGATCCAAAAGTTGACAGATATTTGAGAGCATTTATTTTAATTTAAGCCAATGCACAACTTTAGAAGTCAATTTATTAAATAAACTTCTATTTTGAGTAATACAGAAATCGAATTAAAGTTACTTACATTGTAGTTCAGTGAAACATAATTTAAGCGAATCACTACATAAACGCCCAAGAAATAATTAATACAAAAAGAATTTCCTAAAATTTATTAATAATTTAATAATCTATTAGGTTAGGTTAGGTTAGGATAGGAGGGGCGTGCACAGCGCAAAGGCTGTTGCGTACACGGGGGCCTATTGGTCTTTTGTGATCCCCTTACGAAAAGAAAGCAGAGATGCTCCTAAACTAATTATTCGAGTAGACTGGCTCATTTGCAAATCAGCCTGTGCTCTCTATGAATTTCCTCATATTTGCCATTGAGACCTGCGCTAGATCGTCCAGTTCTCCAACAAACCTGTTTCCGAAGTAACGGAGGCGATTTGTTTGGAGGTTTGGACAATCGCAGAGCAGTTGTTTAATGGTTTCTATTTCTTCTACATCCTGACAGCTCCTACAGAAGAGCGGTGCGAATACACCCAGTCTGATGGCCATTGTGCCAATGGCGCAATGACCCGTTAGTACACCTATCAAGATTCTAATGTTCTTTTAACTCAGCGATAGTATATACTGAGCTTCCTTTTCATTAATTCTAGGCCATAGACTTCTAGAGATAACGCAATCGTTCCTGGTAATCCAGGATTTATTGATTTGCTCTTTCGTAATTAGGTCTATTTTCGTTTTAACCACACCGATCGGGATGTCTAGTCCCATATCTAATTGGTTACTACTGTTTCTTACTGATAATGACAAAAAAAAAATAATCTATTACTCACAGCTTCTAGCTGCTTGCGTTACTTCAATTTACAATATAAAACATAATCGTACAGTTACAAAACTATAGGCCTACTCAAATAAAAAAGGAAATTCCATAAATAAATTTAAATATTATGTGTAATTGAGGCAGTGAGTGCAAAAGTGGTGTAAGCCATTTTTTTTGCAAAATTGATACTTTTTCCGTATTTTTACATTTGCACATGCATCTAAAGGTATCTTAGCCAAAATTATTAATAATTTAATATCTATTTCCAAAAATGTAACTTTTTCTCCTTGAATCTCAAATTAAATAGTATTTAAGATCGATTCAAGATGAAAAATATGATTAAAAAAAAGTGGGTTACACCCCTATTGCACTGACAGCCTCAAATATACCCCTACTAACGTTGTTTAGATCCTTGTGTCGTTCTCTTAGCGAAATATAACTTCTTTCTTCTTATAACTCTTAGGTGGTTTATAATAAAAAGAAATCATTTTTGTTCTATAGTTTTAGCTTTACCTACCTTAAAAAATGTTCTTACACAAAATTGAGACTGAGCCCCCCAGGAAAAATCCTGCGTTCGCTACTGCCTTCAGCCTAACCTAACCTAGCCTAACCTGAAAATCATAATTTTCCACATAACCCAAGATTCTAAAGAAAATAAATTATTTTACTACATATTCCTCATTTTTTTTCTTTGATTTTTGAATAATTAATTTTGCTCTCCAAGGGGACTTACGCTTAACAACTACAACGCGACGATTTATTTGCATTATATCGGGTCCATCATCCAATTCATTTTAATTAACTAGGTACATTAGATGTTTTTGTTTTTAGCGCCAGATTTCGTATCTGTAAAATTCTTCCATCTATTCACCTGTTGTATAGTAACAAACTTTGAAGATATGTAACACATTTTTTTGTAAATAAGAAAACAGATACACATGCTTTTTAATCGAAGTGCTTATAATATGAGTTGTGTGTGATTCAAAATGTAGGTATACCTACTTTACTTACTTATGTTATATGTTGTTTTAGCAAAAAAAGTACTTTTGTATGTGCATTAAGGAATAGGTGGACATCAAAACTAGAAAGCAAACAGAATAAGAAATCTGTGCTAAAAAAAGTTATACACATGCTTGGCCTTGAATACACTGATTTTATAGGAACAAAATAATATACCTAACGAGAAAAACAAATCCATGCATAGCTATTAAATATAACTATAACTTGGTAGGTAGGTATAGGGGGAAAGTAGCTTTACAATCTACATACATGAATAGAGTACGTATCTCAGCTTCTCAGCAGCTATTCACTCACAATGAAGCAAGTCTGTTGTGTAGTGTATCTAACCTCTACTATTTATAATAAATGCCCGCTCATGTATGATATAAACCTACCTACTTACTATAATAAAGCCAATTATTATGTATTGTGTTTGTTTCTAGAGTTGTTGCTTTGGGAAATACAACTTCAGCTCTGAGAATTCTATCAAGTAAACCTATGTAAACCTATGTATCCCTTACCATGAATTCCTGAAAGAAAAGTATGGGGTAGTGCCATTGAGTATTTAGATGACACTCTTGCTGGGGAAAAAAATCGAAACAATTTTGGCTTTCCATATCCTAAAGATTATTGAAAATTACATTTTTAACAACTGCACCTACCTCCCCCAGATTTAATTGGACGCCACCCGTTGAATTAAGTACCAACAAAAATTTCTTTCATATCCACCTATTCCCTTTAACTAGTGCCATGTTATTCAGGTTTGCATAAAAAAAAACCTTTGGTCTTAAAGACCTATAATAAAACTTATTTTTGTTAGGTAGGTATGTTACTAGCCATTACCCGCCTACTTCTTTGGGTGCCCTAATACAATTTACAACCCACTTGACGAATAAAGAGTGCCCAATCTCTTTGTTCAATATGTTTTTCTACAAAAATTTCAAATTCAGCTAGTATTTATATTTTTTTCATTTCGATTTTCTATTACCTATTCCACTACAGAATCATTCTTTACACCATAAAAAAATAAAATGCACGACTGGGTCGCACGTACTTGCTCTTATGTTCAAGACACTGCGAGTTTAAGAAAATTGTATATACAAACATGGAAATTATGAGAGAAAAATGTAGAGAAGCATGAAATACGACATTTAAATTAGCTAAAACAACTCTTTTGACAGTTTGAGGTGAAAAAAGAGTATGCCATTTTAATTCATGATGGAATATGATTGTATGGGAAAAAAAAATTTAAAATCGTTGGAGCGGTTTTTTTTTAAATTAATTTTTTATATATAAATTCTTAAAACATTTTTAAGAAACAATTTTGGTATGCAGATTTAAGCTATATATTTATGTGTATATAAAAACAAAATTTGAAAAAAAATTGTCAACCCGTTTTTGAGATATCGAATTTTCAAAAAAAAAAAAATTTAAGCTTTTTTTAAAAATCCAAAAACTTTTTTTTTGAAAATTTTGATATGCAATATTATTTTATTTTATCTGAAATTTGTATATAAAAAAAATCATCTAAATCCGTTCAGCCGATAACGAGAAAATTCAAAATAAAAAAATACGTTCTATGACAGGTACTATTAATAGTTGCAAAGTGTAAAATTTTATAATTTTTGGTAGTAGATCGTACTAATTTTAGTATATACAAAAAGTTTAATCAAAATCGTAGGAGTCGTTTTTAAGCAAAAAAATATTTTCCTTTGCGGTTTTTTAACTTTTGTATGAAAGGTACCGTTATTTTTTCATAAATGTAAATTTTTTTCTAAAAATATTTTAGAAAGTACTATAAAAGTCTTAAATATCGAGTTTCAAACAAATCGATCATGTCGTTTTCGAAATATTTGATTTTCAAAAAAAAAATTTGAAACATTTTTTAAAAATCCAATAAACATTTTTTCAAAAATTTTGGTACACAAAACTATTTATATTTCTTGGAAGCTTCTGTGTAAAAAAAATTATTGAAATCAGTCGTACCGTTTTGAAGAAAATCAAAAATCAAAAAATGGTTCTTTGGGAGGTACCATTAATAACCATTTTTGAAAAATGGTTTTCTACCCAAAGAAAGCCTTTACTAAAATAAATTAATTTAATTTTTTTTAAGAAAAGTTGTCGAGTCGTTTTTGAGAAAAATACGATTATGTAAATTTGCCAAAATAAAATGTATGACAGGTACCGTTATTTTTGGTTCTAAAAAAAAAATGAAAAAAACGTGTCGGCAGAATCACCAAAAACCACTAAGTACCAAGTTTGAAGAAAATCGATCGAGACGTTTAGGCTGTAGACGAACAGACAGACAGACAGACAGACAGACAGACAGACAGACAGACAGACAGACAGACAGACAGACAGACAGACAGACAGACAGAATTGTGCCACCCACTTTTTTGGTGTTCTCTATCATCGTAATATCATGTTTGATTGTTATCTCAAATTTTTTTTTTGCACGAATCCAAAACTTGCCTTATAGTACCTATAATCGCAAGTAATAAATAAATAAATTGGGTGGCACAACAGCTCGTGGAAAACCAGGGCCTTGTGACTTACAACTCACAACCATTCCTGTATGCGTGTTGTTGGCAGGAATGGAAGAGACCTAAAGTTTCTTGCCAAGTCCGAACGGCTCAGTGAGAAGCACTTTTTCATGACAAGTATACTCTTGAAGGATTTGTCAGTTCCTCGCGAGAGGCAGTACCTCGGATAAAACATTTCTGTTTTTAGGTGGCACGGCTGGAAATCGAACCCACACCTTCGGCATGACAATCCTACGCATTAAGCATCATGCCACGACTTTACACCATATTTTTCACAAATGTCATTAAAATGTTCTAATTTTCCCATAAGTTTGGGACAAACATCCAAACAAACGTACACTTTCACATTTAAGGCAAACGAAAAACTGGCGGTACATCGCATATAGGTAACAATAATTTGTAACAGGAACCAGCTAAACTTAAAATATTTTTTTCTCAAAATCTAAGCACACAAAACCATTTTTTCGCACCCAGCTCATCTCACCATTTTACCACATCAAATAAAGCACATGATATGTACTTTACCCAATATATAAAAATAAAATGGACACTGGGTCGTATACGTACTTTTTTATAATTCAGTTTTTTTTTATAAAAAGAAGCTTTTCGAGATATTTGAGACAAACAAGATTGTTAAATAATTATTTGTAGCTTTTTGTTAAGAAAAAAAAATTATTACATTTATGTATAACACCTTATCAATTCTGAACTACGGCATATTGTTTGGCACAACATACATATGTAATAATTAATCTGAAGTTGATATCATTGTTTATTTTCAAAATTATAGAACCGAAAAACTTTTTTGAGTTTTAAAGACATTCTTTTTTGCTTTAAAAACTGTCACATCTTCCATTTTTACAAGCCCTTTCAGTGTTGTTGTGTACGTCATTGTGTGTTAAATTAAATCATCCCGGATTGGAAAACATTGTTTGTTCTCGAGAGACTCGTATTCGAGAAAAAGGACAAGAGCCGACAGAAAACTAAGCAATTGGCTATATACAATAGTCGGACTAATTATTTTGACATTTTTCGCATTTTTCTTTATATCTTTCTTTTTGTTAAAAGAAAAAAATCCGTAAAAATATATAATAATGGTATCAAGTTGAGCTTCCAAAAAAAACATGCAAAACTATGATTCATAATTATAGTTTCGAAAATAAAAATTGTATTTCTAAAACGTATGGGGAAAAAAAGTATTTTGACAAAATTAAAAGACTTGTAAATACCGGCTTACTTTTCAGTACAGGCAGTGAGGATTGTTTTTAAGTGTGCTTTTGGGTGCCGGATTCAAATCCGTCATCCGTTTGTGGCTCGGGTGTGTGACCGTTGGTATCGTATAGAGGACAGCCCTAGCTTTCATTTGATACCCCATTTATAGAAATTGCTTATATTATTGGTACATTTAGCAGAAAATGCAACCTAAAAAGTGCATTTTCTAAACATTGCAACCAGAAAAGCCTTGTCCGACCAGTAGTTTCGTAAATGTTTGGACTAAAGCTATCAGTTGGCATCCAGTTTTTGTGGGCCGCGATGAGATAGGTAATCTTACGGTGGGCTCCCGGACTACAAGTTTTTAGTTCAATTTCCTATATACATTGTCACGGTAAAATTTGCCGTGACAAAAATCGTTCTTTCTGTTGTCCACATTCCTACCTTTCCAGCCTTCTTTTTTTCTTTCCTAACAGGTTTTCTTTCAATATACTGAGAGAGAGAAGGGCGGCAATCCATCAGCCATTGGTTCACTCTCTCAGTATCTTGATGAAACAAAAATCGTTACTATCACTCCTAGCACTAAAGTGGATGAGTGATCCACTCCATAATAAATAACAGACGGCCACGCGGTCTGATTGTATCCAAAAACGTGGGTGACAGATGGTCCCCGAATATAGCCAAATAACTGACAGACGGGCGGTCTGTTCTGAGCCACAGTTGGTCCCCAAACCCTTGATGTAACTCCTAAGAGAATGGCTGAGTGCCCAACATAACTTCATACTATCGAAACATGAAAATTTCGGTGAATATTAGGTTCCCGAAACGATGTGACCTATAAGACATAAGTTCCTTATCAATACGCCTGTAAAAGATGGAACGTTATCGCCTTATTCCCCAAGCCCCTCAAATCTAATAAAAACCCACCGAAGTAGTTTGTTTAGAATCGCCAGTAGGGAAAAATTGCCAACTTACCCCTCCGAATTTAAAAATACTGGTTAGGATTATTTGTTGTTTATTTTCGCTGCCGAAGTTCTCTTTTGATTTAAATGGGGGTTACTTGTGAATTTTGGAGGGGAAAAATGTATTTTTTGGTCGAAATTGAATTTTTTGAGTTTTTGCACTTTCTGTTCTTCTATTGATTTTCTCAAAAACAATGGGAAAAATAGTGGGAAAATGGTTGAATGCGTTCATCGTATTCGCCGCTCCTGGAAGTGAAACCAGCGATCGGCGAATTACAGGATGACGTGGCATTAACAACATATATGTACATATGTGCGAGTAAGTAGGACCGCTGGATTTCGTAAACGGTAGCGCTCTTCAATAACTTAGCTGAGAGTAGCTTACAAATCCGCTTCGAAATCCGCGGCTTCCGATTGGCTGAAAGAACGGGGGATGAGTACAAGAAGTGGTTCGAATAGACATCGAAAAATCTGGACAGAACTTTTTTGTCAGAAGAGCACAAAAGCGAGTTGAAAAAAAATTGGAGAGATTCGGAAGAGGAAGAAAAAGTGGGAAAGTTCAAGGAGTTTAATTTTGGTTAAAGTAAAGTAAAGTAGAGTTAGAGAAATAATTGAATTGTAAAAGGTGAAACTAGTGTTTGGAGTTGAAGGACAATTTCGAGGCAGGAAAAGAAACGTTGGTGAAGCAGAAAAATTTTTCTAGACGACAGGACAGTTGGAAATATTTTTCTTTATCCAACAAAGAAAAAAAGATAAGTAAATTGTATTATTTAGTTTAGGTAGATTTTCAAGTCGGTTAATTCGGTAATTTGTAGCAAAACTGTGCTAGTTTGAAAAAAAATTTGGTTGGTTTTTGTTTCCGCTACTTTATCCTTAAATTACAGGACTCGTGACCCCGCTAGTATCTTCTTTGTTCATTTGGGAGAGTTAACGTTGTATCTTAATAACTGCTATTTCTTGTTAACTATAGTATATTGAAAAGATTTGGGTTTTAGCCCTACTCTAAGCAAGGTTTCCCGAACAAATAAATAATTTCACTTCCCAGTTCGGGAATATAAAATTGTTTTTGTTTGTATTTAAAATTTCTTCACCGTCGGTTTCGCTTCAGAAGGAATGTAATTTCCTTCAAAAACAAAAACAAATTGCTGGCGCCCTTTTTTTCAGGTACTACGCCCCTGTGGCAATCAAAATCTTCAATTTCCTATCAAAATTAATTCGAAAATAATTAATCGCGTTTATCAAATTAATTGGTGAACCCACCCTTTAATTTGATCTGTGGTGGTAGCATCCAAGTGCTAACTCGGTTTTTTTTTGCAATAAAAAGTAATTAATAATAAATTATTCGGTTCTCGGGGTCGTCGGAAAAATTGTAACAACAAATATATAACGTTGCTAACCCTGTAAGTTAAAGGGTCCTTAAGATGTTAAATCCATGGTACCTATTAGGGTTGTAGGTTGATTGCAATCTTTTGTGAATGCAATCTTTTGTGACTTAAATTTAAAGATTGCATTCATTGACATTACTTTGAGACTGCGACTTTAAATTCTGCAATCACTATTTATTTCCTTTATAAAGATTGCCATCATCCATCATCTTTCAGCAATCAATTGAATACAATCATTTGAGAACGCATGGATTCTTTGCGTTAATTTGCATTCTTTGCATTCCTTTATATTCCTTTGCATTCTTTACATTCATTTGAATTCATTTTAATTTTTTGCATTCATTTAACAATCTTAGATAGAATTCTTTGCTATAATTTGCCTTCAATTGCAGTCTTTAAGGTGCCGTCACACCAGGCAAGTTTTACTTGCCACAAGTACTTGCAGCAAGTAAAATGATTGCTGCAAGTAAAACTTGCCTGGTGTGACGACCCGAAAAGTACTAGCAGCAAGTAATTGCTGCAAGTGATTTACTTGCGAGCAAGTACTTGCGGCAAGTAAAACTTGCCTGGTGTGACGACCCAAAAAAGTCCTTGCAAGCAATTAATTGCTGCAAGTGATTTACTTGCTTGCAAGTACTTGCGCAAGCAATGCTTGCACGGTGTGACTAGTTCCTGCAAGCGCTTGCAAGCAAGTAAAACACTTGAAATCACTTGCCGCAAGTACTTGCCACTTGCAGGATCTGCGCAAGCAAGTTTTTTACTTGCTTGCAAGCGAACGTATGTTTTTCGATCAAAATTCGTAAAAAATCGTCTCCCTCTCCCCAGAAGTCTCTCATCAGTGTTGTAAAGTACGGACTTTCAGCTCGACTTTCAAAAGAGGTTCATACCAAAATGAATTATCATCGATCAGCCGAATTTTTTGGCTTCAAATGCTCCAACATAGAACAGGGTCTCGTAATGTTTTTGAATACATGTGTTTTGAAAATAATAATATGAACGACTGGATCGTACGTAATTGCTCTTATAGTTCAACTTGCACGGAATTTCAGATCTTTTAAAAATATTTGAGTAATTAAAGAAAAATGGAAGGAAGCATGAAGTTCTTTCTATCAATTGTACAAACAACTCGGCAGATTTGAATAGAAATGGGTAGACCAATTAATGAGAAAGTCGAAATAAAAAAAAAAAAAGTATAAGGAAGGTACCGCTAATAACAGCTTTTACCTAGTAAATTTTTTATCAGAAAGTTCAACTCATTTACAATCAAATCACTTGCTGCAATCAATCGCATGTTATTTTTACTAATAATAATCTACTAGTATCAATTGCCTCGATTTCAACAAATCTTCATGTTGAAAAACTATTTGCTCGTAAGAAATTCTTCTTCAAAATCTGGATTATTCATTTAGATCTATTTCTGAAGAAACAATAAACCAAACTGAACTGAAAATGGCAAAATCACACCCGTTTACACGTGCAAGTACTTTCAGAAACTAATTTCAGCAAGTAATTTCAGCAATTACTTGCAGCAAGTACTTTCAGCAATTAATTTCAGCAAGTAATTGCTTGCTCGGTGTGACGACCTGAAAAGTACTTGCAGCAAGTTTGTCTTGCAAGCAAGTAAAAAGTCGTTTCAGCAAGCAATTTACTTGCCTGGTGTGACTGCTCTCTGCAAGTACTTGCACGAATATTTCAAAATCGAAATTTTTGAAACAATTGCTGCAAGTACTTTACTTGCACGGTGTGACGCAGGCGCGGATACAAGGGGGGGGCAATGGGTGCAATTGCCCCCCCCCTGGGCAAGAACGAACGAAGCATAAAATATGACCTCAATAAAATTTAATCAAAAAGATAGGTTATTTCGTTATACGTTTATAAAAAATTTTCTTGGCAGCTCAGCGTTGCAGCAATAAGTAGTTGTTCGTTGGCCGCTGGCTGACCAGGTTAAGTTAAGAAAAGTTCCACTATGCACAAATAGCGCCTTCAAATCGACTGAAAGCTTATAACTTCAGCTTTTGATCTCGATCTTAAAAGTTAAGGTCTTTAGACATAATATGTAGATAATTATTTTTCGGATTAGCCGCGATATGAAAGTTTAGAGTGCACTTTGGTACTCACCCCGAACGTTTCGCATCAAATTGCATTGAGCGTGGTCGCCGGGACTGCACTCTTTAAACTTTCATAACGCGGCTAATCCGAAAAATAATTATCTATTATGTCTATTTACAACCGCGAAAGCCTAAAAAGTTATAAGGTCTTTAATTAAAATATCAATGTCAGGCTACATTACTGTATAACATTTTGTGAGAAAAGTCAATTTATTTCATACTAGGGAGCAGATTGAATCCCAAATCGATTTCACTTTCACTTTTCAATATGCTTTGAACGTAAAATTTCACAATTCGGAAAATAGTGTTTTAAAAAGGTATTGCTCAACCTCCAACCCTACTCTACAAATTATTAAGTATAAATTAAATGTAACGGGAGAGGCGACAGGGGCACTCATCTAAATTTTCAACCTTGAAGTTGATTTTAATTTCAAAACAAAATTTAATCTTTAAGGTACGTCGATTTACGAGTAATTAGGTACACTCAAAAATTTCTAATTTTGCTTCAAATGCTCGGATCTACAGGATAAAGATATCTAATTTAAGTTAAAATAATAAACTACATTTATGTATAAAAGTTATTGAGAAATACCAAAAATTGTCATACTAAATGGGTGATAGAGTTGTTTTTGTGATAAATATTATAACGTGCGTTTCCATTGAGGGAGTACTTTCACTAGAAAACTCTCGAGAGCGACTCTTGCATATTTGTCTTCTTCTCTGGTGAGCTTATTTCATGACTGTGTCTGTGTCCACTTCCGAGTTTTACTCTCGAGAACTTCTTCAGAGCTGCGCACCGCCTTTTTACTCTGAAATGGATACGCACCTTAAGAGTATGCACATGTGTTTCGAGTTCGGCACTGTACGCAGCGATGCGTGCAGACGTGCTGCACATCTGTTTTAGCCATACGATACGTTTTCGATATGAGAATTTTGTCACTTTTATGGATGTGTTTTGGGAACTTCCGTGTTCCATATTATTAAACTACCGAAGAGTGCGAATGCAACGATGAAAATTGGAGGGAAACCAGGAAACGACTACAGCAATCACTGCCGAAGAGAAGTTGGATGGAACTTTTATACCTAAGGAAGGGATAGTTGTTTCGTCAATTCGATTGTCAAATGATTGCCATTTTTCGACGCAAATATTGCTATTTAATCGACCTACATGAGTCTGGCAACTCTGTAAGTCGATGGTTTGAGCTCATATGAAACATTTATGTATATTTAAACTTAACGAAGGTCAAGTATACTGTTAATGAAATGTATAACGAAAGTTAGTCACAATCGAGAAGGTCGGACGGAAAGTTTTAATAAAGAGTGGTATATTTGCTCTGTATTTTCCACTATATTTATTGTGTTTTATTTCAATGTCAGAAAGTTTGGTTTTGTATCGATGGACGAAGGCATCTGAGCAAACGATACGGTTCATCTCGGTTTCGATCTTTAATTTTAGTTCAACTAAAATACGGACATTGTCAAATTAATGCAATGGCTTTGTTTGCACAAAATATTTTTATCAACATCCTTCAATTTTCTTGCAAATGCATTTGACGTTTATGAACACGTTCTCCGGCTTCTCAATATTTTTCTTTCCAACTCGATTTTTGACTGGAGAATTGCACCACACATGATGTTTTCGAACATGTGACTTATCTTGGCACAGGCATTATCGAACACAATGCTTTTGCTTATACAGTAAAACTTGAATTTGCCTTTTCTAACAACAGACTTTTGCCATTTGCTTTTGAGAACATTCTGCGGATCGCATTTTTGACGCTGGTGACGTTCTCGAAAACGGCCTTTTACAAGCAAGGTTAGGTTAGGTTGGCAGCTAAAGAAGAGGCTTGAAATGTCGCTCAAACTCGAACGTCAAGTGTCTGAATAGGAACATACCACTGTACCATTATATTTTTACGAACATAATTGTAGAGTTACGCAGATCCAGAGGAAACTCAAAACCGCTGTAAAGACACCATGCTATAGCTACAAACCGCAAAAATTCATTACACAAAGTTCAGAGTACCCTCTGTTCGAGAACTGTAACAGTTATCAAAGAGTTTATTTGCTTTCTTCAAATTTCGAACTCATCAACTCACGTTGCTTTGTGTGACCAGGCGTGTAGAGCGGTATGAAGTGTAGGTACTTTCTGTAGACCTCATCAAGATTTTGGAAACTCACGAAAATTGCCCCCCCCTGAACGAAATCCTGGATCCGCGCCTGGTGTGACGGCACCTTTATATTCATTTGAGTTCTTCAGCATCTCTTGTATTTGTTTAATCGAATTAAATTTTTTGCTGCAAAATTCGAATGAATGCAAAGACTGAAAATGAATGTAAGAAATTAAAAGATTGTAAAATGATTGCAAAAAATGAAAATTAATGCAAATGAATGCAAACATTTTCAAAAGATTGCATTAAATTGATTACTGGTAAAATGATTAAGGGTACATACCTACCTATATCCCTCTATTATTCCTGGTAGCTGACCGATATCACTTTCCAAACAAAGCTGGTAGGTATCTATTATATATATTATGCAGGTACCTGCCTTACAGTTTTTCAACAATTCTTTTTTAATGATTAAATTGAGAATTGAGAGCAAACATCTTTAACATTTTATCCCCGTAATTCTTATAGGTAGTTCACAATTAGGTGTACCTATTAACCTATATACATGGATATATGGGAAGGTACGTATATAGGAAGGTATGTAGGTATAGGCATATAAGAACAGATGTAGGCAAGTAGTCGATGTGTTAAACTAAACGCTCCATGTATTTTCTTATACCTAAATATGGGAAGCGACCCAGTAGACAATTGAAGCGGTACCTATTCCACAGCCAGTAGGTAAGGTTGTTTTGCTGAAAGTCACTTTAACTTTCTTCAAATTTATGCTAGCCTATTCCAAAAACTCACATTTTCAAAACTAAAATTAACATACATTCATGCTTCTCCCACAATCTAACACTACAAGAAGATACTAAAAAAAAAAAATACAAACCTTCAACACCAAGTTACCCTAATACGAGAGTACTGATACTAAACCATCAAAAATGCTCCCATCTATTTTTACATAGATACTTTATTCATATGAAAATAACTCAACCACGCATACAATTATTCCCGTCCCGAGTTTCTTTCATACAATATTCCCTCAACACACAAGAGTGTGTTTGCTGATGAGGGGAATATCACAATAACCAAAAACTAGGATGATATGCAGTTCCACACATTGTGTATTTTGTATACAAGCATGGCAAGTCCTCATTCTACAAGCAAAAAATAAACCAGAAACCTAAGCATTTGTGTAAAGCACACAAACCAATATCTATCCCTGTACCGAAAATAATACCTACCTACTTCCCAACACCAAAGGTGGTTTTTCCTGTCAATGGATTTGATGCTAAGCTATATCTATACTGTCTATACTTTACACTATACGTGTTATTCCCACATTATTGCGGGACACAGTGTAAAATGTCATCATTGTATGTTGTTTGCTCGCTATTCGCATGGAATCACCTACATTAACATTATGACGTAACATACCTACAAAAACAAGAATTAAAAAAAAAAAAAACTAGAATTATATTCACATACGTCACCACACACATTTAATGTATCTTTTACGTAGACGTAAAGTATCTAAGCTAAGCATATTTATATTATGCTATAGATACACATGTTTGAAGAATTTATGTATAGAGAAGTATAACAACACCAGAACAGCAACAGACTACGATAAGAGACCTTTGGTATTGGATTTGGGGAACACCACCAAACCAGCATTACCAGCACCTGCATCTGAGTTAGTCACTGACTCACCATCGCACCGCATTCGCACATGTTGAAAATTGTGGGCTCTTGGTGGGTAAACAACTACATCACCACGTGTTTTCTCTATAAATAAATATAAACCTATAAACATATTGAGAGTATGATAGGAATACGTACGAGGTAAGACCACTAAGACGCGACGGAATCCCATTAATAAAAGTCTGGTTGTGTTAATGTTTACCATCATCGTTAGATTAAAATTACTTTCCAACACGTTAAGTTGAAATGTGGACGGGATTGATGACCAAGGGGTAACCTTTCGAAGGGATTAATTTTGATTCATGTATGTAAAGTGAAGCTGTGTGAAGTCAGAACCCTGACCTCAAAGTTTCTGGGTGGTGTGAGTGTTCAGAGTCGTTTGTCCATCGTTTTTTCACGTTGGTCAATTAAAATTGTTTGAGAACAAAAAAATGTAAACTGTTTTTCTATTACAAACCTCAAAAAGCTAAAAAGTGTTCTAGCCTCTCATCATCATCATCAAGTCCTGTAACCCCGATTGGGGCATAGGGCACCAACAAATCGTTTCCATCCTTCACGGTCTGCAGCTAGATATTTTAACTGTGGCGTCTTTCTCTGGGAGTCTGCTTTTGCTAGAACTGTTGATTTCCATGTTGTTCTTGGTCTTCCAACCCACCGTGCACCCTCAGGACTCCATTCGAAGGACTGTTTTGCAATTTCATCGTTTGATTTCCTCAGTGTGTGACCAATCCATTACCATTTACGCTTTCTTATGTCAAAGTCCAGCCGCTCTTGACTTGTCTTGCGCCAAAATTCCTCGTTTGATATAATTTGTGGCCAGCGAATCTTAAGAATATGGCGTAGACAGCGGTTCACAAAAGCCTGCAATTTCTTCGAGATGGTAGTCGTGCCTTTCCGTTTTGCAAGCATATCTATAAAAGCACGGATTTGACATAATTTATTCTACTTTGAACGTCCAGAACAGTACCACCATTTGCTGAAGCGATACTTCCAAGGTACTTAAATTGTTCAACCTCTTCAACTGGCGTCTCCTGTATTAAAATACGCTGATGTGTGGAGCGGCCTGTGAGCATTATTTATGTCTTTTTGCTAATTATATTAAGACCAGCGGTAATTGAAACTCCGCAGACTGCTCAAGAACGATACGCAGAGTGTTAATATGATTGACACAAGGCCGCCCACTGCGGAAACCAGCTTGATGCCTCTTGAGTGTAGACTCAATTCTAACCTTTATCCGCTCCAGAATGATGGTTGCTTTTAGTTTTGGAAAAACGAACAAAACTGTAATACCTCGCCAATTGTTACAATTCTTAACATCACCTTTCTTTGGCAACTTAACAATCACACCATCCTTCCAGTCGCTGTGATAGATTTCGTTTTCCCACACAGCTTGTATCAACGGGTATAGAATACTAGCCATTCTGACAGGGTCAGCTTTCAGGAATTCGGCTGGTATTCCGTCGAGTCCAGCTGCTTTGTTGTTTTTGAGATTTATCGAAGATTGAATTTCCAGGACTGTAGGGGGGTTTGATGTCAATACCCCTATATGATCTACGCCTCTCGTTTAGCTGGGGCACTTCAGCACTCTACTCAACAGAATCCTCATTAAACAAGGCACAACAGTGATCCTTCAACCTGGCGTTGCTAATCCTCGATTGATACCAAAAGTCTACCATCCACATCCATTACAGGATTATTGGTGTTCCTTTTCTTCCCGACAACTTCCTTGGATATTTGGTACAGTTCCCGGATTTCTCCTCTTCTTGCAGCGTTTTCCGCATTTTCTGCGAAACCGTCTTACCTCACCCTCTTGTCGCGTTTCACACAGCGAAAGACCATCTTATGTGCTAAGTGATACTCTCTTCGCAATTCAGCCTTTCGATGAGCATCTAAAAAATAAATTTGGTGGCACAACAGCTCGTGGAGAACCAGGGCCTGGTGACTTACAACTCACAACCATTCCTGTGTGCGTGCTGTTGGCAGGAATGGAGGGGACCTGCAGTTGTATGCCAAGTCCCAACGGCTAGATGAGATGCATTTATTCATGACAAGTTTACTCTTGGAGGATTTGTCAGTTCCTCGAAAGAGGCAGTATCTCGGATAAAATATTTTTGTTTTAAGGTGGCCCGGCGGCCCACACCTTCGGCATAACAGCCCAACGCACTAACCATCATGCCACGAGGTACTGTTGTACGTTGATCATCTGCTTCTGCATATTTTTGGCATTTTCACTCTCGTCTGCTTGGGTACAGTTTCGGATCCAGCCTCCATTAAAAAACTTTTTATATCACACCACATCTCATCTATTGTTGAATGTTGAATTCCGTTTAATGACAAAGCTCTGCCGTTAAGGTTGGTGACATAGTTACGACATATGTTTGGGTCACTTAAAGCATTTGTATTGAACTTCGAAGTCCTTGCTGCACCCTATGATTGACGTTGTACAGCTGCAGCTCGTAGCTTGAGACTCATGAGAACCAAATGGTGGTCGCTTCCCATGTCGGCATTTCTAATGCTTCGAACATCGCACATTGACTTCCTCCATCGCTGCTGAATCATGATGTGGTCAATTTGGTTTTCAGTTTGACCATCTGGATGTACTCAGGTGATTTTGTTGCAAGTCTGATGCTTAAACATATGTCCTAGCATCACAAAATGAAATTTTAGGGGGTTGAGGCCAATTGGGTTCGTTTTTCAACCGGCTCCACTTGCCATTCCATACAAAAAAACATCTGTCCACCCTTAGGAAAAAAAAAATCAATTTTCATTTTATTAATTATTGACTCCCCTTAGGGTTACATGGCTCCTGCTTCCTTATCTTTTCTCACTGCCTCTAGTTCCCTTATCCACTCTTCCCCCTTCCCCGTTTCGTCCATTATTTCCCTCATCCTTTCCCCTATTGATCTTCATCTTCATCTCATAATACGTGTTCCCATGTTTCTTGTTCACCCTCACAAATTCTGCACATTCTCTCCTCTTCCCGTTTCCAGTACCATCTTTCTCTCACCTCGTTCTCTAGCCTGACTCTTGCAATTCTCCTTGTTCTTTCTGTCTTCCAACCCGCTTTTAAATATTGTGGAATCCCTTCTGTCATTACTTCTTTATACCACTTGTTGTTACTGGATTCTCTTTTTCGTTCACTTATGTCCTTCTCTTGCTCTCTCCTGTCTTCTCTTTCTACTCCCTCATATCCATTCAGACTGTCTTCTCTTCCCTTTATTTTTTCTCTCCCTTGTTCCCATAGTGACCCTCTTCCCCATCCATCTCTCTGTCTCTCTTTCATCTCCTCTAAACATTCCCTTGCTATATCGCTTCCTTTCCCATCTGTTAATTTCTGTTCATAATTCCATGCCCTTTTTCGTGCTCTTATCATTATCTTATCTCGTTTTGTTTCCTCTCTTACCATGTACCCTGTAGTTTGCCATTCTACCCCTAGCGTCCACTTGAGGAACCTTTCTTGCACCTTTTCAATTTCTTGTCTCTCCTCCCATCCCCATACTTCCACCCCATATCCTATCACCGTCCACACCAGAGTGTCGGAAAGCCACATCTTCCTCTCCCAATCCTTCTTGAATTTCCTCCTTCCAATCCCCCATGCTTCCTTCATGGCCGCTGCTGCCTTTTTATTCTGTCCTTTATATGTGCTTCCTGCCCTCCATTCTTTTTGAACACATACCCCAAGTAGTTAAATTCTTTTACTTCTTCGACCTTCTTTCCCCTCCATCTCCAGTCTACTGTTGTGTTCCTCCCTCCTCCTTTCCTGAACCTCATCACTTTCGTCTTTCCCACATTTACTTCCAGTCTTTTCCTCTCGAAGTACTTCTCCAGTCTTCTTATCATGCTTTGCATCTCTTCTTCATTTTTTGCCATTACCACCACGTCGTCTGCGCATGCCAGCGAGCAAATTCTTTTTCCTCTCACTTTTACCCCTCCCCAGCTCCCTTTGCCGAGTTCTTCTTCTATATCCTCCGTCAACAATTTGAACAGTATATGGCTCATCGGGCACCCCTATCTATTTGCGGCGAATTGCCTGTCTTATAGTTTTGACTTTTGAGTTATATGTAGTACGTATAAGCCACGGTGTACCAAACGCTGAAATAAAAAAAGGACGTTAATTCAAATGTAACCTGTTGTTGACAATAAATAGTTTATTAAGGCTTTTAAAGTAGGTTGAAGTTGCATTTGAAATTACCCATCGAGACAAAAAACGTATTCTGAAAAAATGTACCTATAAATGTTTGCACTAAAGTTATCAGTTGGCATCCAATTTTTGCGTGGCCGCCATGAGATAGGTAATCTTACGGTTGGCTCCCGGGCTAATAGTTGATATGTACAGTAATTAATTAGTAACAGGTAGATACCTACGTACCTATACTGTAAACAAATATTAACAAAACTTACCGATGGTTGAAGCGTCTGTAGTAAATGAATCACGCTTGAGGTTCGGATAAGAAAGAGATGACATAAGTAGGACAATAATGATCATTACATAACATTCTATAGCGTACATTTTTAATTAATAAAACTACATATATACACAATTAAAATATGAGTTTAACGAGACTGAGAAACTGATGCATGTACCTACTCTAATCAATATAATTCCAAAATGAATTAAAATTTTCCTAAAAAGCTTTCTTCAAGCTTGAGAAGAAAGTTGAAATAAAAAATGGATCACACCTTTAAGAAAACTTTTTTTGATTAGATTTTTGTTAAAGTAAAATAGACGCAATAACACCAAAGCCAAGCAACATACCTACTTACTTTCTTACTTATCCGGCTCCCGATCCATGAAGGGTCTGTGCCTGAGATATTGCGGTCTTCCATCGGTTGCGGTCTTTCGCCAGTCGTCGACACCAAGCGCTCTTGCGTCTGTGACCGCCTGGTCCCTATAGCGGAGGTTCGGTCTTCCTGGTCGTCTCGAACGTGTGGGCAGGGATTCGAAGATTGTCTTTGCTGGAGCGTTGTTGTCCATTCGCTCGATGTGGCCGAGCCAGTGTAGTCGACGTGTTTTGGGTCTTTGGACTACATCCACATCTTGGTCTTGGTACAGCTCGTCCAATTCACGATTGAATATTCTCCTCCAATCGCCCTCTTCGCATATAGGACCAAATATCCACCGAAGAATTATTCTCTCCAAAGTGCCCAGTATCAATTCCCCTTTTTTACTTATCGTTCAGCACTCGGCGCCGGCCCGCCGTAGAGCAGAAGTGGTAAATAAGCGTTTTGTATAGCGTGTACTTTGTCTTTCGAGAAAGGAGTTTTGAACCAATTTGTTTGGCCAAACCGAAGTAGCAGCGGTTCGCCAGGGTTATTCTTCGTCAGATTTCGACTAAGGTGTCGTTCGTGGAATTGATGTTTGTTCCGAGGTAGGTGAACTCCTTGACTACCTCGAAATAACAGCTACCAACAGTGACGTTTTGTCCTAGG
Source organism: Dasysyrphus tricinctus (assembly GCA_963921185.1). Lineage (NCBI taxonomy): Eukaryota > Metazoa > Arthropoda > Insecta > Diptera > Syrphidae > Dasysyrphus > Dasysyrphus tricinctus. Next base: position 108,889,612 of record OY992530.1, read on the forward strand.
CGATGGACAGATGAGGCTTTGTTTGTTGATAGCAAATACTTTGTTATGTCCTCATTCACTTCAAGACCAACGCGTTTCGTCTGTTCATCAATAGCTGTGAATGCTTCAAGTACAGCTCTCTTGGAGCGGCCAATGATGTCGATGTCGTCCGCATAGCCAAGCAGTTGAGAAGACCTGTTGAAGATAGTGCCTTCCATACTAACACCACTCTGGCACACTATCTGCTCCAGGACTAGGTTGAAGAAATCACATGATAGCGCATCTCCTTTTCTGAACCCTGTACACGTCTGGAATAACTCGGAAGAGCTTTTACCCATTTGCACGTTGCACCACGTATTTTTTAACGTCGTCGATCAGTTTTTTCGGGATCCAGAGTTCCGACATCGCCAATACAAGCTCTTGGCGATTTGCGGCTTTGAAGCCGATGAATAGGTGGTGGATCTCGACTTGAAATTCGTTGGTCTTTTCCAGGATTTGCCTCAATGTGAAGATTTGGTCTATCGTTGATCTGCCTGGCCTGAAGCCACACTGGTACGTGCCGATCATAGTGTTGCAGAAAGGTTTTAGACGCTCACATAGTACGTTAGATAGGATCTTGTAGGCAACATTAAGCAGGGATATGCCTATGGAGTTCTTGCAGGACATAGGATCGCCTTTTTTGTAGATTGGGCATATGGAGCTATTTGACCAGTCGTCGGGCATACTTTCCTCCTCCCAAACTTGGTTGATTATTGAGCTGAGAGGCTGCGGATGCTTTTTTCTTTCTGCGCAGGGTTATTTTCTCTTTCCTTCTCTTTTCACGGTACTCCTCTCTTGTTGCTCTTGTTTTCCGTTGCAGCATTTGCATTCGTGCATTTTCCGTCTCCTGCTTCAATACCGCGCATTCATCGTCATACCACGGGTTTTTTTTCTGGGTGGTTGATAGCCTATGGTGGTCTCTGCTGTCTCCTTAATGATGTCACGATACTGGTTCCACTGGTTGGTGATGCTTGTGGCTGGGTGTACTGCAGAGAGTTTCCCGGTCAATTGCTCACTGTAGTCTCTGGCTTTCTCAGATGTGCTAAGGCATGCGATGTTGAATTTCTTCCTTTGGTCGGTATTCGTTTTCTTTTCGTTGGACAGTCGGGCTCTGAACTTTGTCATAATAAGAAAGTGGTCAGAATTCACGTTTGCACCTCGGAAAGTTCGCACGTCCAAGATGTTCGATGCGTACCTTGCGCCAATTAGCACGTGGTCGATTTGGTTAGAAGTTCGACCATCTGGAGATCGCCAGGTTGTATCCTTCGCCTGGGGAACCTAGTGCTACTTATCACCGTATTACGAGCTGCAGCAAAGTCGATTAGTCGGAAGCCGTTGTCTGTTGTCGTTTCGTGAAGGCTGTGCTTTCCAACTAATCCACCAAAGATGTTTTCCTTTCCGACTTTAGCATTGAAGTCTCCGAGCACGACTTTGACATCGTACTCCGGACAGGCTCCGTAGGCTCCGCCCAGGAGGTCGTAAAACTCCTCCTTGTTAGACTCCTCAACTTCATCGGTAGGGGCGTGTGCACATATTAGGCTGATGTTTTGGAAGGTAGTTTTGATGCGGATCACAGCCAGGCGATCGCTTATCGGCTTAAAATCGATGACTTTCGATCTGAGTCGATTTCCCACGACGAATCCGCATTCTAACATGTGCAGTCATTGATGGCAGCTGTAATAAATGTCGCAATCTTTTCTTTTCGTTATACCTGATCCTATCCATCGTATCTCCTGGATCGCGGTAATATCTGCCTTGTACCGCGAGAGGACAGATTCAAATGTTTGAGTAGCAACTGTTGTCTAGAGTGTCCTTACATTCCAGGTGCATACTCCTAGGTCATAGTCCATTTTCGTTCCGGGTCTGGTTGCTATTTGAGGGGGGTCGTTATCCGAGGCTTCTCGCGTCTCTCTCATAACAATTGGTTTATTTTTTACTGTGGTTGGGTCATTTGCCCAACGCACTAACCTCCAATCTGTAGGGCCATAGGTTTAATGTTACAATTCTTTCCTTGGTCAACATTCGCACTTACAAGTTTAGCAAGTCCTGGGCTTAAAGCCAAGACCAGTATCTGGCGGCTACCAGTTTGGAGGTAGTGTAGGCACTTGATGTGTATGAAAATATACAGCTCGAGGCCCCCAGTTCCTACAACATCCAACCATCAAAAGCAACATACCTAAACATTTCTTATTAAAATCATAAGAGATGTTTTAGAAAAAATAAATTAATTATTCTTATAGGTTATTGCATATGACATTATGATAGGTACCTAATAGTTTTAAGTTCTAAAGACATTCAAAAACACTTCTGGAGAAAATCAAGACAAATTAATAGAATTTCTGATCTCACTTTGTCCAACTCTATGATTTAAGTGTCATACTTACCTATTTTAATTAAATGTGATTCCAAATTGTTTTAAAAATCTAACAACTTAGCATATCTATGATGTACCAACCTACCTATACCGATAGGGTAGGTACCTATTTATTTATTAGAAGTAAAAATATTGAGGACAAAGTTGACAAAAAAAAGTTTTCATAACTACTGAAATCCTAAATACGCAAATAAAAATTCAACTCGAAGAGAGAAATACTTCAATCACTTAATTAAATCCAGAAAAAAAACCGTCCACATTAATTTTGTGTTCCTATTATCTTCGCCAAGCAAAAAACAAACCTGCTGCACCTACTATACACAAATATCTATGCCCAGCAGAATTTTAACCAACTTCTCGTAGAACCATCAAATCACGTCATCCATCGTCTTGTCATACACACTTAACAGTAAGAAATCGTAATTGTATTTCCCCTTGAATCAATTCAGAAATGATTATAATAATTATTTACTCCTCCTCTCTTTCTTCATGATGCCATAAGAAAGCCGCAATAAATTAATTCGGTTTTGGTGGTTTTTGTATGTTGTTTTTCTGAATATTAGGAAATTTAATAACATTCTGCTAGACCTCCAACAGACCATTCTCACCTATCGATCATGGTTGCCTGTTAAGTAGACTTTATTAACTTCCCCACATTTCTGGAGGTAGTTTTGAGAAAAAAAAATCTCTTACCACCAAATACTCTCCATTCGGACTCTTTTGTTGTTTTGTAGAAGCAAACAACCACAAAAAATTCTCCTCCCTAATTTTACTAAGGCCCAACAGGTATACAAGTAACTGCACAAATTGCTAATACACACCTTTCCCCAAGCTGAAGAAAGAAAAAAACCCCTCTGTACTTATATTTTACTACCACAATTTCTGCTGCATAAGTTGCAGTGGTCTATCCGAAGCAATATTATCAACAGCAAACAGCCAGCAGCAAACCGCGGCGCACAAACTGATAAAATGTTCGTCGGAACTCGGAAAGTTGCTGCGACATTTTGAACACTCAATGACAGAGAAGCAATTTATTTCTCTTCAATGGGACATTGGTGCATTTGCCTACTGATATTTCTGAGGTACTGGTAAAAAAGTTCACGAAGTTGCGCAATTCTAAGTTAGCGGACTTTTAAAGGATTACACAGTCAATCTCCTCTAGTCACAAGAGAAAATGTTGCTACTTTTTTTTGTTGGTAGTAGCTGTTGGTTTTGACTGGATGGAAGGGAACATTGGAAGACTTAAAATCAAAAGAAGCATTTATTTTCATGAGCTCTGGTTGTGTATTGCGATTTGCGATAGACGACCGAGGACCGAGATCGACCATGATGAGACAGACGTTCGTCGTCGTCGTTATTATGGGTGAACGTTGAACCTTTTTAGTAGTGTTCAATTCTAAGCTACTTGCTGCTCTTTGATGTTTTCTAAAATTCTTAGTTCCTCTTCCTCTATTATTTGCCTGAGTGTTTTTGTACTCTTTCAATAAGTCTATTTGATGCGCATTTATGTTTCTGCGGCAGTAGTGGACTTATTTCGCTGTGATTCAGATTCAAGCGCCAGCAACAAGTAATTTTACCAGGAGAACATCAATAGAACTGGGTTGCGTGAAGCATGCCGCTTTGTTTGCTGCAAGACATAAATATGGCGCTCAATGAATTTTTATCTATGAATATTACGCGTACATGAGTGTGAAGAGTAACCAAATAATTATTGGCTCTTTGATAAGAGCAAAGTAATTGTATTCATTCATTGTTTGCTATAATAAGTCTCTGTCATCTTCCTTAGAGAATGAGGTAAAAAAAACTTTAATTTAACACTAATTGTATACAATTATTTTAATGGAAAGATGACTTCATATAAATTGCTCACTATTTCTGCACTTGATAACCAACTGTTAGTCTTCTTGATAACCCAATCGTTCTTCTTGCAAACTATATCAGGTATAAAAAAGGTAGGTACATAAAGTTGAAGATACTAAGGTTTCAACGAACGAACTGCCTATAGAACATGAAACCCTGGGTTTTATTATTTAACCTGTTTTGAACCTGCGGTACATGTTCCATGAAAATAAAAAAAAACTTTCTAACCAACTTAAAAAAAAGCTAAGTTCTCTGGGTCAGAAGTTGTTTGAATTGAATGAAATAAGACCGCCGTTCCGTACAAGTATAGTAAATACTGATAAGTGATTCATTATAGGAAGCATATTAAATAAAAATAAAAAAAAATAGTTGAAGGTAGGTATTAGTTCAATTAAGTAATGCAAGTTCGTCTCGGGAAAAATCTAAAAAAAAAAACAACCACCTCAATTTAAAACTTCAGTATAGGAATGGGTGCAGGGAACTAAGTCCCCGGGAACTAAGTCCACCGAGGAACTTTGTTCTCATTAAATTAAATGGAAACTAAATCCACTCTCACGAAGTGGACTTAGTTCCAAGGCAAAGTGCGAAATTAGTGCACTCGTTTATGAGAACTAAGAAACACATTTTCAAAAATAAAGAGGGAACTAACTTTCAACGATAAAAATTACAAAAATGCAAAATTGCGTGAAATCTTTGCATACACCCAGCCTCGCACTTACCCCAATCCAACACTATATCCTACCCCAAATCCTAAGCACTTGGCCCCTTGCCCAAACAGGGGAGTTTCAGGCCCCCATACATACCTCACTGTTTATTCGCCGTAATGCTGGGTGCTAGCACTGTATTTATGTAAGACAATGCATTACGGCGAATAAACAGTAAGGTATGTATGGGGGGCAACCGCCCTGCTTGGCACTGTAAGATTTGGGGTAGATGCAAGACTGGGTGTATGCAAAGTTTCTATTGCATTTAAAGAATCTGGATTTAGGTAAAGAAACTTTGAACTTATCCTATATGAAACAATTGTAAAAAGTATTTCTATTTTACTGATAAGATTCATTTTTTACTTGAAAGTGGGAATTAAATCCACATTGAAAGGGAAGTAAAACCGCTCAGTTTTTCAGAAATTTAATTCCCACCTTCTTTGATAACTAAGTCCACTTCATGAAAGAGAACTTAGTCCCTCGGTGGACTAAGTTCCCGGGGTCTTAGTTACCTAGATCGTATAGGAATGCTCTACATATTGGTATTTATAAACCCATTCCAAGCAATGTCTTACTTTAGACACTTGTCCTCTTGTTCAACTCTTGTTTTTTTGTTGATCAATCAAAATTTTACTCAGACGTTGTATACTGCCAGCAGTAAAAATAGTTTGATCCATATTAATTATTGCAATTGTTGAACTAATCGAAGTAACTAGTTATAAAAAGAATGAATTTATTTGGTAAAATTTTTACAAAAATCCTTGGATCTGCATCGAGCAAACTTAAATAAAAGAAAAACTAGGTACGGAAGTGGGGGGATTCAACTTCAGTCACTTCCTCCAGCTAAAAAGAACTAAGTCTTAAAATTTCTAAAAATAATTGCCTGAACGTTTTCCCTATTGAAGAAAAAAAAACTGAAAATTGTATGCAAATCGTTGGAGCCGTTTCCGAGAAACCAAATTACTAGAAATGTTTCTATTTTGTAAATTATAAACAGTTAGTACTTTAAGCCCTTGAACCTCGAGTATTAATAACACTTTCGTCTAGTTGGCAAAATTCTAGAAAATCGTTCAAAAATCGATCACCAAAATGATTCGATTGTTTCAATCGATCGATCTTTCGATCATTTTCATTTAACAGAATTTATTTGCGATTCAGTTTTATTCATTTATGTTTTGTTGGAATTAAATCTCTCCGATTTCAACGAATTCAGCTCAATACTAAACCGAATCCAATTTGATCCAAATTTAAAAACAATAAAATTTGGATTGATTAAAAAAACTCAAACAAAAATATGAAATTTTCAGTTTTACTGCTCCGGAAAAAGGTAATTTTATGTCAATAAATTGGTTGACATTTTGATCGTAATACATGCATTGCATGTGAAAATAAAGGTTGGCCCTTATCCATCAAGATATCAATTGTCAAATTTCATTGACGGATGACTACGATGTCAATAGATTAAAAAACCTCTAAGAAATCACAAATTTTTGATGAATTTTTAACGCTCCAGAAAAGGGTGATTTTAAGGCAATTGGGTGATACTTGGAGCCGGCATTATCAGCTAAACGCATAGAATTCTTGGCACTTAAGATACTGTGTTTTTGGTGTGTAGTAGACACTAAAAGTTATTTGTCCACGCATTGACAGCTCGTATCAAAAGTGACGTTTGCATAAAATTGGGACTATGCTGAATCAAGAGAAGTGGCATTTGTATGCGAAACATTGATTACAAAGTCATTCACGCAGGTAGAGGACAACCTCTTCGGGCTAATTTAAATGAAGAGAATTATCAGCGCTTAGCTTAAATGTGAAAAAAATGTGCTACCGATGTGAATAACACAACAAACGTTTTAGTTATAAGCACGTTGACTTATAGCTTTTTTGCAAGCATGGATGAAATTGGTCGAAAAAAACGACATCGAGGATTACCAATGCCATGACAGAAAAAACATGGAATTTTCATTCAAACTATCGATAACATGTATGTATGTAATTCAATCCAAAATTCATTCATATGAGCACCGACATTGTTTCTTTCATCCAATTCCATTCATGTTTGCAAAAAAAATAAGAGCTATTATCGATCAAGTATGGGAGTCCGCTGACTGCCAGTCAACCTGATAATAAGTGTGACAACTAATAGCAAAAATTGACGTTTGCATAAAATTTTTCGGTAGCAAAATGAGCCAGGGTATTTGCATACGATTTTTGGATGAACTCCAACATTAAGTAAAAATCGCAAGAATAATTGCATCGATTAAAAGCAGTCTTGAGCGTCGAGAAGAACTGAACTTCTTTTCTTCACTGAACACTGCCATCGGATATTCCAATAATCTTTCCAGTCAATGCTGGAAAATCGATTGGTTGGTGGGTGGATGAGATAAGAATAATAACAAAAAAAAACAAAGAAGTAAAACAAAAGAAAAATGTTAGGAGATATATCAAAACGGCAAGCACAAATCTTGTAGCCATATAGAAAGCATTTAGTGTCGTGAATTTTAAAGTATAGGTATATCAAAAAATTAAGTGTCGTTAACAAATACTCGGTCTCGCTCTGGCTCTGACTTGCACTAATTGTGCAATATTCTTTTATTGTTTTTAGGTTTTTGTGATGCAATTAATTTATAAGTTTTTGCATTCTGCTCTTCTGTGCAAAAAAAAACCTTTCAAACGACATACCTATACATAATTGATATGCCTTCGGCTTTTGTAGACCGCGTTAATTGTACCACAAGATTCGTGTTTGCCGTTTTATAATATGATGATCTAGTTTCCTAAAGGGGAAATTGAAATGTATTAAGCTATAAAAACTGCAAAGTTCCTAACGGCCGTTAATAAAATAAATTGATATCAAAAACGACTTTTTTAAGACTTTTTTTTTAAATTCCAATATTTTATGACACGTTGATGAATTTTTTTTTTTAAATTAAGAGTTTTACCAAATAGTACAGGTAAAAGAGGATAAATAAAACAAAAAAAAATTGGTACCACCATGAAACTTGGTGAAAACGTTTCATGTACTATGAGAATGAAGAATCAAAAGAGTCTATAAAAATATTTCATATGGAAGGGTGTTTTTTTGAGAGTGGGAGGGGCGTAAGTTGTGGTGTATCAAACGGAAAAATAAACTTTGGTGCAACCTAAGCATATGACACATGTTTTCAAGGTAGTTTTAAATGCTGAATCAAATGACACCAAAGCCATGTCGATACGACCTCCGTGAAAAAAGTTATTGTCATTTTTGTGTTAGGATGACTATATTTTCAGTATAAAAGTCAGATATTACCGAAAATTAGTTGAAAATGGTGGTCCGTCGATAAAACCTGGCATAAATGGTTCATTTATCATGAAAGGCAATAATAAGAAGAGTCTATAAAAATATCTGTGGTTAAAGGGTGTTTTTTTGAGGGTTTTAGTGAGTGTTGGGGTTATGGTGGGATTATTGCCATAGAACCTATTACAAAAATGGTACCCTCATGAAACTTTATAAAAATGTGGTATGAACTACCATAATAAAGAATCAAAAGCGTCTATAAAAATATCTATATGGTAGAAGGATGTTTTCTATGGGTGAAGGAATGTATAAAACTTTTTCCAAAAACTAAAATTGTTTCCAAAAACAAATAACACCCTTTACCCAGGCCCACAAAAACACCCTTTCTTCCTTGATATTTTTGTAAACTACGTAAATTCTTCATTCTCGCAGTAAATGAAACAATTTTACCAAGTTTCTTGAGGGTTACCATCCTTTTCCATTTTTTTTTGAAAAGTAACCACACATTTCCCCCTATCTTCAAAAAACACACCCTTCCGCAAAATATTTCTATAGGCTCTTTTGATTCTTCATTCTATAAGTTAATAGCACATTTTAACAAAATCTCATGGGGGTACCATTTTTGTCACAGGTTTTATGGCAATATGGCACCACTACCCCAACTCACAAAAAAAAACACCCTTTAACCACAGATATTTTTATAGACTCTTCTTATTATTAATTTTCATGACAAATGAACCATTGATGCCAAGTTTCATCGACAGACCATTATTTTCAAATGGTTTTCGGTAATATTTTACTTTTATACTGAAAATATAGTCATCCTTACATAAAAATGTGGATGTAAAGCGATCTAAGTGTTTGATATCTCTAAGTAGATTGCACATTAGCTCCATGATTGGTGTTATAACCGGACACTGTCTTATAGGAAAGCACGCAACACGTCTTGGCGTGTTCTCTAATGACTTTTGCAGAAGCTGTTTGGATGAGGAAGAGATAGAATCAATCCCTCACCTCCTATGCACATGCCCTGCTCTATCTCATAGACGAAGACTTCATCTTGGTGATTTTTACTTCAATGATCCTAGTGATCTATCAGATTTAGACAAAGGTAGTCTTTTACGCTTCATAAGAAGCTCCAATTGGTTCACCGAGTGAGGAAAAGGGTCTCCTAGGTTCATGTGGTGTCACAATGGACCAACTTATGGTCTAAGTGTGTCAGTCTTCACGACTGGCAGCCACTTCAACCTAACCTAACCTACATAAAAATGACAGTAACTTTTTTCACGGAGGCCGTATCGACTTGGTTTTGGTGTCATTTGATTCAACATTTAAAACTACCTTAAAAATATGTGTCATATGCTAATGTTGCACCAAAGTTAATTTTTCTGTTTGATACACCACAACTTCCCCCCCTCTCCCCCTCAAAACACACCCTTCCATGCAAAATATTTTTATAGACTCTTTTGATTTTTCGTTCTCATAACGCATAAGACGTTTTCACCAAGTTTCATGATGGTACTAATTTTTTTTTTATTCGAAAGACTTTTCGTACTATTTTACCTGTACTAAAAAACAAATCAATTTTCAGGAAAATAGCTCTTACGATTTTTTTAAATAATTTTGTAGGTACAAATTTATTTTCAATAAATCAGATGGAGATCCTGACAAGAACGATTTAGATGTCTATACCTATTTACCTACTTTCATGCTCTTAAGTATATAAAATCTTCATAATTCTAAGCAATTTGAACTGGAAGAGCAAGTTCATTTATTAAATCAACAAACACAAGAACATTTTTTTTCCATTTATGAAACCGCCAATTTATTAAACCAATCAATAAATCAAGCTATAAAATACCAACTGCATTAAGGTGACCGTTATTTCTCGAACTCCTTTTTTTCAACCACACGCTCACCCTCTCCCCCTTATACCCAAATAAAACCTTTACCTAAATATTATGTGTAGGTATGCAGTGTATACACAATTTCGATTATTTTGAAAACACTGCTTTTTCTTTCAACCGATGCGGTGGTGCACAAGGCGCGTCGATAATTTTTTGTATTATTTATTTTACAAAAGGAATTTTCAACAAATAATAATATTTTGGATAAACATGTTCACCTGTTAAACATGAACCATAAAAACAACAATTTTTTCTACGATATAAAGGAACCAAGCAAGTCATGAACAAATTTAGCACTCGTGACGTCAATAGTGCCTCTTATGCCATTTAATGCTCAACAAACAAACATTTAACAGGCATCTGCTATCAGGCGTGCATGCTCAATTGACAGGCATTAAACAATATTTACAAAAAATATTTACTTCATTTTTGTTTTTCTCATTCTCACTTAAAATAAAAACCTTGATCTTGAACTTAGCAACAAGTGAATGTCCTCAACTGTAAAGTATAAGGTCATTATAAAGTGGATGAGCTATGGTGACCGCTTGTTCTTTTCCCGGAAGAAGATTCATGGTTTTTAGTGTCACAAAGGGCTAGTAATACCAAGGTAGTATTTTATTTAAACTATCCTCCAAATATATAATTCAAAGTTAAACAGAAGAATTTCTTTTCAAATTTTCTTCATATTCAATTATTATCCTCCAAATATGTACATAAATATTTGGTTTTTGGTTATTTAATTTGTTTAAAATACAAAAGTAGTAAATTGTGAAATCCCTTACAATTTTTGTCCTATTGAAACATAATATTATTTTTTCCCTTAGTTTTAATGCTACCTACTTATATGAAATGAAAGTTAACTAAAAGTAAAATTATTTAATTAATATTGAATAGGTATGAACATATTTGAAAAAAATTCAATATTTTAACATTTAATTTTTTTCAGAAAACAAAAATGTTTTCCTTAAAATATGGTCACCATAAACATGACGTACATAGGTAGGGTAGTTTTTTTGTATGGTATTTCGTAGGATTTTTACTGTGTGACGTTGAGTTTATTAATTTAATGACTGTGTTATGTTTATACATATGTATGTACCTACTCTGTGCGAATGTTATCAGTTATATTACTCGAAATGTGGAGCAAATAATGCTATGAGAATGACAATAACAATAATCGGCAGCGTGAATCATACATAAACTCATGAAGAAACCATGGATTCACTTTGGTACATAAAATGAAAATTTATAGAAATGTACAACGGCCAGCCCTATTGTATCACATGAAGTTCTGGTATTTTTGAGTTGTTCATAGTGAAATGTGTTCGTTTGAGCTACGAGTGAATTTTTATTTTAATAAATGATATTGTGGATTTCTTTGACAAATGAACAAAGGAAAAGAAATAAATAAAGGAGAATGGGCATTTTTGGGCGTTAGCGGCCATTAATGAAATTAGTGTCAAATGAAAGGTATGCTACTCAGGAACAACTTTCACTATGGACGTTACATTGCATTTCATTTAGAAAAGAAGATATTTCAATGTTTATATAATGCAATTGCATTGAGCAATATTGCATAGTGATTATATTTTTAGTGGGTGTAATGCTTTATTCTAACTTCATTACGTCTACTGATACTGTATTAGTGTGTTTAATGGGGTTTCAGAATATCCCAAGGACGCATTACGGGTTTAAATAGACCCAGTACCTACATACGTATTTCAACAACTTTGTAATTTTTTTAAACATATTATTTTACTCAGGATTTTTGAATATTGTGAGGATTGTAATATTATAGTTTTATGGTAAATGTTCTTATTAATGATGTTATATGGCAATTTTTATATACAAAATATTCTTGAGACTGTCTAGATTTCTTGTTCCACTTTCTCTTTCTATTTTTGAATTGGTCAGAGGCCAGAAACTTAGCAAAACTTTATTAAAGTCATAGAACAAAAATGCATTTTTTTCGGTTTTGAAGTACACCACAATGAAAAAATTTCTGCGTGGTGATTGTAGGACTAAAACACATACAAAAATAACAAAATCATTCTTGGCCGCTCACGCCCATGTTTCATACAAATTTGCCCATTCTCCTTTTACTAAAATCTCACTCACACTTTTGACAAATTAAGTTAAGTTTTACATTTTAGTTCTCACGACTCACGTCATGAAGTTTATATGAGTCAGGAGTGAGTCACATTTGATATAGCAATAGGTTTTGTATGTATGTAGGTATGTATGTATATTATGTGAACTGTGTAGGGATGTACTTACAGTGTACATAGGTGTAGGTACCTAAGTTTAATTAAAAATAATGTATTTTCAATTACATTTTTGATTGGACCTTCGGAAAAAATCTTCATTAAACAAATGAAAGCTTTGGCTGCTAAGTACATATACTTAACTGAATTCATACATAAGTATTTTTCAGAAGAATCAATGTCATGCGATGACCAAGTCAAGGGCAATTAGTGCGTGTTTGATAGACCTTTTAAACAGAGGAAAAACGCGATAACTTGGTCTGCAAAAATATACACAAGTTTCAAACTGCCTAAATGTATGCAATAAAAAATAATAAAATTAACAATATCAATTTGTTAATTTTGTGACAAACTTGTACCAAGTTGAGCAAACTAATTTTAAAATTGCAAACTTTTAAGTAAATGAGTATCTATCTAATGGTCAGTTGCACTGACCTCTTTTAAATTTGTATTGCTTCGTTTAGTTTTAAAATGACATTTATCGGTTGCACCAATCACTTCCAAATCTAACTCGCCAATAAACGAACCAATAAAGATAAACTAAAGTTCCATTTTCCTCCAGATAAATATTATTTTAAAAGCTAGTTTAAACGAACATATCCAACTACTAGCCTATTGAATAGACCGGAAAATGAGGGGTATAAAGGAACAATTACGTGCAAGGGTTTTTATTATTGAATATGTTTGTTTGGCCCATAAGCATGCTTAAAACCGAAAATGCTACTAAATTCACCCATGCGTTTCTGAAAGAATGGTCACACTGGCCACTTTTCAGTATTTTTGGTATAACTCGAAAAATAAGCGGAATTTGACAATTTTACATATAATACTTTTTGTTCAAAATTAAATTTTCTATTGGAGTGGATAGTTTAAAAAATTTTACGAAAAAATTTAAGCAGGAAAAGTTAACAAAAACCAACCTAAAAAAATCAAAAAATCAAGGATATCTAAATTTTTTTATAAATTGTGCATAACTTTTTTGAAGCAAGGATAGGGTAAATACAAGCACGGACAAAATAAAGTAGAGACTTAAGGCCTTAATATGGCATGTACATTAATATTTGTTCAAAATTGACAGAGATATTCCCGTTCAAACCTTATCATTTCTTATAATTGTTCGCAGTTTTGGCCCGAAAGTCCCTTTTTCGGAACAATATGGCAAATTTCACTTTCGTAAAAATGTTCGAAATAAAAATTCCGATATAATATGACATTAGAACTATAGAGAATTTATAAAAAGGATATACGGCTGGTCCGATTAACATAAGATTTGGTACTAGTTGCTAGGAACGTTAAATTTTTCATAAAGTACCAAAAAATTGGCTTTCGGGCAAAAACTGTGAAAAATGGTAAGAAATGGTAAAGTTTGAATAGATATATCTCTGTCAATTTTCAAATAATATGGCTTTTTTAACATATCATATTAAAGCTCTTAAGCTCCAGTTTACTTTGTTCATGCATGTCTTGATCGTATCTTTGCTCCGAAAAAAGTTATGCGCAATTTAGAAAAAAATTAAAAAATCTTTGATCTTTCGATTTTTTTTATGTTGGTTTTTGTTTACTTTTGCTGCTTAAATTTTTTTAAGAAATTTTCCGAACTATCCATTTCGATAGAAAATTTAATTTTGAACAAAAAGTATTATATGTAAAATTGTCAAATTCCGCTTAGTTTTCGAGTTATACCAAAAATACTGAAAAGTGGCCAGTGTGACCATTCTCTCAGAAACGCATGGGTGAATTTATTGGCATTTTCGGTTTTAAGCATGCTTATGGGCCAAACAAACATATTCAATAATAAAAACCCTTGCACGTAATTGTTCCTTTTTAAAAGGTCTATTCAATAGGCTATACCTTACCTACAAACAAAATAATTCAATTTTATTTGACTATCTATATACCTACCTACCTAGAAAAAAAAATAATTCAATTTTATTTCACGGAGTATTATTGATTCCAAATCAAAATAACGAAAACAACAGATGAAGGCATTATAGGTCTGTTCCTTTACTTTGAATTTCTGTGATTTTCTGTGCATTTCTGCGCATTTTAGTCCAAAGTTGTGTCAAAGTTCATACACAAAAAAAAATTTGACACAACTTTGGACTAAAAATCACAGAAACCCCAAAGTAAAGGATCACACCTTATGTTTCTTATATATAATTCACTACTTAAATAAATAAATTATTCCAGAATAATTACACAGGCTTACAAGGTTTTCGACACGACTAAGTATGCTGAACTCAAATCCGGTTATCCGTTTTTCGCTATCTGTTCTGGTTTTTGAGATATTACCGTTAGAAAGTGCAAAAAAAACCTTTTTTCGCCATTTTTGGGGTTATGTAACTATAGGAATTGATTTTTATTTTTTTAATTTTTTTTTCTATTCTTTCTAAATTTTGGCGAAGTCGCTCTTCTTGCTCATCACAATATATTGAAAAATGCAACTGAGAATATCTCAAAAAGTAAAAGAGATATTGGAACGATTAAAGCTGATTTTGATAAGTACTATCAGAAATATATATTTACCTTTTAAAAAAAATTAATTCACATAGTTACATAACCCCACAAATTACGATAAAAGTTTTTTTTTGCACTTTTTAACGGTAATATCTCAAAAACCAGAACTGATAGCGAAAAACGGAAAACGGATTTGAGTTCAGCATAAAAAATTACCCTTAGAATGACTCCTACTTTCACGTGTTGAAAAGTTAACCGATATTTGTAAACCTGTGTTATTATAGACTGGTCGTCATGTATTCATCTGATAATGAACTAAACCAAAAAATGGCGAGACATTGAAGAGATGTGCACAGAGAAATCCATTTTCTGAATTCGATGACGTGTCGCTTTAAAATATCGGTTCATAATTTCTAAGCAGTGTGTCAAAAAAATATTAGTGCTAGTTGGTATCTATTGCAATAGTTTCGTAGTTTTTCTAAAAAGAAGATGAATTACAATAAAAAAAATATGGCGCATTGGCTGTATCTAATGAGAATACCTTGTTTCTGTTTATTATGTATTCACATTTTCCTTATTGCTATCTCACGTTCAATTTTTTCGTTCAGTTTAATAAACAGATGATAAAATCCAGGGGTGATTGCATGAAAGAGATTGGTGCAACCCAAATAAAGTTATCAGTCCGATAAATTTTAATTCCATATTAGCAAAAACCGCTTTTAGTGAATTTTGGTGCAAATGCGCATATTTTGTATACCTTCAAGACTGGTAATAACCTGGTTTAGTACAATGTGGTACAGGCAAAGGCGTTATCATGACATTGTTTACAAGCTGAGTTTTGACTTTTACGAACTGAAATATCTTTGCTATTCTTATTAGTTTTAACAAACAAAAATTAAAACACATGCAATGGCGTATAGGAAGGAATTTGTTCTAAGTTGGAACCAAAGGTCGTCAACATCAACACCCTCCAATTTAGGCACGAAAGAGAACATTATGGCCGGCTTCATTTTTCATCGCAGTGCGCGCACTGAACCATTATTTTGGTAATAAATTTGCACGATTTGCAAACGTTCGTTGTTCAGGAATAAAGGTAGAACTATAAAGGTCGGAAGCTGTCGGAAGCTTATGTCAAACCAACCGGAAAGTAGTTTTCCGAAACCTCAATTTCATAAGTCAACCATAATGCACTTTAATGGTTGAAAGTAGAAAAAAAATTTAAATATGTAATTTTTTCTTCAATGTTAGTTTTTTATACCTATTCACAAGCACAGAGTGATGGGCTTCTAATTATTTACTCTGCAAAACCACAAAAATTCGATGTGATATAAATTAATTTAAAGATTTCACTTCACATTCATCAAACAGAAGAAAAAAGTTGAAAATGTCAATGTTTTTTTAGTTTGCCGCCACCATTTTGATTTTTGCATTCGCCTACTTACGAAAAAGTGGTCAGTGAGCGCTCTTCACGTCCAACGCCAAAAGTTAACGAAGACTAGACGAACAGTCCCAAATCGTAATTATGGGCGCAACATATGAATTTCTCTTTTTTATCTCATTCCTATTTCCTGGAAAGAAAGAGATGGCAAAGAAAGGCAGAAATTTTCAAAAAATTTAAAAACTTCTGCCTCGATAGGCCATCTCCTTCCAAACGATAAGAGTGAGATAAGAAATAAGAGACGTCAAAATGTCGCCTCACGTGAAGCTATCATTGGCATCGTAGCTATCCGTCAATGGAAATTGACAATTGATGGCTTGAATGATAGTGAACGAACTATATTTTGATTGAAAAACTTTATTTCGATCCAAGTGTCACCCAATTGTCTTAAAATCAACTTTTTCTGGAGTAGTAAAAGTTCATCAAAAAGTTGTGATTTTGTAGAGGTTTTTTAATTCATTGACATCGTAGCCATCCATCAATGAAATTTGACATTTGAAGGCTTGAAAGATAATGGATAAACTATATTTTTATATAAAATGTGTATTACGATCCAAATATCAAACAATTGACCTAAAATCATTTTTTTCGGAGCATCAAAAAAAAAAGGCGATATTTTGAGCTTTTGGCGATTGTAATTTTTTGATTCAAAATCCCATACTTTTTCTTATTTCTAAGTTTTACTAAAACCTTACATTCTTTTTTATTTCTCTTTGCTACTCCAAAACTGAAAATCGATTTCTTTTCCGTTTCTAAATTTTGTATCTTATAACATGTTTTTAATTTTTGAATTCGCTTATTGATTTTTGAGTATTTTGAAATTTTGCGATGTTTTGGTGGATTTATATTTTACGTTTGGTATTTCCAGTTTTTAATCTGACAGCCTTGCCATATTCCAGCTAACTCGGTTTGAGAAAAATTTAAGCCAGTTCAACTCGATTTGTGCTTCACCTTGTTAACACATCACTTATGTAAGTGACTTCCCGGACAGTGGTGCAATCTGCAATGTCTAAATACAAACAAAATTAATGTATACAAAAACTGCTTTTGTGTGATGACCACATGTAACTGAAGGAAAAGTATAAATGTTGGTGTCTGAAACTTCCTTCAAAATTGTTCAATCTTACTTTTTCGGTGAGTTAGAACCAAAAAAGTTTTACGGTCGATTTTTCTACGGTAGGCAATCACATTTTTAAGGTGGGCTGTGTCAAGCTTTGTTTTGACGTCTTAAGCATTTCTTAAAAAATTCTATAAAGGAGAATGGACATAATTGTCTGAGTTTCGTCCCATCGTTGTAACACTTTATGACCTACATATATCACTGGAAAGGTCTCAATGAGTGCAATTATTTTTTGTATAGGCATAAGTCTGTATCTCGTGTGGGGAAAGTGTTATAGCCCACTAACTGTTGCACTGAACTATAACTCTTCCCCTGCACAAACTGCGTCCCAAGTGTTGTAACACCTTCAGACCTATGTACATATGTATATCAAGAGAAAGGTTTCAAGGAGTGCTACTTTTCTTGAGTGGGTATAAGTCTGTATCATGTGCAGGGAAAGTGTAACTGCCCAATAACACTGGTCTCGTATAACTTTGTTACATCAGGTATCAGGTGTGATCAAAATCAATAAATGAATCCCATATTTGCGTTGTACCAAAGTATACCTAATTATTATTTTTGGTGCACTATTTGTGTAGCTTTTGGAACATTTGTCACTTGGTTGAAAAAGACCTCATTCGATTTCAACCCAAGTCATCCGGCAAAATAGTAATACTATATCCACGAACTTAGGGCACTTAGCCAAAGGGGTACTTCAGACTATGAAGCAATTAAGGGGATGTACATATAAAGCGAAAACAGCATGTAATTTTTTTTAAACTTATTTCCACACTTTCTACTTAACTATTCCATTAGGTGTTTTAATAAAACATTAACTTACCTCTCTTTATTTAGCTTAAACAACTTATAAGCCATCAATTTGAAATGCAATTGATTTAAAACATTCAGAAACATTATCCGTTCCCAAATAAAATGCAATGAATTCGATTTTCAAAAGCAATGAAAGTAATTCGAACCCGAAGTTTCCAATGGAGAACAGAGTCCCATTTAATGGAATAGGGATTGTTAGAAATATTATATTCTTCGAAAATCAATTTATATTAGGTAGTTTGGAGTCTTTCTCTTTTGTTAGCAGTGTTGTTCCTCTACCTACCCATCTATTAAAGGTTGGCTGGGAGCCTGCATACTATTTAGATATTCTTCCCTTAAATTTCTCCTGCGCACTATCCCGATGCTATTGATAACAGAAAATTCGGGAGCAATACTCCAACAGCAGGCAGACAGTAGGTATCTCGCTTTTCCTATCATCGATAGGTTATTTATGTGTTTGAGTTGAGTTCAAGAACCTTTTACACTCTATGCCCAGCCAGACATAAATGGTGTATGAGCAGAGGGGTGTCAGTTGGCCAAATCGGTATAAAGGGGACAAGAACGCAACGCTAGCAATGTGTATACGAGAAAAGGTAAAATTGGAAAACAAGCACGTTTCATTCGATAACAGGCAGTAGCAACAACAACAACAACAACTGCGACCAACGGAACGACGAATAGCCAGTCAGCTTAAATGTTTGTCGGTTCGATGCGTTTTCCATGGTCTTTATATCGAATGATTGGAAATGCCAGCTCTTATTTATGGCCGCCTAGTAAAAGTCGAACGAGTCGATGCCTTCAAAACGATTCGAAGAAATCGATTTTATCGGTTTCGGTTTTCGAACCTATCAGCCATGGTTCTGGGCTGTGTGGCAGACAAAAGCAGAGGAGACATCATCGATAGGGATGGTGAATGGATGAATGGAAATTATATACCTATACCTACCTACCTACGAAGTTGATTTTCCGAGGAGTATCTACCTATTGATAGAAATTTATTCATGATTCGTGGAAGTTGGAAGTAAGATTAAAAAGGGAGCTTCCTGACTATGAACATATTTGATTTTTGTAGTTGATTGAGTGTAGAGAGAAAAGAAAAATAAGTAGGTAAAGTTACCTGTATATTTTGCATATCTGGAGCATTTTAATATCGAACGTAACATGATGAATTTTAGAAAATAATTTTAATATAAGGAAGGAGGATGGGACAGAACAGTCTACAAACTTGAAATTGACGAGATTTCAAATCATTCATGCTCGTGTATAGTATCATAGATACAACAAGATTAGATTTTAATTGAAAGGTATAGGTATAATTTATCCTTTACAATGTTGTTTTTTAATAAAAGAGGGTATTAAATATTAATTTGTAATGCAAGACAATTGAAATGTAATGGGCACGATTTGTATTAAAATTGCAAGAGGAATAGAGTCAGCAACAGTAGTCATATTAAAATACAACAAGATAGCGTCTTTTTTTAATACAAGAGAATTGCAATTTAACTAAAATTGTATTAAAATAGCAAAAACAAGCAAGGTAAGCAAGTAAGCAAGGCAGTTATCTGTCAAAACACTGCAAGAGAATGGACAAATCCATTGTAGTAATTTAATTTAATTTAATTTAATTTAATTTAATTTAATTTAATTTAATTTAATTTAATTTAATTTAATTTAATTTAATTTAATTTAATTTAATTTAATTTAATTTAATTTAATTTAATTTAATTTAATTTAATTTAATTTAATTTAATTTAATTTAATTTAATTTAATTTAATTTAATTTAATTTAATTTAATTTAATTTAATTTAATTTAATTTAATTTAATTTAATTTAATTTAATTTAATTTAATTTAATTTAATTTAATTTAATTTAATTTAATTTAATTTAATTTAATTTAATTTAATTTAATTTAATTTAATTTAATTTAATTTAATTTAATTTAATTTAATTTAATTTAATTTAATTTAATTTAATTTAATTTAATTTAATTTAATTTAATTTAATTTAATTTAATTTAATTTAATTTAATTTAATTTAATTTAATTTAATTTAATTTAATTTAATTTAATTTAATTTAATTTAATTTAATTTAATTTAATTTAATTTAATTTAATTTAATTTAATTTAATTTAATTTAATTTAATTTAATTTAATTTAATTTAAATTTAATTAAATTTAATTAAATTTAATTTAATTTAATTTAATTTAATTTAATTTAATTTAATTTAATTTAATTTAATTTAATTTATTTTATTTTATTTTATTTTATTTTATCTTATTTCTTTTAATTTTATTTTATTTTATTTTCATTTTTTATTTCATTTTTATATTACAGTGGTGGTAAGGTATAACGAATGCCGATGTAACGAATCCTCGATACTACGAACACTTTTTTCCAGCCCATTAGGTATTCTATATACGAACAAATAACGAATTTCACAAAATAAAACCAAAAATGTTTTAAAATAATTAATTTTTCTGTTACGGACATGAAACCCAGAGAAAGAATTTGTGTAAATAAACTCTTGATTTTGGATGAATTAATGTTATGTATCCTTAAAATGTCAGCTTTGGTTTATTGTGCTAGGTTAGGTTAGGTTAGAAGGGGTGGTGATGTGGTGGCCCACATCACCTCACTCGGATCTCAATGGATCCATTGCGCTCCCCAGGATATGTAAGATGTAGGTAAATAAGGGTAAGGGGAGGGAGTTAGTGGGAGTTATAGGAAGGGGGTGCCTCCCTGAACCATCCAGAATTCTGAATGAATTTTAGGATGCTTTTAAGTGGCAAAAATGAGACGTCGCCCAGTTCATCGAAAAAATATTCTCCGAGGGCTGATTTTCTAGTTCTGGCTAGGCTGGGGCATTCACAGAGGAAGTGGGATGAGCCCTCCTCCACCTCTTCGTCCTGACACCCTGTACAAAGATCAGATGAGCTGATGCCCATTCTGGCCATGTGGGTTCCCATTGAGTTGTGACCCGTTAGGACTCCAACCAAGAGAGACAGTTGGTCTGCTTAGCTTAAGTAAATACCTTGTTTTTTCTTTGGAAATATCTGGCCAAAGATTCCTCGAAACCCGACACGTGTCAATTCCTGACCATCTGTCGTTAGCGGCCTTGAGGAAGCTTTGATGAATTCTATTTTTTTCCTGTTCCAGTGGCTTAAGTACCCAGGGTACAGATTGGCTCGGTTCAAGCGATGAACCGTTTTTGGCCAGTACATCTGCCATTTCATTACCATAAATGTCACTATGTCCCGGGACCCATCGAAGGGTGACTGAGTTTGATTCACCGAGCAATCTCAACTCACTACGGCAACGATCAACCAGATTTGACTTTGTGACAATTGATGAAATGGCCTTAATTGCCGCCTGGCTGTCTATGAAGATGTCAATGTTTTTATTTATCAGTCCACATGTGGAAAGATATTTTGCAGCCTCGCAAACTGCTAGCACTTCCGCTTGGAAAACACTGCAAAAGTTTGGGAGCTTTATCGATTTGTTTAAGGGTGGGTTTACTGAGAAGATACCTGACCCTACCCCAGCTTCCGTTTTTGAACCGTCCGTAAAAACCGAAACATGATTTTCGTTTAAGACCCGGTTTTCCTTCCAGAGTTCTCTTGTTGGGGAATCTGTTAGAACAACTGGGTTAAAATCTATGTACGGTGAAATGTAGTCCGTTTGAATGTCTATGTCAGTGTAGTTCATTATGGTTCTGTGTCCACAGTGGCCCCGTTTCCAATTCTTACACTCTTTGAGTCGTAAGGCACTTTTGGCCGCCAACTCTTTCGTAAATAGATCTAGTGGGGCTAGTGAAAGGAATGTTTCTAGGGCTGCGGTCGGTGTAGTTTTAATGGCACTAGTTGTGCCAATACACGCCAGTCTCTGAATTTTAGTCATGGTTTTAAGATTGGTTGCCTTATCCAAGGCTGGCCACCAAACCAAACATGCATACGTTAGAATAGGCCTTGTAATGGCTGTGTACATCCAATGAATGATTTTGGGGCTGGGTCCCCATCTCATTCCAAAAATTCTACTACAGGTATAGAAAGCTATTGCAGCTTTCTTTTCTCTTTCTTTGATGTTTTCTTTCCAGTTTAGTTTTCGATCGATAACTAAACCAAGATATTTAGCCGTGCCAGTGATATGGAGCGGTGTCCCATTAATGGTGGGAGGGTTTATACTTGGGATGTTACGTTTCCTCGTAAACAAAACCAGTTCTGTCTTAAGAGGGTTGACATTAAGTCCGCAGCTACTGGCCCAATTACTGAGCTTGTCAAGGGCGGTTTGTAGGAGGTCGCACAGTGTGGGAACGAATTTTCCTGAGACCATTAACACGATGTCATCAGCATAAGCTACGACTCTGATACCGGTTAGATCTAGTTCAACTAATATCCTATTTACGACCAGAAGCCAGAGCAGGGGAGAGAGGACCCCCCCCCTGTGGCGTACCCCTACACGTCCTGACTTTTAGCTTGCTACCACCCATTTCTGCATTTACAATTCTAGTTTGAAGAATCAATCCAGTTTGATAGCATCGGATCGATGCTGATGGAGTCTAGGGCTTGTCGAATAGCGTAATTTTCGACATTGTTAAAGGCCCCTTCTATGTCAAGGAATGCACCCAAGGTGAATTCTTTGAGATGGATTGATTTCTCAATCGTGCCGACCACTTCATGGAGCGCCGTCTCAACAGATTTGCCCTGCATATATGCATGTTGGGCCTGAGAGAGAACACTATCATTTAGCTTTAGGCGAATGTGCGTTTCTATTAGCCTTTCTAGGGTCTTTAGAAGAAAGGAGGATAGACTAATTGGTCTGAAATCTTTCGGTTCGGTGTGGGTGGGCTTGCCAGCTTTCGGAATGAAAATGACGTTCACTTCTCTCCAACTAGATGGAATATAGGTGATATTTAAACATCCCCTGAATATTTCCACCAGAATCGGTACGATCAAGTCCTTAGAGCTTTGGAGCATAATTGGCATTATTCCATCGGGACCTGCAGACTTGTATCCTGAGAAAGAATCTATGGCCCAGGCCACCTTCCTACTATCTACTATTTGATTACTTATATTGGAAAGCTCACTTATGGTAGGGCCTCTATCCATGGGGGATACATCAAAAATACACCCTGGGAAATGAGTGCTCATAAGTGACTCAAGAGTTTCGGAACAGGAGTCAGTCCAGGTATCATCCGGTCTTTTAAGAAATCCCGGGGGAGTGTGGACCTTTGACATGATTTTCCTGAGCCTTGCAGCGTCATTTGTAGACTCAATGTCTGTACAAAATTTACGCCAGGCTGCTCTTTTTGCATAAATAGTATTTCTTTTATATTCACTTTTGCTGATCTTGAAAAGATCCCAATCAGCAGATGCATTGCTATATTTAGCTCTGTTATAAAGCCTCCTGGAGTTTGTCCTTAGGATAGCCAGCTCTTTGGACCACCACACTGGGTTGAGCTTGCTGACGTAAGTTCATTGACACGTTTTTCAATCATGTCCTCGCAGTCTAATATAGTCGAGTTATCAAAATGGCCCAGTGATAGGCCCAGTCTTATATTAAAGGCTTCCCAGTTTGTTTTCCTAGGGTTTCTATAGGGCTTTGGATCTTCTATTCTGTGCTCTATTTGGAATGTTATCATCCTATGGTCCGAGAATGTAACATTACTTGAGACTTTCCAGTTACTGATTGCAATAAAATCAGAATTTGAGGAAAGTGTCACATCAAGCACCTCTTTTCTATTTTTGGTAATGAAGGTTGGTTCATTTCCTCTATTTAATATCAAAATATTTTTCTTAATAATGTATTCTGTAACGAAGTGTTCCACGTTACATTCTTTTCTTCTACAAATCCTTCCTCACCAGTTAATATTCAGCACCAGATTATATTCAGCACCAGATTATATTCAGCACCAGATTATATTCAGCACCAGCTAATATCCAGCACCAGATAATATTCAGCACCAGTATATTCAGGACCAGATAATATTCAGCACAAGTATATTCAGCACCAGATAATATTCAACACCAGTTAATATTCAGCACCAGTTAACTTTCAGCGAGAATTGTATTGCATCGAAATACAATTCACATTCACCACAAGCCAGTGACGTCACAGGAAAATAGACACAATAAGTATTTGTCATTTATCCTCGTACAGTTCCCACTCAGTCGTTACCGAAAATATAATAAGTGGACCTGCTCGAATGGATGAAAGGACCCTTTCGACCATACTCAACGTCAGACGGCATTTAGTTAACCTGATCAGTTACGCTCCGGCCGCAGACGAGTCAAGTCGTTTCGGTCAATTAAGCTTTTTGGTTTCACGGAACTTCCCCCCACCAGTGGTAAGGGGTTTCGTTGCTGAGAAGTGCCACCAAGGGCATTGTACTTGCTGATTAGTGCCACCAAGGGCGTTGTACTTGCTGATTAGTGCCACCAAGGGCGTTGTACTTGCTGATTAGTGCCACCAAGGGCGTTGTACTTGCCGATTAGTGCCACCAAGGGCGTTGTACTTGCTGATTAGTGCCACCAAGGGCGTTGTACTTGCTGACTAGTGCCACCAAGGGCGTTGCACTTGCTGATTAGTACCACCAAGGGCGTTGTACTTGCTGACTAGTGCCACCAAGGGCGTTGTACTTGCTGATTAGTGCCACCAAGGGCGTTGTACTTGCTGATTAGTGCCACCAAGGGCGTTGTACTTGCTGATTAGTGCCACCAAGGGCGTTGTACTTGCTGACTAGTGCCACCAAGGGCGTTGTACTTGCTGATTAGTGCCACCAAGGGCGTTGTACTTGCTGATTAGTGCCACCAAGGGCGTTGTACTTGCTGATTAGTGCCACCAAGGGCGTTGTACTTGCCGATTAGTGCCACCAAGGGCGTTGTACTTGCTGATTAGTGCCACCAGGGGCGTTGTACCTGCTGATTAACGTATATCACCTACAACCGTTCCAGACGCAGTCTCAAGTACCCGAAGGCAGTTTTCCCGATACAAGAACACCCCGAACTTAAAGGCAGAACAACCAACATCAGTGTACCGCTCACAATCCGTGCTAACCAGGATACCAGTGCACAAATACCGCCGTCAACCAGATAATAATAAACTTGATATAATTTGTTATATATAAAAATAATTGTTTCAATAAAGATTTTGTGATAAGGTTCTAAGACCTTTTCTTCTGAAGTTTCGTGTTTTCTTCAGTACGACCCTGGCGAGACCGGCGAGCGTAACCTCGGCTGGAAAGCAAAAAGCACATCACAATTCAAAAAGTGACTCACCTCTTGCATTTGTATCCGTACTGCCCCACTGTATATGATGAGCATTTGCATCGCAACCTACCAGGAGATCCCACCCGTTATTACCTGTTGCTGCTACCAGTTCATCAAAAGCATCCGACGGCGGAGGGCCCGGTGTGTCACCTGGCATATAAATGGAGGCTAAGATAAGGGGCGGGGCCCCTTTTCTCTCGCACTTCACCGTCGTCATGTCTGCGCTACAATGGGTGGATAAGAGGAAAAGATTTATGATTTTTTTCGCCACTATACATGCACGATAATTACCTTCTGTAGGCCCTTTCTTAAAGTACAGGATGTAATCATTAGACCTAAGTCCACAGATATTGCCACTGTTGACCCAGGGCTCTTGTACAAGGGCTATATCGATGTTCTCTTTTGACATAAAAGAGGTTAAGGTGGCAGAGGCCAACTTACTGTGCTGCAGATTTATTTGTAGCACTTTCATCATCATTGTTGCTTTTCTTTTGTAAGTTGGCTACCGTTACCGGTCGCACCCTAACCTCGTTAATGCCAACTCTTAATTTGTAGCCTTTTGATGGAAGCTTTGCCATAGTCTCATGGTTTAGCATGACCGTGGCTTCTTGGCCTGCTTTCGTAGGCGCTTCCATTTTCAGAACCTGCCAATCATCACTTGGAAGGTTAGGGTTTTGGGCTCTGAGGAGATTCGCCAAAATTTCCTTCGTAATTGTCGGGCCCGGAACAAATATTCGGACTTTTGGCCTGGTTGGGAGGTCACTTTTGGAGGCAACTTTTAATGTTACCCCCTCAAGTAACCCTTCCATATTTTTAATTTTTGCCTGGAGCCATTTCAGGGTGGGTTCATTACAGCATGAGAGGATCTTGAACCCTTTCAACGTCGACAGCGGCCCGAAAGTTGGCACAAACCCAGTAGCGGCAAGTATCTCGGTGTTGATGGAATCGAGAAGCTTGACCTCTACTTGAGCCCACTGCTCGTCTGTAAGCCGACATTCGGAGCTCCCCTCATTGATAACGGCCACCTGGAGGCTCTCTTTTATCACTTCAGCTAGCGTACCTGCGCTGCCGGCCGTCTTTGGCTTTTTGTTGACGGACATTGGAGGGGTAGTCGATACGTTGTGCCTGGTCCTCTTCCTATGACTACTAGGTTCAGCGCTATCGACCCTTGCGTGTTTTGGACCGTTGAACAACAGTCTTTCCGATATCGGTATCACTTGAGGGTTGCTACCTTTAATAGTTTTGGAAGATGATGAGGCAATCTGGTCCTTTTGTCTTTCATTTTTGGCCTTCATATCATCCGGTTTGGGATTGGCTGAGGGCTTGTCTTTGGCCTCTAAATTCGCAAGAAGCTTTTTTGCCCAGCTCAGCCTCTTCCAATCACGGAGGTTAAGTTTCTTTGGATCACCTTGGCCATATCTTCGGACGGCTCTTTTGGCGTTCTCGATCCTTTTTTGATCCAGATCCAGTTTGCCTCCCTTATTCTGCTTTTTTGGATGCACCAATTTCTCCTTGATCGGGGTTGGCCCATGCGGGCTTCGATCTTCGGAGATGGTATGCAGCAGGGTGCCAGAACATCCTGCGCCATCCGCGCAGACTTCGGTCGGTCCACTGTTTCCAGACCCTTTGGGAGTCGAGGTTGCTTTGGCTTCCGTTAATTTTGTTTGATGCTGCAGCTGGGTTGCTGAAGAATCGAAACGTAAGCCCCCCCACCACGACAAGGTGAAACCTCGGGGGGGTTTTATTGTGCTCAATCAATATTCTCTCATCTTTTTTTATTTCAACTACGAATATGCTCAAATTTAAATTTTTGTTACGGATTTGGGTATAAAACTAGGTTGTATTTGAAAATGCTACCAGATAAACTGTTTAAATATAAGCAGAAGCTACTGTTTTGTTAATAAAACGTAATCAATATAACGAATTTTCGATATAACGAATAGACCTTAGACATTATATCATTCGTTATACTGGACCACCACTGTATTTAACTTAACTTCAATACCTTATTATTTTTTTTTGACATATCTGCATTATCACAAAAGGCATTTAAATCGTGGTTTTTCCGAAAAATATCGGATTTTTCAGAGGATTTTAAACCCATCAACATCGTATAAAATTCAACAGTTTATAGCTTGACAGATAGGCAACAAACTATTTTGTAAGGAAAAGAGAATATTCTATTCCAAGTATCAGCCAAAGGCCCAAAAACTGCATTATTCTGGAGCAGAAAATTAAATTTGACAAATTTCGATTTTTCGGATGAAAAATTTGAATTTTTCATCGAGATTACAGACTTTTGGCAAGTTTCATGAGTGTAAGCAGAGCTGCCAGAACGGGGCTCTTTATCGGCAATTGGGCTCCTCAAACTTTTCACTCGCTCCTTCCAATTCTGATTTGCGATAAATCCCAATTTGGGCTATTTAGTTTTGAAATTGGGCGATTTTAGGCTCCTCAAAAATATATTTTTTTTTATTTTCTATTAACTTAGATGAGAACTTTAAACTTTCGAAAAATCTATTGTGCATGAGCCTACTTACGTTTGTGAATTCTAAATTTGAGCTAAAGTTAACACCAAAGTCCTTGAAACTAAAGACTCGACAAAGTTTTTGCTGCGAAATGGAATAATCAAAAGCACTTGCAATTCGCTTTCTGGAGAAAGTAATTGTTTGGCATTTAATAGGGTTAAGAGAAAGACCGTTCTTACCACACAAAATGTTGAAACTGTCAATATCAGCTTGCAGAAGAACGTGGTCATGGTTAGCTTTTATTGACTTAAATATCTTCATATCATCAGCAAATATAAGTATATCACTAGAGCGTATACATGAAACAACATCATTTATAGCCAGGATAAATAGAAATGGGCCTAGATGACTTCCCTGGGGCACACCGGACTGAGCAATGAATGCATTTGAAAGGCAGTTTCTAAATCTTACTAGGTACGATCTATTTTCAAGATATAACTTTATCCATGTGATAAAGAAAGTTGGAAAACCAAAAGCTTTAAGTTTGAAGATAATAATGTTGTGACTAAGTTGGTCGAACGCTTTAGAGAAATCGGTGTATATGCAATCAACTTCACTTCCATTTTCTAAGGCATTAGAACATTTATGCAAGAACGTAAGTAGGTTTGTTACTGTTGATTTTCTTCTCACAAACCCATGCTGTTGATCACATACTAAATTCTTGGTATGGAATGCTAAAGTCTCACACACAACTTGTTCAAAGAGCTTTGGTATACATGACAGTTTGGATATAGGCCTATAATGCGAAATATCAGTTTTATCACCCTTTTTAAAAATTGGAGTTAGGAATGAAGTTTTCCATAAACAAGGAAATTTCCCTGATTTAATAGAAAGCTCAAACGAAAATTGAAAAGGTTCAGCTAGAATATGTCTACACTTTTTCAATAATATTGGGGGAATTCCATCTGGTCCAGATGAAAAATCATCATTTAACGATGATAGTAATTCTAAAACAGTACTCTGTTCCACAGCGAAATTATTGCAATTCGTTTGGGCATAGGAGTGTAAATTTCTGAAGTAATCTTCATCAATATCAAAAGGCGTGTCCACAAAAAAGTTACGAAAGTTTTTCGCAAATGCGTTGCAAATATCGATGGTTTCTTTCAACGCACAATTTTCATATATGAAGTTTGCCGGGTAACCATCTGAGTTTTTCTTCGAATTGACAAACTTCCAAAATGCCTTAGGGTCTTCTTTAAGAGATCTTCCCATTTCGTATACATGATTGGTGTATAGAGACTTTGAAAGAGATTTGAATTCTTCGAAAAGGGCAATGTAAGAGTTGTGGTCAACTGAAGAAAGAGTTTTTAAATATACTTTCCATGCTCTATTTCTTCTATTTCGGAGCGACTTTAACTCTTTCGTATACCATGAGTGGCAAAAATTCGTATTTTTTAGTGTTTTTATAGGGATAGTGTTATTTATGCAATTATTAAGTATGGTATTAAAGTTATTAACTGCTTCGTCAATATTGCTAGATACTGATATATTTTCAATACCAGATCTAGCTAATTCTTCGGAGAGCCACTGAAAGTTTGCCTTTCTGAAGTCCAAAGTATATGAGCGATCATAAGCGTTGCTATTTTCTATAATATGACTGCTCAAGTCAAGAACTATATCCAAAGGAGGATGGTAACTATCTATATTAGATATTCCTGAACTAGATTCTAGGACAAGAGTACTAATAGCGTCAGATGAAAATACTAAATCGAGAATTCGATTCTTTGAATTTTTAATACAGCTTACTTGCTGTAAGTCAGTTGCAATAATTCTATCCAAAAGCTGAAGCTCAGTTTGTGAAGACGTTAAAGATGCTTCTTGAAAGCATTCATCCTCAGAAGGAATCCACTCTATTGACGGTAAATTAAAATCTCCGAGAAGTAATATGGTGCTATTGGAGCAAGACAATTCAATAATAAAATCTAGAGCCTTAGAGAGTTCAACATAGACTGCGTTCGCGCTTTTTGGGGGAATGTAAGCATTTAATATAAAAATAAATTTTGACTGTATGGCTAACTTTATGCAAATTAGTTCAATTGATAAATTAAAAGGAAATATAATACGTGAAGATATAAATTTATTTCGAACTGCGATCAAAACACCACCTCCCACTTCTTTTGGTTTATCAACATGACGATCTTTTCTATAAAATAAGAACTCTTCATCAAAAAGTTCCGTGTCCAAAAAGCTTGAATTGAGTCAAGTTTCTGTCAAAATAAAGATGTCATGTGAAAATGCCTGGGAGTTAACATAGATATCAGCAGTTTTAGTACGAAGCCCTCTTACATTTTGATAGAAGAGGGTAATCCTATTAAGTTTTTTGGGGTTGCTTTTTTGGGTGAATTTCTTGAATGTCTATTTTTTCTAATTGAAAATTCTTTGATAAGAGCTTCAGGAGGCCAATTACCAATATCGCAAATAGAATCAAAGAACGAAGAATGTGTAACTATTTTAAATGATGAGACAAAACTATTAACTTTACTGATTTTTGTACACTTAATAGAAGTATTTGTAGGGATACAATTTCTAGCTATTAAGTGGCTTACAATCTCTTCAGGAACAATATCTGGTTCAAGTCGAGATATGAAAATTGTTTTCGGTTTGGAGACAGCTTTGATGGGCCTTGATTCGGTAACTATATTAGATATAGTAATACAATCCACTTCAGGAATATTGCTGGGAACCGTCACTAAATCTTCATTCGCTACCTGAACCGGACAAGGTTAATCCGAAGCATTAAGAGGATTAAGGTTTGTTCGTTTAGGGGGTGGACTGGTATTTTTGATAACTAATGTGGTATCCCGACCTCTTTTCTTGCTCTTTTTGGCATCTGATTCGACATCACTGCGCATTGTTGAACTGGACTGCGCAATCAAATCATCATCCACTGGCAAACTCAATGGAGGGAGAGATTCCTGTATTAGGTCATCAGTAGATGTTCCGATATCCACGGGATCATTTGGGAGAGTCAATGAGCCAAAATTTGAGACTGCTTTGTTAAAATTACAGAGAAGCTCTTCAAATCCCTTAGAAAGTTTTACAATGTCTGATTTGAAATCCGACATTTTAAAAGCTAATTGAGACAGGGAGAGCTTACGGCAATAATGAATGAAAAAAAAAATTGTAAAAATTTTGAGAAATGTTAAAAAAAAAATTAAAAAAAAGAATGGAAAACACCAGGACTCGAACCCACACAGCGAAGATCTGAGGATCTGGTGCTTACTATCTGCACCACCGGCGGCGTTAATAAATATTGAGAATAAAAAATTTAATAATAGCTAGAGCAACAGAATTTTAAAATAAGTAAAATGGGTTTAAGAAAAAAGAGAGCGAGACAACACTAGGTTACATGAAGTTGAAAGCTTAGGTTTGAGAAGAAAAAAGTAGGGGAAATAACTATTATTAAGGTATAGATGCACAAACACAATAACACAGATATAATATTAGAAAGAAAGAAAAAAAATTAGTTTAAATTCACTCAAATAGAGCAACACAAATTTTGGTTACTTAAAAAATCTTACCAAGCAATTTAAATTTTAATTATAAGACACAAAAACACATTAATTAAGCAAAACGTAATTAATTTAATTACAATTCTAAACTATTAAGTGAATTAAAGAAGAAACACTAATAAACATTTACGAGATATGCATAAAATAAATAAATAAACACAAGCGATGTGCACACACAACTAACTAGAACAAGCCAGCGCTGTCCACTGAACCGGAAACCGGAAACACTTGAAACCGGAATTCAGTTGAATGAAAAATGTGGTAAGAACTGTGATTAAAAATATATACATATTGACTTGTGTAATAATGAATAGACCGGAAAATGAGAGGTATAAAGGAACAATTACGTGCATGGGTTTTTATTATTGAATATGTTTGTTTGGCCCATAAGCATGCTTAAAACCAAAAATGCTACTAAATTCACCCATGCGTTTCTGAGAGAATGGTCACACTGGCCACTTTTCAGTATTTTTGGTATAACTCGAAAACTAAGCGGAATTTGACAATTTTACATATAATACTTTTTGTTCAAAATTAAATTTTCTATTGGAATGGATAGTTCAAAAAATTTTACGAAAAAATTTAAGCAGGAAAAGTTAACAAAAACCAACTTAAAAAAAATCAAAAAATCAAGGATATTTGAGTTTTTTAATAAATTGTGCATAACTTTTTTTGAAGCAAAGATAGGGTCAAGACATGCACAGGCAAAACAAAGTAGAGACTAAAGGCCTTAATATGGCATGTTCAAAAATTAATATTTGTTCAAAATTGACAGAGATATTCCCGTTCAAACCTTATCATTTCTTATAATTTTTCTCAGTTTTGGCCCAAAAGTCCCTTTTTCGGTACAATATGGCAAATTTCACTTTCGTAAAAATGTTCGAAATAAAAATTTTGATATAAAATGACATTAGAATTATAGAGAATTTATAAAAAGGATGTAAGTTCGCAATTTCGTTTTTCGGCTGTTTTTAAATGCGTCCAGACCTACAGACCGAACGGCTGGTCCGATTAACATAAGATTTGGTATTAGGTGCTAGGAACGTTAAATTTGTCATAAAGTACCAAAAAATAGGCTTTCGGGCAAAAACTGCGGAAAATGATAAGAAATGGTAAAGTTTGAATGGCTATATCTCTGTCAATTTTCAAATAATATGGCTTTTTTAACATGTCATATTAAAGCCGTAAGACTCCAGTTCACTTTGTTCATGAATGTCTTGAGCGTATCTTTGCTCCGAAAAAAGTTATGCGCAATTTAGAAAAAAATTTAAAAATGTTTGATTTTTCGATTTTTGTTTATGTTGGTTTTGTTTACTTTTCCTGCTTAAATTTTTTTAAGAAATTTTCCAAACTATCCATTTCAATAGAAAATTTAATTTTGAACAAAAAGTATTATATGTAAAATTGTCAAATTCGGCTTAGTTTTCGAGTTATACCAAAAATACTAAAAAGTGGCCAGTGTGACCATTCTCTCAGAAACGCACGGGTGAATTTAGTAGCATTTTCGGTTTTAAGCATGCCTATGGGCCAAACAAACATATTCAATAATAAAAACCCTTGCACGTAATTGTTCCTTTTTAAAAGGTCTATTCAATAGGCTATAAGCAGTTTGCGAGTTTTATTGAATTTTGTAAACTGTGTACGTAAATAAGGATGGTCCTTAAAAAAGGCATTGTTTCATTACGTACTACCCTAATTTGTTCCAAATTTAAAAAAAATCCTCTAAAATGTTAGCTCATTATTTAAATGCTCACCCAGCTTCAAAGACGAAAGAAGTTTTATATGAGAAAACACATACAAAATGTTTAGTCAAATTTAGAATTTTTATACATAGATAACTTTGGTTATAATTGATACAAACATTTAAATTTTAAACGCATAATTTTAATTTACTACATAATTTCTGTGCATAATTTTTTGACTGGGGCTTTTTTCGGCTCCAAGAAACTGTTAATTACCTACTCAGACGAATACTAAGAACTTTGCTTATTTTTTGTCTCATTGCGTCAACTTCTCTGACTATTCTTTTAATGGGATTTTTTTTTCTAATAATTTATACCCGCACTCAGATATTAGTTGACCCACGCGTTGCTCATAATCACATTTATTTAAAACGACCACTTGGTTACTTTTATCTGCTTTGACGTATATCACATCTCATTTTACTTGTGATATACAGGGTGTCCCGGACCTGAGTGGAAGTATTTAAGGGGTGGTTCTTGGGGTTATTCTAAGAAAAAATTGTATGGGGAAAAGTTGTATCTACCCTCCCTGAGGCAGGGGGGGCAGTTTCTGAAACATTGACCTAAAATGCAAAAAAAAACATAAAAAATCAACGAAAACACATCCAATAATGTGTTATAGTTTTTTGAAAGCTAATACTCCATTATTGCATTTGGTTTTCAAATCAAGTTGCTTAAGCGAATAGTCATTGAGAAATTAAATTTCAAAGTAAAAATTTAACAAAAAAAAATTGTGATTTTTTTTTCTTAAGTCGATATTTTTCAAAATTTTACGCAATGAAGGGCCTTTTTTGTGTTCAATATTCAAATGCCCTCATTATTTTTTAGTCCATTATCGAAAACCAAATGAATAAATCTTTCTTAGTTTTTGAGAAATTAAGAAGAGACAAAAGGTACTTTTCCCAAATAAGACCGAAAAAATTAATTTATTCATGAATTATCCGTAATTTAACCCTTTTTTTTTGGTCAATAAAAGATATTATTTTGAATAACTTAAAAACACTTATTATATTTATTTATTTACTTTTCGGAAGCAATGCTTCCATCGTCAGTAAGTTTTATATAAATAATAATACAAACAAAATTTTTGATTGATATTAAATACAAATAACTTAACACAAACAAAACAAACTACACAAACAATTTTATAGTGAATTTAGGATCTATTATTAAATTTTTGAAAATTGGATCTTTTATTTATTTCATACTAGCTGGCCTGCCCCGGCTTCGCACGGGTAGACAAAATTCATGTAGTTGTTTACAAAATTAACATAAGAAAATATCAATAAATATTGGGGGTATTCATACAACAGCGTAAAGCCGTCGTAAACGTTGTAAACTTTTAAACTTCGTAGTTTTGTCCAAATTTGTATGGAAAATTAGACAGATTTACGAAGTTTACAACCTTACTTCGTTTACGACGACTTTACGCTGTTGCATGAATACTTTTATTATTTAATTTGAACTCTGTTTAATTAGTCTCCTCAAAATTTGATTTTCAATCATCAATTTAAGTGTCAAAGGAATAAACAGGACAAATTTCTGCTCCATATCGGTGGTTCAAATGTTAAACTCACTTACTAACAAAATGCACTATTGAAGGAAATTTGAAACATGCATATCTACGTTTTGAAGCTGAAAAGTCATGTTCTGCAAAAGTTTGAAATAGCGTTACCGAGCATGCCTTTCAATATCTTTATAAAAACCGTGCAAAATTGGACATTTTGGATTTCAAGAAATCATTTCAGTCTCATTTTGTGGAACATTAGGGCTGTTCCTTTACTTTGAATTTCTGTAATTTTCTGTGCATTTCTGCGCATTTTAGTCCAAAGTTCTGTCAAAGTTCATATACAAATATTAGTTCGACACAAGTTTGGACTAACAATCACTGAAACTCAAACTAAAGGATCAGACCTATTATTTTGTGCACTTACTGAGTTTTACCTTTGGACCGACGATATGGAGAATAAATACTACCTATGGGTGCAACAGCGTAAAGTCGTTAACGTTGTAAAGTTTAAAGGCTTCCCCAAACCAACGCGAAATCATAGCAGGTCATTCGCAAGGACAGTTTTTTGTTATTGTTCAGCATTGTGTATCTTTAATATTTTGTATTATTGTGAATGATTTCGCGTCGTTGGCGAATGTTTTGCGTTGGTTTGGGAGAGCCTTAAAACTTCGTAATTCTGTCACAATTTTTATTGAAAATTTGACAGATTTACGAAGTTTAAAACAATACCACGTTTACGACGACTTTACGCTGTGGCATAAATACCCTAACTATTTGATTGTTTAAATTATCATTTATTTACGTAAGGTACATACATAGCTATAACATTATTGAAAAATTTCGGATTTGCTTTATCTTTTTATTTTTCAATCTTTTGATTTACCATTATTGTCGATGATATTGGGGAAAAACATTATTAACAGTAGGTAATTATTTCTGCAATTTTTGTGTATTGTTTATAAGATAATTTAGTTCAGATTTAGATTTTAAAGAACATATTAACTATATTGTAAATAAGGCGAGTTCCATGCTTGGATTTATTAAACGCTGGGCAAAGGAATTCAACGATCTGTATGTTACTCTTTCCTTATACAATTGTTATGTAAGACCCCATCTTGAGTACGCCTCCCAAGTATGGACTCCCTTTTACGAAATTCATAAAAGCCGTATTGAATCAATACAACATAACTTCATTCGCTTCGCCTTGAAAGGTCTTCCTTGGGCTGATCCGTACAACTTGCCACCTTACGAACACAGAATCAAGCTTTTGCAACTTCAAACTTTATATGAAGGGCGTGTTAATAATGATTTAATATTTTTCCACCAACTTTTCAGAGGTGAAATTGATGCACCTGACTTGTTAGCCTGTATAGGCATTAACTACCGCGGAGGATCCCACCATCTACGAAGATTTGAACTTTTTCACGTTCCTTTTCATAGAACCAATTATGGTATACATGAACCTCTTAATCGTATGTGCAAACTTTTTAATTTGAACGCTTCTTCTGTTGATTTTAACATTAGTAAAGTAGGATTAAAAACATTGTTGCGTACCAGTGCTCCACTCTCGTAATTTTTTAACGTCTTGGTAGATACCTTATTTAAATGTTTTATAGTATATTTAATTTAATTTTGTTAACTTTATTTTATAATTATTATGTTGTTTCATATTATATTTTGTATTTTGTTTAATTTTGTTAATTTTTTGTATCTTTTAATGT
This sequence comes from Dasysyrphus tricinctus, assembly GCA_963921185.1. Taxonomy (NCBI): domain Eukaryota; kingdom Metazoa; phylum Arthropoda; class Insecta; order Diptera; family Syrphidae; genus Dasysyrphus; species Dasysyrphus tricinctus. The sequence goes on from OY992530.1 coordinate 108,926,122, forward strand.
GCTTGTGTTAGCTTGCTTTATCTACTAACCACTAACACATGCACTCATGATGAGCCTCTGTTTGTAGTATGCAGCTTGCTTTAAGCTCTCTACAACATAGAATTCTGAAGTGTAAAAAAAATAATGCATGGTGAGGTGATGTTAAGCGAAATATGTATATGGTCGTCCTTTGAAATTGACTTTTCAACGTTTGGTGGCCAAATTCAAGTCGACTGGTTCAGAGAACAATCTCACGATACCCGTATGGCAATAAATAGAGAATCTGCCGAAAACAACGCATTGGTCCTAAAAGTGTGCAGGAGAACCCAAAGCAATCAATTCCGTCAACTCATTTAACAGAGACTTCCAACGATTGAAGAAAAACTTTTGCTTTTGGCCCGAACCAACCGATGAGTATGTGAATGACAGACGATGTAATAGTCCTAACAGGACAGCACTATGGGTCACACAGCTTAAGGCTGTTTGGATAAAAGACATTCTGGTAGAACGATTTGAGGGTAGAGTTATAGGCTACGTTTTCACCAAACACTTAACTAAATCTCGAAGATTTACCATACAAATTTATTTCGTAAATCTACAAGATTAGAAATAAATCTTGTTAAATTTTCCTAGGGCAAATAATTTTCAAAATCGAAAACGCACCTTTTCTTATATGGCGCTGAAGGATTCATTGGATTCAGTTCGTTTATATGTTTGGCACAAATAAAACATTCTATCTCACTTCCACTTCATAAGAAAAAATGAGACACCATTTGCGTTTTGAAAAGTGCTGTTAAAATAAATCTTTCTGTACCGTACAAATACAATAATTATTTAATTTTAACCGAGATAAACCTTAATGGAATTCTATAAAATTATCTCTCGCGGAGGTTAGTGAATTAGCCACCATGGTCGTGCGATTTTACCCCGTTGATTTATTCTTATGGGGTTTTCTGGTATCACGGGCCAGCGTAACCCAAACCATCGCTCAAATTCAGCCAAATCTATGCACTTAATTCATTGTAAATTGGAACCCTCTGTCCCGTTCCATCGGGCGTGGTTCCATTCTGTGATTCCTTTCAAATAAAAAAGAATTTCGTTCATACCTCACACACAGCTTGTCTTATTCCATTTTAATTTCGATCCGTCCTTATGGAAAACCCTTCATTAGTACTTTCCCTTAACTTCATCAAAAATGACTTCTGAAGACCAAGGATCAATTCCGATAGGTAGTCAATGTATTTACTTCATAGACTTCATTTACACAGGATCTTCCACTCTTGCAGTTTGGAAACCATTCATACATATACATAGGTACGTTGTGCATATAACATTGAAATTTTTCTTCATTTCTTCGTGTATTTCGACCAATCGCCACCTGAGTACTTAAATGCCCCATATCCAAAAAAAATATTCCCCAGAAAACGAATTTTAAGGTTTGAAAAATAATTTCCTTACTTTCTCCTTGAGAAATATGATATTTGAATTTTTATATACATTGTTTGAAAATATCTTTGTTGTAATTTGAAGACATGACGTCAAAAGCTGTAACGGTTTTTAAAAAAAAATAAAAGTATGAAAAAAGTCAGAAATGGATATAGGACCTTCTCCCATACGAATGCGAAATCGATGAAAATCAAATTGAAAATTTCTTATGGATATAGGACTTTTGTGCACTGAAAGGAGGGAATTCAATGTTAGCAAGAAGAACAAAAAAATTCAAAAGCACTGGTATTATTTATTTTTTATAATTTCATTTTTATTGATAAGAACATAAAACAAAAAATACTATCAATTTAGTGGCTATACCTTACTAAAACTCTTATTGGATTATTTCTAAGTCAACAAAATAAGTATGAAAATGCTTAAGTATTTTAATACTTAATTATGAAAAATACTTAAAACTAACTTTGGTCCTTAAAATTTTCCTGAAAAATACATCTTTTTTAATTGGGAATAATTTCTTAAAATTCGTCAACATTACATTGTATAAAGTTTTAATTGTTTTTTAAAGTTTTTTCTTCAAATTTATTTTTTTGTTTACCTTTTTTGATTTTATCCACTTTAGTAAAAAATAAAAAAAACATGCCTAAATTAAATCGTTAAAAAACCTACAAGGCTGCATTAAATGCAGTTTTGAAGTTTGGGAACATTAAGGTAAATGAACTTGTCTAAATAAGTATTACCCATGTTTTATTTTTACTCATAACCGCATTGCGGACTAATATTAAAACAGTGCTTTGCATCCATCTCTATTTACCTCCTGGTTGAGTATTTTCAACCTTTATGTTGTCTTTTTTCTTTACCATCATCAAAGTGAAAACTTACTTTTGCGTTATTGAAATAACCTCCGATAGAAACCTGGATCCCATATGTTGTTCTTGCATGCTAGAAGATAACCCCGGCCCAGACCCAGATATAATTAAACGCTCTATATCCATGGCCCTTTGGTATGGGGCACTTAAGCATTAAATGAATGTTTTAAGAACTCTTCTACAAAGACTGCCCCACATAGTACAAATTTTGAATGTGAGGCAAATAAGCACTAAGAGGACCCACAAATTAGTGGTCTATGGATACGGTGTCCATCCGTCCCGGTTTTCCCGGGATTGTCCCGTATTTCTATAGCCTGTCCCGGTTTATTTTTTAAGAAACCCGGGACGTACAAGTGTCCCGTATTCAGGTACTTATAGATTATTTGTCCCGTATTTGCACGTTCTCTATGCAACGTTACGTAAATCTTTATTCATAAAATATTTTCCGACTCATTTTATTTACAATACTCTTGTGGCAAAAAGACCACGAAAAAGTTAAATCTATTACGTTTAAATGTCTAACAAAAATATCCGTATGTAGTCACTATTTTATTTAACTCAGAGTTAACTCTGCACTGAAAAACTGGGCCTTATTTTAATAATGAAATAAAAAATGTTAAGTTTATTTTTATTTTTATTTTTTAGCTATGTTGTGAAGACATTATGGGTATTCATGCAACAGCGTAAAGTCGTCGTAATCGTTGTAAAGTTTAGAACTTCGTAATTCTGTCACAATTTGTATGGAAAATATGACTGATTTACGAAGTTTAAATCTTAACCACGTTTACGACGGCTTTACGCTGTTGCATGAATACCCTTATTAAAATTTATGTTATTGTTCGTTTTTTTCTGTTATTATGTTTTTCTTAAATATTTAGATATTACATAAAAATTATTGAAAAGTCCAATAATTTTTTCACGTTTTTAAATTTTTACTTTTTGTCCCGGGTTTTGCTCCCAGAAATATGGTCACCGTATCTATGGAGCAAACTGGGTTTCTGTAACTACCTTAATAATAGAGATAGAGCCACGTGGTTAGCAGCAAACGATAGAGAAAATTCGAATTAGTATAACTGCATCATTAACTCAGTTTCCCGAAAAAGTGGTCTATGGGGCATTTAAGTACTCAGGCGGCGCAATGATAATTTTTTTGAATGTTGACAATCACGATTCAAGCAATCATTATATTTTCTGAAATAAAATACAGAGCTTGTTTTCTAAATAAACTTCCTTTTTTCACATACAAAACATTGCTTTTTGTTTTTTAAGATAAAAGTGCAGCGGCACTGATTGAAAATTTCTAAAATTACTCTTTAAACCTTGGCAGTCATTTTTTAGATATTATACTGAAATTTGAGCTCAATCTATCGTGTACATCTCGAGTCTATAGGTCATACACAGACAAACATTCATTTTTATATATATGTATAGATCAAATCCATTTAATATGGCTAACCTTTTTTTGGCTTTTTTGGTAAAAGTACCTTTTGTTTTTTCTTATTTTCTCGAAAACTAAGAAAGATTTTTACATTTGGTTTTCGGTAATGGACTAAGAAATAATGGGGGCATTGAATACTGAACACAAAAAAAGGACTTAATTACGTAAAATTTTGGAAAAATATCGACTTAAGAAAAAAAAAATAACAATTTTTTTTTTAATTTTGACTTTGAAATTTAATTTCTCAAAAACTATTTGCTTAAGCAACCTGATTTAAAAGCCCAATGGAGAATGGAGTATTAGCTTTCAAACCTATAGCACATTATTAGATGTGTTTACGTTCATTTTTAATGTTTTTTTTTGCATTTAAAGTCAATGTTTCAGAAACTGCCCACCACTGCCTCAGGAGGGGATACACAACTTTCCCCCCATACAATTTTTTTTTAGAGTAACCCCAGGAATCACACCCTAAAATACTTCCACTCAGCCTGAATAGGTACTATAGGGAAAGTTTTGGATTCGTGCAAAAAAAAAATTGAGTTAACAATCAAACATGACATTACGATGATAGAGAACACCAAAAAAGTGGGTGGCACAATTCTGTCTGTCTGTCTGTACCTCAACCTACAGCCAAAAGACCACTGAAGCGATTTTCTTCAAATTTTGAACTAAAGGTTTTTGTGTAACTCTCCAGAGGGGAAATTGAAATTTTTGTTTAGCTCCATATATAACGGTACTTGCCATACAACCGTTAAGAAAAAGCAAATTTATCTCGAAAACGGCTCCAACGATTTTGATAAAAAAAAATCAGTGTGTTATTGTATATGGGTCAATATTTCAAAACATTAATATTTTTCTACACAAATTGAACCATCGCTCAAAACAACCTATTTAGTTAGAATAACTATTATATCTCTTAATAACTCACTCTTAAATAACCACTTTAAAACAAGGGCGGTCATAGTATCTGATTAAATGTAACGGTTTTTTAAGTCACGGAAATGACATTTGACACAGCTGAGTAAACCTGTTTAATTTTTATACCACACGGTTAAGTAAAAACACGCGTTAAGGAATGACGAATTCGTTGGGCGAAAAACAAAATTGTTGCCTTAACTTGAAATATAAAAGACAACCAAGTTTTTTCACACTCTTACTTTAATTTTCGTAAAGAGCAATCCTGTCCCGTTAAACAAAAATAAAATCGGTTTTCCATTTTGAGGCTATATATTTTTTTTTTGACTTTCCTATGGTGGGATAAAAATGATAGTTTTATGGGGGACACTTACTTAATAGCTCCTATTTAACAAAGTAAAGGAACTAAAATTAAACTAATCATTCTTTAGTGAGGATGCATATATTATAAAAAAGACATTAAAATTTTTTAATCGATTTTAGTTTCGTTGCTAAAAATCATTGCAGTGTCGTAAGTAGGCCTGGGGACACGTCAAGGGAATGACATTTTGGGTGTTTAAATGGAGATAGCGGGTATAATAATTTTGTTAACTTTTTTTGTAGAGCGAATGTTAGAACCCGTTTGTTTTAAGCGATCCAACTAACAAACTTATAATATAATTTTTCCTTCAAAAATGAAGGAAAATGAAATATTAATAATTTGAGATACTGACCGACATGGTAATGCTTTTTCTGATTAAAAATCGATCATACTTCATCATGCTTTTTCTGATTAAAAATCGATCATAATAATAGAAAATAAACAGTTTTAATATGCATTATTTTGAGGGTGCTTTGCATTTTTTTGAGGTAGAATATGTTTATTCGTAAATAAGGTTTCAATTGCAATAAGATTGCTGTTCACATAATGTGAAAACAATAAAAATAATAATGTTGCGATTATAATCCGAATATAATAATCTGAATATTGACTTACAAGATAAACACTCTTAAAATAAAATGCACGACTGGGTAGTACGTACTTGCTCTTATGTTAAAGAAACGGCGGGTTTAAGAAAATTGTATATAAAAACATGGAAATTATGAGAGAAAAATGTAGAGAAGCATGAAATACGACATTTAAATTGGCTAAAACAACTCCTTTTGAAGTGGAAAAAAGAATGCCATCTTAATTCTTGATTGAATATGATTGTATGGGAAACAAAATTTAAAATCGTTGAAGCGGTTTTTTAAAAAAATATTTTTTTATATATAAAATTCTTAAAACATTTTTAAGAACAAATTTCGGTATGCAAATCTGAAGTATATATTTATGTGTATATAAAAACAAAATTTAAAAAAAATTGTCAGCCCTTTTTTGAGATATCGAATTTTCAAAAAAAAAAAAACAATTTGAAACTTTTTTTAAAAATCCAAAAACTTTTTTTTTTGAAAATTTTGATATGCAATATTATTAGATCTTATCTGAAATTTGTATATAAAAAAATTCATCTAAATCCATCCGGTTTAGCCGATAACGAGAAAATTAAAAATAAATAAAAACGTTCTATGACAGGTACTATTAATAGTTGCTAAGTATAAAATTTTATAATTTTTGGTAGTAGATCGTACTAATATAAGTGCATATATGAAAAAAGATTAATCAAAATCATAGGAGCAAAAAAATATTTTCCTTTGCGGTTTTTTAACTTTTGTATTGAAGGTACCTACCGTTGTTTTTTCGTAAATGTAATTTTTTTCTAAGAATCGATGATGCCATTTTGGAAATATTTGATTTTCCGAAAAAAAAAACATTTAAAAAACCCAAAAAAATTTTGTAGACAAAACAATTAATATTTCTTGGAAGCTTTTGTATAAAAAAAATTGAGATCGGTTGTACCGTTTTGAAGAAAATTAAAAAAAATGATTCTTTGGGAGGTACTATTAATAAACATTTTTGAAAAATGGTTTTCCACCCATTTTTTCATTTTTTTTTAGTATCGAAATAACGGTACCTGCCATACGCTTTTTTTTAAAGCAATTTTACACTATCGCATTTTTCTAAAAAACGTACGGTGCTTTTCAATATTTTTCTCTCATTATTGCCATGTATTTACAATTTTCTTAAAGACTCACAGTCGTATTTATTAGATTTCCTTAGAACACGCTTGGGCAGTTTTCCAGCTAGTCAATGTCCAAATAGTTTAGGCAACTTGTTATTTATAAACGCATTCCAACAATTTTCCCCAAATGTGACCTAATTTGTTTAATGACATGCCTGTATTTTTTCATTTTTGAATGAATTAATGAATTTTAGTCCGCTTTGGGGCACGTTCAACTAGATTTTCATTCATTCTAAAACTAGAAAATTGGAAAACCAGAAATATTTGCTCATCTTATTCATTAAACGTGTCTTCTTTGAAATAAGATTTGGACAACCAATTTCAGTGGCTAAGTTAGCCAATCGGTGCAAAATATTTATAGATTACATTTTGAACAGGTGTCTAAAGTTAGGCATAGCTTGGCATGGGTTTATAAATAACACTGTCAGTCTCTTGGACATAGGAGCAAGTACGTGCGACCCAGTCGTGCATTTTATTTTAGTTTGAAATGTAAGCGTTTGTTACCAAAATACGTAAGCACAGCTAAAAATGCAGTAATTTTGTTAGTTGTCATGTATTTGACTGATGGTTGGCTTTTGATAGACAACTAGTTTTGAATTGTGATCGATAATACTGATTGATGGATTACAACTCGAATTCAATAAGTCTTTCAATAAAAATGCCGACAAGCTGATTTTTGGTAAGAAACTACATTTTTCCCAGAAGCTTTCTTTTCCATTCAACTTAAAGTTTTGTACCTAATTTTTGGTTTTTTTAAACAGCCTTTTTTTTGTAGAAAATTGGAATAATACTTTTGTAGCTCGAAACAAAGAATTTCATCTTATCACGTTAGTAAGAATCATGCAACTTGAAAAGAAATATTCAAATTATTCTCAAAGATTTAATGATTGTGTTACGATTATTACCAGATTATATAACTTAACAAAAATTTATATATTACGTAAATTAAATTTTATTTGACTGTTTCTGGCAAAACAGATGGATGTGAGAGCAAATATTTGTATATAAAACAAATAAAACCAATATTCTGCATAAGAGCTTGAAAATAAAACACAGATGTACACATGTAGTAAATATTCAAATATAATTAGATTTGAGTCTAAAATTTTCGTAAAAATTCCCAACAAACCTATGCAAAGATCAGCCCATATGACTTAATAATATAAACAAATGTTCATAAGGTAAATATAAATAATTAATAAAAAAATATTCCACTTTGTTGTATATTTCGATGCCTTAAATACCTATCTTGGATCTTTTCGATGGTATAAAAAGCTGAGTTTTGTCCCTATAATTATCAGTGTACTAGAGACTGTAATCTGTTTCAAAGAGATATCTAATATTATATTGAAATGAATTTCTTAAAAGTTTTTTTCTTTGCTATTGTAGCAGTTGCCTTTTTATTTGCTAAGGATTCTGTTGCTTCACCTACGCTTAAAATATCAAAGGTAACTCGAAGATTTTTTTTTATTTAATCTTATATTTTTCTTATAAATCGACATAATTATATTTAGGAACAACTTCAAGAGTATATTAACAAGGGTGCGGAAATAGCTCAGCAGGCTATCAAGCAAGCAAGTGAATTAGCTCAACAAGCGATTAACAGACGGAATACGGATCGAGGAACTGATGAAAAATGAACAACGATCAATAAAAATTTGTTTGTAAAGTATTTAGTGGGTTTTGTATTTTAAGATGTTTTTTTTAGCAGAAAACTGTTGCCATTTCTTATGATGTTTCAAGCAACATAACCAACCAAACTATACAATTAAAATCTCCCACATACCACAGACTTACATTATTTCAATCGGTCGATAGTTTGGTTGGGTTGGGCTGCCAGAAATTGAATTTGAAGGCGATCGTATTAGAGCACATCAAAATTATTTTATCCTCAAGAAAGTCGATCCTCTGGACTGCACCAACTACAGAGGCCAAAATCTTCTTAATATCACCTACAATATCTTCTCTGCCGTACTTAGGTCCATATCAGGGGGGCCTTAGGCCAGGAAAGTCCACCATCGACCAAATGTTCGCACTACGGCAGATCTTGGAAAAAAACCCAGGACATTAACATTAAATTCCAACTCAAGGTGACTATTTTTTCTGCTAGCTGGGCCTATATGTTCCAAGTTTGATTTCTCTTTGGGTTCCTTCCAGAGGTATTCTCTGTAATAAGGCCTCCCAAGGTGAACACAATTATTCTATGGTCGGACATGAGGTGCTCCTCGGATAATCTCCAGTTTCGTATAAGACAGTCTACTACATTCGGAGTTGCAAAAGTTACGTATATCTAGAACTTCTTTTCTTATGCTATGTTTCCACCAAAGGTTTATCTCAGATTAGATTTAATAAATCTTTTTGGTGTTTCCACCGCACAAAAAGATTTAAAAAAGATTAAATTTGACAGCACCTTCAAAAATACAAATGGCGTTCCAATTTCTCTTATGAAGTGCGAATGAGACAGATTGTTTGATTCGTGTGAAACAATGAAGAACTGAACGCGAGAACCATGTAAAAATAGGTTAGTTCGATTTGTAAAACTATTTGCCCTAGGAAGATTTACCAAGATTAATTTCTAATCTTCAAGATTTACGAAATAAATTTGTATGGTAAAAATGAAAGAAATGTAGCATTACTCTCGTTATAAAAGTAGGGCTATTACCTACGTTGAATATTTCTAGATTTTTTATCAACATAAAAGGAACTCACCCCTTTCGTTTATGTCAGTGCTACCCCATGTGGTATGGTGGGCATTAGCATAACATCCAACTAATAGCGGTAGTTTCATTTGGGTGCAGTAATCAACCAGCCTTTGCACTTCGATTGGTGGTGTGTTGGCTTTGTCACCGGCAAAGTAGGCCGAAGCAACTACCATTTTCCTGGTACTGCCCTCGATGTTGATTTGGGTCTGTATCGGGACCAAATCCTTCGTCATAAAATCTGAAAGACCTTATAAAAGTTATGTTATTCCTTATTTTTATATAAGTTCTCGGTGAGTCTACTCTCGTGTCCCATATTAATTTAGAATCGATACTTGCTAACCCTCTTACCTGACCCTTATAGGTCCAGGGTTCTTGGATCAGCGCAAACCCTAAGTTTTCCGCGGTGAATATCCTTGCTGGGACGGCTGATGCCACCTTTGCAAGGTAAATGTTCACTTGGGCTAGCCTGATACTGATCCCGCGTATGGTCATAGTGTTTTTTTTCCGTTAGCAGATGAGCGCAAGGGCCCCATCATCTGCCAGCAGATATTCTTCCTCCTCTTCGGTAGGAAGCATCTCTTTTTACCCCGTTCGACTGGGAGAAAGGTCCATGCTCTCTATCTCTCTGTCTGGACCTTAAGTTGCCAGTTGTTGTGTGGCCTAGTTTCTGGGGGATGGTTGTTTGCTGTTCGAGGGGGGAGAGGTAGGTAGAGGGGAGTTAGGTATGTCAGGTAAGGTTTCTTGGGTTTGGGTGTAGGATGGGGAAGGGCTGGGAGCGTGGTTGAGCTGAGCGGAGGTGACCTATTCCGGTTCATGAGAGGAGCTTTGACCTGTGGCTTTTCGTAAGCCGTAGACAGTTATCTTACCGAACTTGTAGTGAAGTGTCTCCACCTCGTGCCATGATGGTTAGTGCGTAGGACTGTCATGCCGAAGCTGTGGGTTCTAGTCCCAGCCGTGCCACCTAAGAACAGAAATGTTTTTTTCGAGGTACTACCTCTTGCGAGGAACTGGCAAATCCTCCAAGAGTAAACTTGTCATGAAAAAGTGCTTCTCATTTAGCCGTTCAGACTCGGCAAAAAACTAAAGGTCCCCTTTATTCCTTCCAACAACACGCACACAGTAATGGTTGAGAGTTGTAAGTCACTAGGTCCTGGTTCTCCACAAGCTTTTGCGCCACCCAATATATTTTTTATTTTTTATTATCTACACAGACCAAGCATCTATGGTGGTCACGAGCAGCTGACCTTTGCCCTCTACGGGCACCACCTTCCAGGCCTGGACAATAAGTACCTCGTTTTGGGCTTGAACTAGCGCCAAGGATTTATTGTCGTCTTGCCCCATACTTCTTGGCAAGAACTACGTGATCGTGTGCATCTTGGAAATTTATCCCTTGCACGTGACCAACTTGATGCCCTTTCAAGTGCTCAGTTTTGGTATATTCTCCCTTAGCCAATCTGCTGTTTCCGTTCCAGCTCAGTCAACCAAGAGCAGACCGGATCTGTACTACAGATAATTGAACTCCAGATAATGCTTCCAGCCAAGAGAGACTTCCCCAATTATGGCCTCCTCAAGTTTTGACAACTCATTGGCATTCAAGGTTACCTGAGGGTAGTTTTCCGGCAGGACAACATTTCTGACGCTCAAGGCTGCACTTGCTAACCAGGGCCTTCCTTTTACGCTTTTCGCGGTGTCAGGACCCGCAAGTGCTATCGTCCTGGGTTTTTTGGCTTCTTGCCTTTTGGGAGGAGTTATATGGCTAATTTTCATCTTGCCCTGTCCCAGGATTTTTTCTTCGTTCTCATGCCTCTCTTTATTCTCCTTCACTTATTCAGAGACATCCCCTATGCCAGGAAGCGGAAGTACCACTTTGTGCACTTGCTCCACTTAACCCCTTCTTCAATGGGTCATCCAGGGCACCTGGTTTCCTTAGTTCTGGAAGTGGGAAGCTTCTTCGGTCATATCGACTATATCGATTTCGTCGACTTGGTGGCTTTGTCAGTGATTTGGAGGCACTTGATGAAGGTGAACTCGCATTATTTGCCGCATCTGTGACCATCAGGGCTACCTTCGTGGCTCCAAAGAGCCACTTTGGCTCTATTTTTCAGGTGTTGCTCTTTGGCTCCACTTTTCTAAAATCATCCAAAATTGGCTCTTTTTGAGATTTTCGTCGCTCTTTTCACTCTTTTCCATAATTTTTCAATTTTCCTCTAATGAAAAAACTCTTTGAAATTTTCGTCAGAGTAAAAATTCTTTGACATTTTTCCTTTGGGTCAAAAATTTTTTGTAATCTGAACGCGTCATTTTTATGAAGAATTAATTTCTTTAATTAAAAATCAATCTTAACTTGAAATAAACAAATAGAAAATATTGCTTATTAAAGATTTGAAAGATATTTATATAGGGAAAATGTTTCGGATGATGATGTTGTTTCATTAAATCAGACAATCAGGGAAGAAATCACGTTTAGAATCGATTTCAAAGATAAAAGATTGTCTGTGCCAAGATTTTTAGCTCCTCTCGTTATTAATTCCGATGAAAACATTTTATTTTTTGATCTAGTTTTTGAATTCGGCCATGTAATAACCTCTTCAGAAAAAGTAATAAATTAACTTAAACTTTTAAAATTGAAAGCAAAGGAAGAACCTTACAGTATTTATTTTTATCATGTTTCTCCCAAACACCGCAAAATGTATTCCTCTTAATTTGAAATTATTTTTATGAATTATGAATACAATAAATGTGTTTTTTTGCATGTCCAAATAAAATTGTGTGAAAAAAACGACAACAAAGCAAATCAATTTTCAACTACAACTATATGTCCGTATAGAGTTAGCTAAGTCCAGATAATTAACCGAAGTTAACTTTTGTCCCGATAAAAAAAACGATATAGATTTGTCAAATGTTTGTTGGTAAGATAATTCAAAACAAAATGGCAGACCAATGCAAAAGGTAAACAAATGATGAAATGTCCCGATGTCGTTTTTTTCGCCAAACTCCATATGGGCATGCAAAAAAACGCAGCTAATATAAAGTTAATTTGTTAGTTTTTGTTACTTTTTCAAATTTGTGAGTTATTTTGACGTTTTTTTATTTTGAGGATGTTTTCAGTGGTGGCTCTTTTTTTGTTCAAATACTCTTTTTATTGGCTCTTTCTCAAAATCTTGAAAGGTAGCCCTGGTGACCATCGCATCGGTGTATTTTCTACTTGCACAGGAGGTATTCTCCCCATGCTAGCAGACGCTTTGTTTTTAATTTTCGTTTTCCTCTAAAACACCTCCCAGTTTTCCCTTAATTAGAGGTCGACGCTCCTCCTGAGGACTGGTCCTGCAACTTCCCGTAAGGCATCCTCTTCAAAAACTTACCGATATCCGGTCTCAGATAATCGCCATGAAAATCTCTTTCCATTTGATCTGCGGCTTCACTCGGTGACATCCCGTGTATGTCAAAAATGATCGCCTGACGCTTATTCTTTGCAATCAAGTCTGTGTAATCTAAATGTGGTGTATTTTATAGCGTGCGTAATGATTTATCTTTGTTTCAATAAAAGTAACCCTTAAATATGTATGTTCAAAGCTAACCATATATGCCTCTCCACCACACATGATAGAGTTGCTATAAATTTAAAACAAAATAAATTTCCTCATTAAAATGTACGTTTTTTTTATAGAAACATTTTTCAATTCAACAATAAAAAACCATATTAATTGTTAAAAACAACCCGGCCCACAGAACAAATTAAAAAGCTTCTTCGTATGCTTATTTTTTTTTTCCTATGCGCACCCAGACAATTTTTAGACTAACCAACCGAATAAATTTCGGTAAAATTGCATTTGTTAACAAATGAAATCGAAATTTGTTTATAAACAAATTCCAGTACAAAATTTTGTATTAATATTAACAATAAAATATATAAACTACTAGGTGAACAGAAAAACACGCTAGCTGATAGTCGGTCAGCCGCGCTAAGCTCGTGCACCACAAAAAAAAACCAGCGTGCAAAAAAAAAGAAGAACTTTATCACTAAAAGTGAGAGTGAAAAAAAATAAACGAAGTGACGAGCGCGGGACGGGCGCATATAAGCATGAAAAAAGCACAGCGCAGTACAAACATCATCATCAGCTGGTCAGTCTGATTCACCCAGTCTCAGCTATATAGTCGCCCAACCAACCAACCCAACCAGCTCTAGAGACCCACAGTTTGTTCGTACTTGTGACTCAATATCATCCAACCAGTCGAACCGTAGAGCTTCTAGCACGCCTGCTGTTAGGCATAGTGCGGCAAGCCGCCTCACCTTCATCAATATCATCGTCGTCGTCTGTCGTCGTCGTGCTTGTATAGTTTTCTACGCCTCAGCACTCCCCATCATCAACGTCACTGTCACTGGGTTATCTGTGTCAGTCGCGTGTGTCAGCAAACAACCTCACAACAACAACAAACTATTTACATTGCCAAGAAAACAACAACAAATCTATGTTACACATAGCCAGCGAAGCGATATGGATCCCGAATGTCAGTTGTCGCCCTACTGATTGCGTGGAAATATCCACGCAGTCCCTCTGGCTTAGTGAACAAAAAAAACTTTCACTTACAAAATATCATAACCCTCAATGGTCAGGGTGGTCTCGAGGAATGTTGAGGTGTGTTTTTGTTTTTTTTTTTTTCAACCAACTTTTTCAAAACTGAATAGTAGTGCTTCACTATGAGATTGGGCGAGAAAAGCTATTTTACCTCATCCCAACCTCTGGCATGCAAAACACACACGCAGGCTATTTCCGATAAAATCTACAATCCTTTACTCTACATATTGCCATCCATTTTTTCAGCTTTTTGCTTTGCAAATAATGGAAAAAAAAGTTCAAGAGCATCCTTTCATATACCTACCTACAGCAAAATTGCAAAAGTGCACTTTGAAATAAAATTCTGCAATCTGCCATATAAGCTTCAACTAGATAAATGCAACAAGTGTTGAATGAACAAATGAGCACACTGGAAAGAGTTTTATCAAGGGAGGGGGGCAGCGAATGTGTGCTTAAGCGTTTTCAGCTTGAGAGTTTATAAAAATATTTTAATTAACCACCATAGTTACAAGAATTTTCAAATGAGAAACAACTATGTACATAGTACTAATGTTGGTTCACAATACAATCCAATTGTGTAATTGAAAATGTTCCATATAGTGGCAATATGCAAAGGTATGTACATATGTACTGACTATTCATCCTACGCATTGATGCAGTTCTACTCAAGTACCAATTATTCTAAAACAAATCTCATAAAAATGAGTACTGTACAGCTCTAAAGTATTTTTGAACCTTGGATATTAAAGAAATACAAAAATAATTTAGTGGCTCGTTGTTCGCTGAGAACCATTAACATCAAGTCCTAGTGACTTTAAACCCTCAACCACTCCTGTGTGCAAGTTGTTATTGTTAGTTGTCAGGTATGGAGGGTGCCTATAATCCTATAATTTTCTACGGAATCCTAAAGGCTAAGATGAGAAGAACGTTTAAATAAACAAAAATTTATTTCAGTCAATATGACCGTTTAAGTTTGAAATAGTTGAAGCTTCCAAGCTATACTTTGCATTTCATATATAGTTCTTCAAATTCGTAAGGCAGTTTCTTTTCATTCTATAGTGCCCAGTTCCGTATAGCAATACAGTGTCGATACAATTGTTTTATGTATGTAATTTACTTTTTTGACATGCTATAAGGATGTAATTTAGCTTGCTAATGGTTGATAGCTTAAAAAATAGGTGTTGAGTAGATACACTTTCTGAAATATCAATATTGACATTTTTCGGAAACATACCTTTTTTATGTCAATATGTATGTGAGACTTCTACTTTTTTTGCATGATTTAAATATTTTTAACATGAAAAAAAGTTGTGGAAATGCATCTAAATGCCTTGATATCAAGGAGTCGCACGTGCCCTTTTTTGATAATTTGTATTATTTTAAACATAAAAAAGATTGCGTTGAAAGCGTTGGTACCAAATTCGTTTTGGGAAATAACAATTGTTTGTTTCTTAAAAACGGCTCCTTCGATTTTTATTAAACTTTTTCTGTATGCTTAAATAAGTACGAACTACAACCAAAAATTATAAAAGTTAACACTTAGCAACTATATCAATAGAACCTCCCATAGAACGTGTTTTTTTTTTTATTTTCTATTTCCTCATTTTCGGTCGACCGGATCTAGATTATTTTTGTATCTTTTAAAATCACGATTCCTCTGAGCCGATGTTTAATGTGTTGATGTCTGCAGAACCATAGCCTGCCATAATAATTTTTCCCAGGAATTTGTCAATAGAAATTCTCAAGGCCCAAGCGGCAATTTTAACACAGCTGCAAAAAACTGTAATGCTTGTCCCTTTATTGTCAAAATGTAAGGTGACTTCGTTCTTAAGCCCTCGATGTATTCTTAAAGTCACAAGAACTTCCTTTTGATGTTTTTGCTTTAACTGTGACTAATTTAAATAGTAATAGCCTATTGAATAGACCGGAAAATGAGGGGTATAAAGGAACAATTTCGTGTAAGGGTTTTTCTTATTGAATATGTTTGTTTGGACCATAAGCATGCTTAAAACCGAAAATGCTACTAAATTCACCCATGCGTTTCTGAAAGAATGGTCACACTGGCCACTTTTCAATATGTTTGGTGTAACCTGAAAACTAAGCCGAATTTGACAATTTTACATTTAATACTTTTTGTTCAAAATTAAATTTTCTATTGAAATGGATAGATCAAAAAATTTCACGAACAAATTTAAACAGGAAAAGTTAACAAAAACCAACCTAAAAAAAATTAAAAATCAAGGATATCTAAATTTTTTAATAATTTGTGCATAACTTTTTTTGAAGCAAACATAGGGCCAAGACATGCAGGGACAAAATAAAGGAGAGACTAAAGGCCTTAATATGGCATGTTCAAAAATTAGTATTTGTTCAAAATTGACAGATATATTCCCATTCAAACCTTATCATTTCTATAGGAATATCAAATAGCTTAAGTAGAGTAATATCGAAACAATTCCAAATCATGACAGAAATTTGGTAATTAATGATTACTGAATAAAATTTAATGGGTTAACTGGTCAAGTTTTCATACATTTTTAATTTGTGATTAAGTAAGTATTTAAGAGAAAACTTGCCAAGTAAATCCACCAAATTTTTATCAGTAATCATTGATTACCAAATTTTTGTCATGATTTGGAATTGTTTCGATATTACTCTACTTGATACTAAACTTCATGAACTTAAAACTTGGCATATATTTTAGATCTCATTACTTTTTTTGGCTGACTTTTTACGCGCAGGTTTCTTGTACACATAAGAACTTGACTCCTTTTTTAACATTTATGTTTTTGTTGTGATTTCACTCCTTTTTGCAAAGATTTATTTTGCCAGGTGAAAGTCAAGCCGTACCGCTCTACAAAGTTTCATAATTCTACGACAACCGAAATTGCTCCATACAAATAATAGCAATTCTGATAAAGTGGGTGGATGGCTGCCCCCCCTGAATGGACAATTCCAAATTTTCGACTTTTTTTCCTTTCTAAGTACCTCAAACCCTACCAACTTACCAATTTTCATTGTTCTACAACAATCGGAAAGGCTCCAAATAATTTATAGAATATTTAAGAAAGTGGGTGGATGCCACGCCCCCTGAATAGAAAATTGCAGATTTTCGATTTTTTCCCTTGTATGTACCACAAGGCCTACCGTTGTGTAAAATTTCAAGCTTCTACGATGTCGGGAAGTGCTCCATAATTTTGATGATCTGTCAGTGAGTCAGTCAGTTACGGTTTTTGCGATTTTTGAAGTCCTATATCTTGGGAACTACTAATGCTAAGGAGTTGAAATTTGGTGAGCCACCTGTGTTTGATCAGTTCAGCAAATACTGCGAATTTGAAGCTGGGCACTACCGTGCCCTTTGATATAAAAAACATGGAAATTATGAGAGAAAAATGTAGAGAAGCATGAAATACGACATTTGAATTGGCTGAAACCACTCTTTTGCCAGTTTTAGGTGGAAAAAAAGAATGCCATCTTAATTCTTGATTGAATATGATTGTATGGGGAAAAAAAATTTAAGATCGTTGGAGCGGTTTTTTAAAAAAATATTTTTTATATATATATAAAATTCTTACAATATTTTTAAGAATAAATTTTGATATGCAAATATAAAGTATATATTTATGTGTATATAAAAACAAAATTTAAAAAAAATTGTCAACCCGTTTTTGAGATATCGAATTTTCAAAAAAAAATTTGAAGCTTTTTTAAAAAATCCAAAAACTTTTTTTTTGAAAATTTTGATATGCAATATTATTCATTCTTATCTGAAATTTGTATATAATAAATTTCATCTAAATCCGTTTAGCCGATAACGAGAAAATTCAAAAGAAAAAATACGTTCTATGACAGGTACCATTAATAGTTGCTAAGTGTAAAATTTTATAGTTTTTGGTAGCAGATCGTACTAATTTTAGTATATGAAAAAATGTTAATCAAAATCGTAGGAGTCGTTTTTGAGAACAAAAATATTTTCCTTTGCGGTTTTTTAACTTTATAATGTAAGGTATCGTTATTTTTTCATAAATGTTAAAGTTTTTCAAAAAATATTTTAGATAGTACTAAAAAACTCTTAAGTATCGGTTTCAAATAAATCGATAGTGTCGTTTTCGAAATATTTGATTTTACAAACAAAATTTTGAAACATTTTTTAAAAATCCAAAAAATATTTTTCAAAAATTTTGGTAAACAAAACTTTTTATGTTTTTTGAAAGCTTCTGTTTAAAAAAAATAATTGAAATCGGTTGCACCATTTTGAAGAAAATCAAAAATTAAAAAAATGATTCCTTGGGAGGTACCATTAATAACCATTTTTGAAAAATGGTTTTCCACCCAAAGGAAGCCTTAACTAAAATACCTAAATTAATTGAATTTTGTTTAAGAAAAGTTGTCGAGCCGTTTTTGAGAAAAAAGCGATTATGTAAAATTGATTGTATGACAGGTACCGTTATTTTTGGTTCTAAAAAAAATTTAAAAAATGTGTCGGCAAAATCATCAAAAACCACTATATACCAAGTTTGAAGCAAATCGATCGAGCCGTTTAGGCTGTAGACGAACAGACAGACAGACAGACAGACAGAATAGTGCCACCCACTTTTTTGGTGTTCTCTATCATCGTAATATCATGTTTGATTGTTATCTCAAAAATTTTTTTTTTGCACGAATCCAAAACTTGCCTTATACAGTACCTATATCGCAAGTAGAAATTACTCAAGTGAATGGAAGGTCAAAATTCACGATCATTCCCATTTCACAATTCACTATTCGCAGCTCATATGAAAAGCTCTTTATGGAAACCTTTGGTCTATATAGACCAGTTTGTACAAACATGGTTCAAATTGATCAGATGCTCTGCAATTTTAAGTCACTGCTTTTGGTAGATTAAAGGCTACTTGTACAAACGTGGTTCAAGTTTTGATGGGTGGTTGAATTATTTTAGTTAACTGATTTTGGCAGTTTAACTGAGGTTCAACAATGGTCAAGCTTGAAATTGTTATTACAACATACTTGAACCTTGAATCATCGTTGCACTTCAGTAGATCCTATGAAATCGATGAGTCACAAATGCTGAACCATTGGTCAAATTTTGAACCAGTTAGGACAACTGAAACTAACTGAAGTTCAAGGAGGGTTCAAGCATATTTGGCTACTAACGTACTTGATCTATCGTTGAACCTCAGTTAATCCGGTAAAATTGGTTAGTTAAGAAATTATAAACCAGGTAAATGCATTAAAATTAGCCATACAATCATGTCCTTACTGGAATTATTATAAAATTATCGCTATTAAAGTCATCTACTCCATGTGTAATAAGTTGCTACTATACGACGACTTTTGAGTCCTGACTTTTTTCAAAATTAAATGAGTGCAAATGAGAAAAAAAATTGATTTCACTTTCGCAATATTTAATTTCGAAAAAAGTCAACTAAAAAGTCCTTGTGTAATAGCAGACTAAATCATGACTTTTCTACTTTGACCATAGTCTACCAACATACCCCTACCCCTTTTTTTTTTCTTTTAAAGCTGCAAAATCAATTTTCGTATCTGAAAATGGCAAATAAAAAAAAAGGACGCAAACATTTGATTGAAACCATTAATTATATAAATACATATATAGTTATATTTCCCATTTTACTTGCAAATAAGTTAGTTTTTGTTAATAATTTTGGTTTATTTCTACTTTTAACTTTCACAAAATTCACGTTTGTGTCATGACAGGTGTTCAGGCGTACCATATTGCAAATGCAAAAATATAGGCCGCTGCGGATGCGTTTTTTTGGAAATTTCTCACTGACTTTCATTGAAAGTCACTTTTTCCACTTAACAGCACGGGTTCCGCAATGAAAAATAAAAATGAAAAGGACGTTATTGCCACAGATTTTGGTAAAGCAATTGAAAAAATCTCACAAAATTATATCGTTTAAATTAAAAGCTCTTAGATTTCCTCCTGGTCTCGTTCAATGGATGGAATCTTACTTATCAGATCGTAAATATCAGGTCTTGTTTAGATCTTCTGTATCAGATCCTTTCATTGCAAAACCCGGAGTCCCGCAAGGTAGTCATTTGGGCCCAATAATTTCTATTTTAACGATGAATGACATGGGATCTATGATTGAGCATTCGGAAATCTTTAGGGTAATTTCTTCACCTAACGATGCTATACCTCTTTTGAACGACCTGAATACATTTTTTGTTTGGTGTCCCGCAAACGTTCACGCTCACCACCACGGGACTACTTTATTACTGTATTATTGTTTCCAGAGTAGCAACAATTCCGGACTAAGGGGTTATTTGTGATAGTGAGCTCAATTTCAGATCCCATTATGACACCATAGTAGCTAGGGCTAACTCTGCTCTTGGTTTAGTCAAGCGTTGGTCTAAGGAGTTTTCAAATCCCTACGAAATCTCTTAATAAAACCTTTGTACGACTTTACTTGAATATGCTAGTCAAGTATGGTCCCTTACCACCTTGTGCACATCAAAAAGAATAGAGGCAATTCAGCGTAGATTCCTCTGGCGGCGCTTTGCTCTTAGAGGACTCCCATGGGTTGAAAACTACAACTTGCCCCCGTATCATGATCGGTTGCGGCTAATTAACTTACAATCCCTCGAAAAACATCTAGAAGTAGCTGACGTAATTTTTGTCCATCAAATTTTTTCTGTGTCTGGTGTTACTGATTCTTCTGCACTCCTTGAGGTAATGAGTACTAACACCAACTCACATTCGCTTATATCAGTACCCCAATTCCATCAAGCCCCTCACAGAACTGATTATGGCAGAAATGAACCAGTTGAGGGAAGTAAATTCGTATTCAAATATTTTTGACTACAATCATAGCAAGATCACATAGAAAAAACTTCTTTATGGTCCCTGCTATATAATTAGTTGAAATTATTTAGTAGTGCTAGAAAAATTTTATTTTCTACAAGATAGATAAACCGAAACGACAAACTCAACGAACTTAACAAAAGCCTTAGCATGCTATTCCATTTCAATTTTTACTATTTTTATTTGACTAGAGATCTGCTTTTGCATGGTCCTATTTTTAATTTAAATTTGTTTTTTTTTTTTTTTTTCATTCTTGTTGTCTTTCCTTCTTGAACAAAATTGAATGAGACTTCAAAAACGCTATAGTAGTCCAGTCATGTATGCTTTTTGCTTCGGAAAAAATTGCGGAAAGCTGGATTCTAAAACATAGCATCCCCATGGCATTCTAAGGAAATTGTAAAATGTCCCCATCTTCAAAATTTTGAATTTGAAAATAAATTTTTCAAAAACTGTTCACTCAAACAACTTTATTTCAAATTAAAATAAAAGAAGGGATTTTTGGCTTTGCTAAAAGGAATAATATGGTATTTTTAGTGTTACCGTTGTTTTTTAATATTTTTTGTCTGTTTTAAGTTAATTTCTTTGAAAATTGCCCTTCCCGAATTAACGGGGGAGAAAAGAACCCACCTCCCATACTTTTTTTTTTCTTTTCTCAACCCACCCCACACACTCTAGCTTTTTGTCACATTGTCACGAATAACTCAATATAAACGAGATACCATGTTTCGTGACCTTCAATCCCGTATGATTAATGTAGTGGAGCCCGAATCGATGGGAAACTTTCCCAAAACCATTACCTAAATAAATGTCTGTATATTTTTAGAACTGTTTTATAAATTTCTGGGGAAAACCATGCAAGAAAAACCCAACTTGCATTGCACTCAACCTCAAAGGTGGTGTAAAAGAGTACATTTTATACAGAAACATAAAATCCGTATCTCTACCAATTGCATTATCTGGAAAATGAAAAAAAAAAGTACTTAACATTTTTTGTAGGAAATTTTTTAAGCTGCCATCCAATCTTGGACATTTTTTCTGTATGAGTTATCGTTCGGAGATATTTTTTAAAAGCCGTTTGGGGGACCTTTACCCTCCGTAAATTTGTTAGCGGCACTCATATCGATAAGGACTTTTTACAATTTCTTAAGAATGCCATGGGGATGATTTGTACCAAAATCCAGCTTTCCACCATCTATTCCGTAATTTGGCTGACTTTAAGCCTAATATGACTGGACTATATGGCATGACAATGTAAATGTTGCCGTTGTTTTTTAATAATTTTTTCTATTTTAAGTCCATTTTAGTAGAAAATTGCCCCTCCCGTCTAAGTGGTGGGGAGATTGCCCCTTCTCATACAATTTTTTTCTTTTCTCAGCCCATCCATTTTTCGCACCTTTCACAAAATACCAAGTAGGTTTATGATAGTATCTTATGTGTTCTTCGAGGACCATATAACCAACACTTTGAAAAATCCCTGCTTTTCGCTCTTTCAAAATAAATACTTTTTTTGTAAGTTTTTTATTTTGTTTCAAACAGAATGAAGCTGCTACTTGCAAATACAAAGTTCAAGTGCAGGTGATAGTTTGTTAGTTATTCCAGGAAAACAAATGGAGGGCCATATTTGCAGCATAGGTACTTCCTCTATTATAAGAGATATGGGTGATTCTTTGCCAACTGTGATTATTTTTTTTAGAAAATTTTCAAATATTAAAACTTTTTGGAAACTATTTTTTTTTGTTTTTGTGGCTTCATTTAGTCAGAGTATCAAATCAGTACAATCATTTGACTACAACTTTTAAGAAACATAAAATATGGTAAAATGTACTGAAACTGGAATAGACGATAAAGACACTTTTTTTCTTTTTTATTTTTAATTTGTTCTCTCTCTTTTGGACCATATTTTTGCTGAGATTTTTGATTTTCTAATATGTTTTGACCTCTTGACATTTCTACTTCCCTCCTTTTCTTTAAAAAAAAAATTATCTCTTTATTGTTTTTGAAGTCTGTTCTTCTCAATGGCAATCCTTTTCTTTGTCCTGGGTTATTACTTAGTTTTCATTGCACGCAATAATTTGTTTGGTTCTTCCGAGGTATTGCTACCGTTCTTATAAAGAGAATTGGTTAAAAAAAATATAATTGCCAGAAATTATTTAACTATATTTAATTCAAGTTCAATAAGTATTCAAATGCCATGATACTGACATCCACGGTACTGACATTCAAACAGTATATGTAACCTCAATTCTCTAAGCTTGAGAAAAATAATTTCCAGGAAAATTTTAGCTTTTGTCGTTAAAAAGAATTCTGATAAGTGATAACCAACCAAAAACGTGTCATAACATGCTTAAAAATTACTACCACGGTACTGACAAATAAATTTGTGACATATTTTCATCGCATGAAAACATAACACTCTTAACGTACAACAACGTACAAAAAATAAAATGACTTGTTAACTATACATAAATAGTGTATCTTTTAAAAAACCACAATATATATGTACGTGTTAAAACTAAAACAAAATGGCGGTTGTGCAGGAAATCTATTGAATTCAAAAATAAAAGTAAATCCTCGGACAACATTCATTCATGATTATCTTAATTCAGCAATAAGTATTTTGTCTTAATTTTTGCATAATTTTGTCAAGCAAGTGCTGCACTTAAACTTTTCTATGAACAACATTTCTATTTAATGAAGTATTTCATTAGAAAAAATTAGATTTAATCGGAAAAACAAGGGGCGAACATGCCACAGTACTGACATTTTTACTACACTTTTCCAAGCCATGTGTAAAAAGTAGCCAATTTGGTCATGATATCGAATGTAGATTGTAGTAAATAGCCATTTACACAATTCAAACCAAAAATATATACAAACATTTAACATTACATAACAAAAAAAGCACTGGACACAAAGAATCACAATTGGACGGAATCATCCATGGCATTCTAAGGAAACTGTACAATGTCCTTATCTTCAAAATTTTGAATTTGAAAATAAATTTTTCAAAAGCTGTTTGCTCATACAACTTTATTTAAAATTAAAATAAAAGAAGGAATTTTTGGCTTTGCAAAAAGGAATAATTTGGCATTGTTAGTGTTACCGTTGTTTTTAAATATTTTTTTGTCAGTTTTAAGTCAATTTCTTAGAAAATTGCCCCTCCCGGATAAACGGGGGAGAATAGAACCCCTTCCCATACGATTTGTTTTCTTTTCTCAACCCACCCCTCACGCTCTAGCTTTTTGTCACATTTCATACGAATTACCCAGTGTAAACGAAATATTAAAGGCTAGCTATAAAATATTTGAAAGTGTTTGCAAACAAAACAATTTTTTTAATGTGCACAGTGATTATCAGTTTAAATTTGTACTAAACTTAAATTTTAAATTTCTGATTTTCACACCTCACGTGATACGAACGCTTTCTTACTAAAAAGGTCCACCCTGTACTCCGGTCAGGAAACTCAAACCTGGCACTTTTTACATTTGAAATTTATTTTTGACATGCTAAAGATGAAATTTATCTTTGGAATCATTTTTTAATCCTGTCTTATGGACGCCATTTTGAAAATTGGCACCCAATATGGGCCAAATGGTAAGATAAAGAGAAACTCGTAAATTACTTGGAAAATTTCCGTGGCAGAAATATCTTAAGATATATAACCCTTTCGGGTAGATTATTATCAGTGTTTTCAACTATCGGGAACATACTTTTTTTAAATGTCAACGGGTGGAACATCCACGTTTTTGATCATTTTTAATATCATAAACATAAAAAGGGTACGAAAATACCTCTAGATGACAAAAGCGTGCTGGGAATTAAAAATTGATATTTTCACGTAAAAAAAAGTTGCGAAAACACCTCTGGACATCAAACGTGTCTTGAAAAAATAACGGTTGATGTCTTTTAAGGTAAGTATTTAGTAGACGCACCTAGGGGTAAAATTTCAGTGCGGCCACTTTTCGGAAACATATTTTTTATTTCAAAGGTTGGGACTTCTACTTTTTTGGTAGTTTTTAATATTTTGAACATGAAAAAAGTTGTGGATATGCCTTTAGATGCCAAACATGTTTTGGGAAAATAACGGTTTAGTCCAGTATATTTAGTCATAGTTCCTATAGTGGGGTCGCTTAGCGTCAAATTTCGAGATGATGTGTTTTTGCCGGACAAAAGCACCAATTTTTTTTTAAGGTACTACTTGGGTCCATAGCTTGAGATTTAGGGTAGGACCCATCTCGGCGGTCAGCCATCTTGGATTTTATAGCCGCCATTTTGAAATCTAGGCATATTATTAATATCTCGGCTTCTAAATCACTTAGGATCCAAAACTTAGTGTCTAGATATACATTTTTGGGGTCAGGGAATACAACCACATACTTTTCAAATGTTAAAGTTTGTAAATATATGAAGGGGGCATGAGGTTCATGGCCCCCTTGCTCCAAGACAATCATATATAATATTTATGGTCGGATAATATATATACAAAGTTTAAAATGTATCTGACTAAACTTATCCAAGGAGGGAAATGGGGGGGGTCATGACACCGCCCCCCCTCCAGAGCCCAAGAAAAAGTATAAATAAATAAATAACTTAATTTTACCACACAGAAGTGCAAAAACTTACGCGCCCAAATTATTTCATAGCCGTAATGTTACCTTTTATGAGACCATGGTAATATTATTCGCGAACACACTTATAAATCGAGTTGTATAAGTATATATTAATTATAAACTATCCAATTATTAAATCGAGTGACAAAAATATTAAATTCTAAGATATAAGGTTGAAAATGAAATAAGATATATTTACATGTACATGTAGTACCTCGTGGCATGATGGTTAGTCCGTAGGACTGTCATGCCAAAGGTGTGGGTTCGATTCCCAGCCGGGACACCTAAAAACAGATACGTTTAATCCGAGGTACTGCCTCTTGCGAGGAACTGACAAATCCTCCAAGAGTATACTTGTCATGAAAAAGTGCTTCTCATTTAGCCGTTCGGACTCGGCAAAAAACTGTAGGTCCCCTCTATTCCTGCCAACTACACGCACACAGAAATGGTTGTGAGTTGTAAGTCACTAGGCCCTGGTTCTCCACGAGCTGTTGCGCCACCCAATTTATTTATTTATTTATTACATGTACACACATATTAATAAATAAAATTTAAATACAAGAGAAATCACATATGAAAGATGTTGAATAGCATTTATCTATATGGACTGCTTATGTCGTCTTCAAGCATTGACATTTACAAAGGTCAGTACAATTCCAACGAGCAGCTTTGCAAGCATATCCACCAGTGTATCCTTTTTGACTCTTACAATTACATTTCACCAATTCAGTACATGCCTTTGAAGCTATAGGTAATGTGTTCCATACAGGAACCCATGATCCACCTTCTTCTTTCTGAGTCCAGCCCCAGCCTTCCGGACTAGGAGCGCACTGTTCAATGTGTTCACTGGTACACCATACTACTGCCTGATGTATACAACCCGCTTTGAGTGTTGAAGTAGTGCATCTTTTGTTGGTGGAAGTTTCTCCATTGTCTTAAGCCGCGTCCACATTATGTCGAATTGTGTAGATCAACATCGTTGATCAACAGTTTTGAGTAAGTGTAGACGTGTCGATCGGCAAAGCTATTCAACATTTGTTGACCCGAACGTAACCCGATTCAAATGGATAGCAATCGACAAAGTTATTCAACAAATTTAATTTTATTAAAAACATTTGTAGGGTTTTAATTTTATGAACATAATTTATTGGTTTTGTGCGTTATTAATCACATTTTTATTAGATGAAAAATGCAATATTTGTTGTGAAAAAGTATTTAATGTTAGTAATATCGTTTTAACTTTATTGTTCACAAGAAAAAATAAAAAAAGTTGGGTACCACCAGGACTCGAACCCAGAACCCTTCGGTTGTATCTTGACGCATCGATCAGAAAATTCCAAACCCCACAAATGTTTGCTATGAAAGTTTTTCACGTACACACTACCATGTTGATCGACAATGTTAACCAACAATGTTGATCGACATAGTGTGGACCGTCCTTTACTCTTCTGGCAAAACAGCTCCTTGCTGACATCATTCATACTGTCCGAATGACTATATTTATCATTTAATATTACCGTGAAGCGTTTTAGCCTTTTAAATGTTCACCATCAAGCTCTGTGTAAGGATGTTATGCTATGCATGTTAAGGTATGTGTCACCTCATGATAACAATTCCATGCCTCCCGCGCAGATTTCTTGCCTCGTCCGAAAAATGAAGATGTTGTATCGCAACCCGTAAAACTGTGAAATACGGGGAGGCCAAGGATTTTTCTACGCCCAGTTTCTCGTTAATAGCATTGATGTCTTTATAATTAAATGATCTGCCCGTACCAAAGGCCACAGAAATCTTCAAATTTGTACACAAGGTCATCAGGTGATGGAACTTGCCAATGAGGATTACCACCACGTCCGTGTCAACAGTACGCACCATACACCTACTACTAATACTATAGAGTGGATATACAATGCTACTACAGCCATTTTTCATTATGTTCGAAAAGAGTCAGAGGCAAAGAATCATCGTGTAATAGGGGACTTAGAAAAATCTTGCGTTAATGGTCGCATTTAGACAACTTACCAAAAAATAGATATTGCTTAAAACAGCTGACAAAGAAATTCATTTAAATTTTATTTATGATCATCTATATGATATTTTAAGATTTTTTCTATTTCTGTTTTCATGTTGAATGGAGTCCAAGATGATGAAAATCTGCATTTTGTATTTGCATTTAACTTATTCATTTTCCTTTCAGAAAAACTCGATACGACAAAACATACACTGTTCGCGAATAATATTACCATGGTCTCATAAAAGATAACATTACGGCTATGAAATAATTTGGGCTAGCCGTACGTCGCGTCAGTCTTTGCACTTCTGTGTGGTTAAGTGAAGTTTCGTTTTATATTTATACTTTTTCTTGGGCTCTGAGGGGAGGGAGGGGGGTGTCATGACCCCCCATTTCCTCCTTGAATAAGTTTAGTCAGATACATTTTAAACTTGTGTATATATATTATCCGACCCTAAATATTAATATATGATTGTCTTAGGGCAAAGGAGTCATGACCCCCATGGCCCCTTCGTATATTTGCAAACTTTAACATTTGAAAAGTATGTGGTTGTATTCTCTGACCCCAAAAATGTATATCTAGACACCAAGTTTTGGATCCTAAGTGATTTAGAAGCCGAGATATTAATAATATACCTAAATTTCAAAATGGCGGCTATAAAATCCAATATGGCTGGCTGCCGAGATGGGTCCTACCCTAAATCTCAAGCTATTGACCTAAGTAGTACCTACAAAAAATTTGGTGCGTTTGTCCGGCAAAAACAGATTTTCTTGCTAAGCGACCCTACTACTATGGGAATTAAACAAAAGGTTGGGGAAGGCATTTTTTTCTTGTCATCGTTAGAGCCAAGGGAAGCTTAAATCCAAGCTTTCTTACTATCAACTCTTTGCATGGTATCCGCCATCTTGGTTTAAGGAGTGAACTCGGTTTTATGGCTATTTTCTACACGGGGAAAGGTAGAAAGATATTTTTTCCTGTATTTGATAGAGCAATTACAGGAAAGTCGTATATAATTCGGAAGAATCAAGAAATGGAGATATGAACGCTTAAGAGCCAAAAACGGGGAAGTAGATGGCTAAGAAATAATTTGCAATAAATCTGGATGATACTACTTGTTGTTAAAAATTTTATATTTTTGAAAAGGTAAGAAAATGTTATTTTACCCATGTCTGAGGAATTTTTGATTGATGTGTTAGGTTTTTGGGCAAAATTTGTTTGAAAATCGGAGTTTTGCGAGATTAATTTTTTCTAGTACCTATTTTATTTTTATTTTTAACGGATGGGTTTCAGAATCGGAAATCATTAGAAATGGTTTGGACTATCAAACTCTATTTTTGATCAATCGATTCATCACATAATATTGAGCGCAGAGAAGTCACATTAATTTTTTTTAAGATATCTGCTTATAGGAATAAAGTGCGAGCATGTATTTATTTGGGTTTTCAAATATATAAATAAGTTTGGTCTACTCAAAACCCATCTTTAAACACATATATTTATCTCATAATTTTTCCTCCACACGTTTGGTATATGGATACGTTTCCGCCCCTTTTTTATGTTGAAAACATTAAAATTTACCATAATAATCGGGATTCCGCCCTTTTGATATAAACCAAAAATTGTTCCCGAAAAATGGTAACACTAAGATTTTGCCTGAAGGTGAGACTACTCAGCACGTATCGTTTAAGTTATATCCCGTTATTTTCCCGAGAGGTATTTGGAATCTGGATGCATTTCCACTACTTTTTTCATGTTCAAATTATTAGAATTACCAAAAAGTGGAGGTTGTGCTCTTTGACATTGACAAAAGTATGATCCCGAAAAGTGGCAACACTAATATTTTACACACCTATCTTTTAAGACATCGACCGTTATTTTAGTCATGGAGATTTTCCAAGTAATCTACGAGTTTCGCTTTATTTTACCATTTGGTCCACATTGGGCGCCATTTTTCAAAATTGCGGTCAAGCGACAGAATTACAAGAATGACTGTCGGGCTAAATTTCATCCTTATCATTTCAAAATCAAATTCCTAGTGACTTAGAACTTTCAACCATTCCTGTGTGCGTGTTGTTGGCAGGAATGGAGGTTACCTACAATTTTTTACAGTGTCCCAACGACTAGATGAGAATCGTTTAATTATGACAACAGATACTCTTGAAGGATGTGTCATTTCCTCGGAAGAGGCAGTTCTTCGGAAAAACATATTTCTGTTTTTAGGAAGCAGTGGCTGGGAATCAAACCCATACCATTGGCATGACAGTCCAACGCACTTATGCCACTTAGTACTACTGTATATAAAGACAAAGCCTACGAGCCAGTGGCCGGCAGACTTACGGTATTTCAGTACGATTCATATTAAGCGGAGACATTGTACTAGACCTCCTGAGCATGGTATGGGTATTCCTAATCCAAAGTCATAGTACCTCTTTCTCTTATCATAAGTAAACGTGGGTGTCGTAAGGTAAAACAAAATAAAATCCTAACAAATTATTATGAGGCTTGAAGCAACCATAAGCTTAAATTTTAAATTTAGCTGAACGCACTAGCAGTCTAATCCCAATATTATTTATAATCTTAACCGTCCTAAGAAATTAGAAAGACTTTGGGCCAGTTTGTTCACATTGGCTAAAATCTTTATTAAGTTTTTCACGGGCTCTGGTTAAATGAAGCTAATCGACCAATATTGACTGATAAGCTATTTCGATAGATAACAACTCAAACTATAGATTCATTGACTTAAATGTTGGTAAACAATCACATTAGCAGATTTACCAGTCCCAATAAACAACAATTAAAGATGATTAGCAACTTAATCCAAACTAAACAAACTGGCCCTTACGAAAGCAAATTGTCCATACAAATCAATCAGAGGAAAAAATAAATTAAAGAAACAAACATGGCAAAGAACGAAATTATATTTGAGTTCCAGTTAAGCAAACATTACGAGCTCTGCCACCACCAGTTGTTGTATACCAGCGGTTCCCAAACTTTTTAAGCTGTGGAACCCTATGTAAAAAATGCCCAAATATATTTCGGAACCCCATCCTGACAGTAGCAAAAAATGAAAAACAGCACATTTCGAAATCAATTTTTTATTTAGTGTGAAGAATAAATCTGTTTCATTGTTTGATTTATAATTGTTTTTATATTAACTTCTGGTGTCGCATATCAGCGTCCAGCCTCGATCTGTATTCAGTTTTTATGTAAGTATACGCTGAAAAGCATACTTCACCGCGGTACGTTGTAACAAAAGGTAGCAAATTTAATATAGCTTTCTTGGCAAGCTCAGGGAATTTATTCTTAATACCAATCCAAAATTCGTTTAATGATACAGAATCAAATACAAATTTTGATGAAGAGGAGCTCTGCAGATCTATCAGGGATTCGTATTCCTGTATAGGTACTCAGGGTCATAGGCTTGATGATTTTCATTAGAAATGGATTTTGTACCCACTTGATGACAGTATTTGTATCTGGAAAGTAATCCAGCATGGATCTTTCGAGAATAACCAAATGGAGAGCAATAACATTGCTAATATCTGCTCTAAATTCAAGAATGCTTTCTTGCAAGAATTCATGTAAAACTGGAAAACAATCAAAATTGTTCTTTTGTACACATGAGATAGTCCAGTCATATTGTATTTTTACCATGCAAATTGTGGGATAGTTTTGAATAGTTCGCTCCTTTATGTTTTCGGGGTGCTGAATCTGAATCTGAGGTTTGTCAACAAAATTACGTGACGCAACATGGAAAAAGATGCAAGTTTTTCACTAATGGGTTGAAAACTACCAACTATTCGAAAATTACATCAAGCTACCATTGAGAGCATACACAATTTCCAATAAATCCCTATTTAAGTTTTTTTTCTGCGACAACCAATTTGACCTCAAGCGCTAGTCGAAAATTGATGTAGTTTTACTGTTTTCGAAAATCCACTCGAAAGCTCTAAAAAATTACTTTGTGTGACAAATTGAATTTTTGTCTGTATAAAATATACTTTTCTGATGGTCTTTGACGCGCTGAGTTCGAATCTGGCCTTGAAATTACTCTATCACGTCACGTTTTTGAGATATTCAATTCAATATGAACATTTTACTTCAAAAATTCTCTTAGAATCTTTCAAATACCTCCATTCATCTTCGAGAAATCGTTGGTTTTCGTTTTACCACCTAATTTGAAAAATTCCAAAATTGGCCTTTTCAGCACAAATTTACTGGATTTTTCGAATAAGGTAGTAAGACGAAAACCAACGATTTCTTGAAGACGAATGGAGAAAGACTCAAATAAAATTTTGAAGTAAAATTTGAAGTAAAACTTGAGAATGACCATAAACATTTTTTCGAAAAAATTACCTCGAGAAAAAATATAACTTCTTTGCATAAAAAATGCATATTTTTTAAAATCTTAAGATTCGAATATCTCAAAAACGTAACGTGCTATAGCAATTCCAAGGCCATATATATATTTTGGTTCATGTTACCAGACAAAAGTTCAAATTTTGTCACGTAAAGTAATTTCTTAGCGCTTTCGAGTGGATTTTCCAAAACAGTAAAAATACGTCAAAATCAAAACTACCCCACAATTGGCTCGCAAAGAGCCTTTTTGAGTACAAATTAACTGTACTAAGAGCCAGAAATTAGTTTTTCTTTTCAAAGCTGCCAGCTTGTCTCTCTCAAAAAATACTGTGATTAATTTGTCCTGCAGAGCTGTAGCAGTTTCGTTGATCTTCTCGAAAATGTTTGCAAGATAAGCTAATTTCGTAATCTATTGCTCATCAGAGAGGTTTGCAGTTGAAGATATATTTTTTCCAGTTTGAACACATTCAACTCATCACGAAGTTGAAATAACCTGGATAAAGCTTTCCCTTTGGAAAGCCATCGGATTTCAGTATGAAGAAGAAGCGATTTATACTGACTGCCCATATCTTTACACACTAATTTAAACAATCTCGATTTGGAGAAGACGACTCTTTACAAAATTTACTATTTTCACAGCTTCACCGAGAACTGTTTTTAAATCAGTTGGCATTCTTTTCATAACAAGTGCATAACGATGGAAAAGACAATGACTGCTGGTACTTCTAGGAGAAAAGTTTTTAATATTTAAAACAACCCCTTTTACCTATCCCACCCTTGCTGCGGCTCTGCCGCTGCATATATCATTACATTTTCCCCAATTAATGATGTGTTTACTCATGAAACAGTTTATGACCTTGAAGTTCACACTTCGATTAAAAAATATAAACTTCAAAAAAAATGTTGTTAAATTTTTTTTTTGTGGAAATTTTTAATTTTTTTCTTTTATTGTTTGTATTTTACTGTTTATATCTACTTCAAGAAATTTGTGGAACCCTGAAAACTCTCCCGCGGAACCCCAGGGTTCCGCGGAACACACTTTAGGAACCGCTGGCTGTTGTATACAGATGAAACTCAAAAGCTTCATTTCTTGTAATAATTTCTAGTGTAAATTCTCCAGTGTTCACTTACCACTCAAGAGTTTCCCCCAATTACTAAACTAAACAAACGACCTCCATTGCAAACTACCGAGTATCTAGCTACCAGGCATTCATGCTACTAACAGGGCTTAATCTCTGTAAAAACATCCATCAATATAGAAGACCTAGCAATCATTTGGCGCATTTTCAAGCACATCTCGCCGCAACTGTCGACTATCGACTGTCGAAAAATCGAAAACGAAAGTGAAACGAGTCGTCGCGTTTCATCACGAAAACTACCAGTTGCTCAGAAAGAGTAACTAGCAGTCCACTAAAATCCCTGCAAACGTCGATTCATGAGCAAGACTTTTTACGCGCCTTTTTTGAAGCACACTATACCTACCCAGCGTTATTGTAACACAAGACTCAAATTCAACCAGAAAATAGTAAGCATTCTGGTTTGGTGGAAGACGAAGACTTGTGTAGTGCAATTTAAGTGTAGTTAAATTCGGTGTTGATGGTTGTGTAAATTTTGATGGTGGTATGTATGTAGTCTATAAGTAAAGTAGGTATGTAAATGTATGTAGTCACATACACTCTTGGACCATACATTATACATTTTATCTCGTTCGATATCGATACTCTATCAGTAGTGTTGATGACAGAAGTACATAAATATACAAATAATAAATGGAAGAATAGAACCCACCCAGAGAAATGATGCCCACTGCCCTTCATAGCTGATAAACCTTCGAAAACGACGTCACTGGCTATTAATTCCGAAACTTGGCGCCTTTTTCATCTTGAAATAGTGACATTCCCAGAAGGGTGTTTCAGTTATTTTCTTGAATTAAACTAACATTGCCGCTGCTGCCTGTTACCCATCATCGCCTGTTAATAAAAATGGCGGTGACGTGTTTTGTAAGATTCCGCGCGAAACTTATGGCGTGGTAGGAACGTTTGGAATGTCATCCATTAGCGTATTTGAAATGTCATTTTGTAGCACTGGCACCAACGGCCGGCGAAGACCATCACACAATTTAGTTTAATATAGTCTCTAGTGAGTGAGCTGTGGTATTTCCGAGCTTGAGGAATTTGAGAGATTTTTTAAACTATTCCAACACCGCTAAGTAACAGGAGAAAATAATTTTCGGGTGCTTTGTAGCAACTGGAGAATTTCAATTGGAATGCGAAGGGTAGATAAAATGTTTTTGTTGAACAGACATTTTTTCATTCGATAGCATGAAAATTTCCTTTCACAACACTTCGTGTGACTACCTTGAGGAATTTGGGGGTTGCGTAACTGTTGTTGTTAAACAATAGGTGTAGAAACCTTTTCACATTCAAATATTGTTCAGAGCATGGAGGGGGAGACAAATTGTTTTATTAAAACTATAGTGCGTACTTTTTTCTCGAGTTTGAGGGCTTGCATGTTAGCAATTTGTAGTGTTTATTAGATTCGTTATCAATTCACAGCGTAGTTTTTTTTAATAATTCAAATTTTCAAAAAAAAAAGGTTGTGGTACTTACTAAGTAGAAATTACATATTCAGCTATGGTTGCAGAATCAACTACAAGACTTCCTTTGGAAATATTCACAATAGCGAATAGTTAAATTCACAATGATTTTTTTGTATTTTAAATTGTTGTCTTTTTATTAAAAAAACTGTTAGAATTTAAAATGAGGTCAGTACGATGGCGCATGTCCTTGTCCGTTCCTTATATTTTCCAAGTGCTAGTACAATAATTGCTTGATAAAATTTTGAAAATATCAAATCAAATTTATAATATTCTTCCCTGAATTAAATAATCGCAAATTAATTTTGCTCAACGATTTAATTTAATTTTTGAATTCAACAGTTTTTCAACTGAATTGCAATTTTTTTTAAGTTCGATGGCGTTTGTGAGGTTGTGTTCTGAAAGAAACACTATTAAACTAACAATGATTCATAGAATACAATGCCTTTTCATGAGTTTTGGCGATAAAATAGCTTTTCTTTTAAGCTAGCGTGTCAGTGGACGAAAATTTATATTAAAAATATCTTATGCCATCTTTTAAAATGCTTGAAAATTTTACTAGATTCGGTGCAGCGCACAGTGGTCTCAAAAGCGAATCTAGCGGGTCAAAAGTCCAAAAAAAAATATGCATTTTATATCAGAGCAGGTAGTATATAGGTTGATTGTACACATGTTAGAGACAATGATTAGAGTCAAATTTACTGACAGAAGACTTTAGTTCTTAAGCAATAATACCGTTAATTGCAGACACATCTTTCAGCCATTGTTAGCTCAATATTTATAATGGTAGGATTTTGTTTACCTCTTATTTGTTTGAAAACTTATGAACTTTTTTGGTGTTATTCCCAAAAGACTATATTTAAGAAGGTAAGTATTTTTATTTATTTATGATTTACGGTGTTTAAGCTAAGTGAACCGTGGCATTTTCTTTATTAGTAATAAAAAATTGATAAAACAATTATTCTGTAGACTGCAACTTTTTCTGTATAAATCTGTACAAAAAGTTTGAACTAAAATTGAGTTCAAGGATTAATATAGACAACATATTTTTATTTTTCATCTGCCCGTTTTTGCCTTGGAAAAAGTAAAACATTACAGGTTATTTGACGACAGTGGTCCGAATTGTTCGGCTAAAAAGTGAAAAATTATCAGTAGCAAACATCTCAGAGGTCAACATAATATTAGCTAATAAAGTATATCTTCAGACCATAATTTGGTCAAAAAACTGCCATTGAGACATAATTTCATCATTCTTTCTATGTCTTGGTTGTCTTTGAAAAATAAATAATTGTCCACAAAACCATGAAATGACTATTCTCTTTATTTGGCACATGCTTGGCTATTTGGCTCATTTACAAAGATTTGGATTTTTGACCCGCTAGATTTGCTTTTGAGCACACTGTGCAGCGTTTCAGATTGTATTTAATTTTATGCTACATTTCCACCTAACACTAATCTGAGATTTAATAAGATTTACCTCAAATCTCCTTTAAATCTTGAAGATTTACCATACAAATATATTTCGTAAATCTTGGAGATTAGAAATTAATCTTGCTAAATCTTCCTAGGACAAATAGATTCACAAATCGAACTAACCTATTTTTACATGGTGCTGAACGATTCATTCGAGACTCGATTCAGTTCTTCATTGTTTAACGCGAATCAAACATTCTGTCTTTTTCGCACTTCATAAGAAAAATTCAAACGCCATTTGCATTTTTGAAGGTGCTGTCAGATTTAATCTTTTTTAAGTCTTTTTGTGCGGTGGAAACACCAAGAAGATTTATTTAATCTAAACTGAGATAATCCTTTGGTGGAAACATAGCATTACAAGCAACATGAATCACTGTGCCCTGTGTTAGGTAGGTACTCTTCCAAAGCTTTCATGGTATAGCTATACCAAATGAATAAACTAATACCTATTTCAGTTTCTTTAAGCCAAGAAATATTGAAATGCTGCATGTCTTGAAATTTAGTAAGGCTTCTATATAGACTATTAAATATATGTACCTATCAGAAAATGAGGAAAATAACGGAACAATACTTATAGATCATGGGTTTTTATTTTTGAATAGGTATGTTTGCTTGGATCATAAGCATATGCTTAAAACCAAAAAATGCTACTAAATTCACCCTTGCCCTTGCAGATGTATGAAAAAGCAGAATTGCTTTTCGATAAAAGCAGAACTGACAAAATTATTCAATTCATTGGAAACGTTCATAAGAATACCTAAGCCATCTTAGAAGTTCTGTATTCAGTGACGGCGTATAGCGTGGGTTTCTATCGCCCGGGGCGATGGAAAACGAAAAAGTAGGTCTCACAATTCTGTCTGTCTGTCCTCTTGACAACACCGTAGAAGGCTGCAAAGATTTTCCTTACACTTGGTACATAGTGGTTTTCAGTCATTCCCCTTATATACATATTTGTTCACTTTTTCTTCAGCCAAAAATAACGGTACCCGCCACCTGCCATACAATTTCTTTTATCAATCTTACTAAATCTTATTTTTCTCAAAAACAGCTCGACAACTTTGATTTTTGATTTTCTTGAAAACTGTGTGACTTGTTGTATGAACGGACATAGCCAGTTGAGAAGTGAAGTTCATGAATTAGTTATTACGAGTAGGTATAAAAGTACGTTCCTAGAAATTGACGAAAATGATATTAAAGCCCATGTCTCCAAGCTTAAAGATTCATCGTCCTATGGCCCTGATGAAATACCAGCCTTTATTGTTAAACGTTATATTTCTGTTTTGGCTCGTCCTCTGTGTTATCTTTTTAATCTATCGATTCAAACAGGTATTTTCCCAAACATTTGGAAGTCTTCATATATTATGCCACTTTTTAAAAACGGAAACAAGTGTAATATTTCTAATTATGGAGGCATTGCTAAGTTATCGTGCATACCAAAATTTTTTGAAAAAATTATCCTAGACACGATTGAAAAAAGATACAAAAATGTTATTACGCCACATCAACATGGATTTATGAAGGGTAAATTCACCGCAACCAACTTGATGGAGTTTTGCTCAGATGTTCTTGTTAAAAACCAAAATGGATTTCAAACTGACGTCGCCTACTTGGATTTCGCAAAAGCATTCGACCGTGTGAACCATACCTTGCTTATCAAGAAACTAATGACCATTGGGCTCCCAAATTGGTTTTTAGTTTGGCTGGAGCAGGCGCGGATACAGGAGGAGGGCAATGGGTGCAATTGCCCCCCCCCCTGGGCAAGATAGAATTAAATATGAATCTAAAAAATATATTCAAAAATGTTTTTTCGTTATACGTTCATAAAATTTATTCTTGGCAGCCAAAAGAGGACTTCACGTTTTCATTTTCCTGTTTTTCCATTTCAAAAAATTATTTAATACTTTTTGATGAAACAACCGATGCTCTTCAACTGAGCCGTATCTTAATAGCCTTAGCACATCACGTGCAGATTTTTCAGGCTCTAATGGGAGCAGCCATACCCCAAGAGCTGCATCCAGCAGCCCAGAGCTGTGCACGATTTTTCTAAATTTGCTGCGCAGCGTTGCAGCAATGAGTGATTGTTCGTCGGCCGCTGACCAAGTACAGTGAAGAAAAGTACCGGTATGCAAAGATAGCATTCAAATCGACCGATTGGAAAGCTTATAGTTATAACTTCTGTTTTAGATGTCCAATGTACAAAGTTAAGGTCTTATATTTAAAGATCAATATCAGGCTACATTACTGTATAACATTTTTTGAGAATAGTCAAATTATTTCATACTAGAGATAAGATTGAGTCCCAAATCGATTTCTTTTACACTCTTCAAAGTGCAAATGTGAAAGAAAATTTTCACAATTTTTAAAAATAATGTTTCAAAAAGTTAATGCCCCGACCCTCGTCTAAAAATTTGTTGCAGGGGCACTTTTCTAAATTTTCTACCTTAAAATTGATTTTAATTTAAGAAAAAAATAAAATCTTTGAAATACGTCGGTTTAATTTCTTTAAAAAATCAAACTTTTCTTCAAATGTTCGGATCTACAAGATTAGAAAAAGCTTAAATAATAAACCACAATTGTATATAAAAATTATTGATTAATAAATGGATACGCAACTTAAGAATATGCAAATGTGTTTCGAGTGCAGCACAACTGCCATAGCCATAAGATTAATTTCTGATGGTAATATTCGTGAGGATTTTGTCACTTTCGTGGATGCGTTGTAGGAACTTCCGTGTTATTAAACTGGTGAAGAGTATAAATCCGATAAAGAAGATTGGAGAGAAACCAGGAAACGACGACAGAGTCACTGCCAAAGAGAAGTAGGATGGATAATATTGTTTTTGGCCGTTTTTACAATCGTCAAGTCAACGGCCGTTTTCAAAAAAGTCATCTGCGTCAAAAATGCATTTGCAGATTGTTCTTTATCGCAAACTGCTAAAGTCACATGTTCGAAAACATTATGTGCGGTGCAGCTGTGCAGTAAAAAATCGAGTTGACGATAAAAAAATTGAGAAACCAGAGAGCGTGTTTGTAAACATCAAATACGTTTGCGAGTAAATTGAATGACGTTTATCAAACTAATTTTGTGCAAGCAGGACAATTGCATTATGACGATTGCAATCTGCATCAAGAAATGATGATCATTTGGCGACCAGCTAATGAAGAGGCTGAAACTTTCCCTCGAACTCGAACGTCAAGAGTGGGAAAAGCGAATAGGAACATACCGATGTGTCATGATGCTTTCCGAAATTTGAGGTGTTGCACAAATCCCAAGGGAATTCAAAAATGCTGTAAAGAAACCATGCTACAGCTACAAACTGTTCCAAAGTAACGGCTGTTCGAGACACTGTCTAGCAGTTATGAAAGAGGTAATTGCTTTTTTCAAATTTCAAACTCACATCGCTTTGTGTGACCAGGTGTGTAGAGCGGTATGAAGTGTACTCAAATCTGTAGACCTGTGGAAACTCACGAAATTGCCCCCCCTGAACGAAATCCTGGATCCGCGCCTGGGCTGGAGTCATACTTGTCTGGCAGATCGCAGTTTGTTTACTTTAAAAACAAAACATCAAAAAGAATTATGGTTCATTCAGGTGTCTCTCAAGGAAGTCATTTAGGTCCATTTTTATTTTTATTATTTATTAACGACTTACAAAATGCAATTAAACACTCAGATCTTCTTCTGTTCGCCGACGATGCTAAGCTCCGTCTGTATTACAAAAATAATATTGACTGTGATTTATTGCAAGCAGATTTGAATAGTGTTTCCCTCTGGTGTAATGACATGGAACTAAATGTATCAAAGTGCAAGTGTATGACTTTTACTCGAAAACGTGCCCCTTTTTCAAATGTCTATTTTTTACGTAATCAACCACTACAAAGAGTTGATAATTTTTTGTGATCTTGGCGTAATAATGGACTCAAAATTAGACTAATAAACATATTGACCATATAATTAATAAAGCAAAATGCAGATTAGGTTTCGTATGCCGGTTTTCAAAAGATTTTCGTGATCCATACATCTTAAAAACTTTATACTGCTTTCTGCTGCGATCGAACATCGAATATTGTAGTTGTGTATGGAGCCCGAGTTACCAAACCAACATTAATTGACTGGAATCTGTGCAAAAACGATTTTATTGGGAAAAATTGATTCCGAATATTTATTATCACAACTCAACCTAAATGCTTATCCACGATCATTTGGAACTCATGAACCTTTGTTTGCTGCATGTGCAGCTTTTAATAAATATTTTAATGTCATTGATTTTAATGTATCAAAATATTCTTTAAAAAAAGATTTATATAGAACTTTACAAACTCAAAGCTAATAATATGTTAATTTGTAGCTAAATAAATAAATAAATAAATATGATACACTTCTTTTATTAACATGGTCTTCACTCCACAACACAATATGACTGATTTAACAATTTTATTTATATATACAGAAACTCCCAAAACGTTCAAAAGGGATTTGGAACCGAAATTTTCAAAAAAGTATTTTTTTTTTATTTTTAAAGTAAATCTCAATTTTTTAAAGTTGAAGATGGCGTATTAAAATTAGCAAACAAATATTTTCTCATAAAAAAAATGAAAATAATTTTTTTTTGAAAATTCGATACCTATGTACATAAATGTAGATAGGTATTTCAAAATTTGGTTATATTTTTTTTTTGCAAGTTTTTTTTTTCTTAATCAAAACTTTAAATTTGCCTACCAAAATTTTCTTTAAAAATGTTTTCAACATTTAATTTATATTTTTTTTAATTCCGTTTTCCCAAATCTTAGAAAAACTAACAAAATAAATTACTTTCCTCAGAAAACCTACATTTTCTTTAAAATTTTACTGATGGAAATAGGTTTTTTCTTTCTATTGAAAGGTTTGTTATACTAGCCCTAAACTGTGGCATCAAATCTGCCGCTAGAGCAAGGAACTAGAAATTTCACACTGAAGCTTTTGAGACCCATCCTAAAATATTTTTAAGCTCCACCACCCGACACACCCACTAAAACGCCCAATTTTCTGGAATTTACCTAATGATTTGTTAAATTATCAGTTTTTAATTGTTATAGTACAGGAAATATAATATAATGGGAAATATACATAACTAGTACCTAAGATATCAAAAGATGAAAGTGTAAGCATTGTACACTACTTAAACTTTTAACAGATTGTACAATAATGTGTAACTTTACTAAATATTTCGCTTGTAGATTTTTATTAAGTAATGGGTAATGACAATGATTTTATAAACCATCATTCCCCGCTGAAACTGAAACAATAGCTTTAAAAAATCATATTTGTTTCACATTTATTCACTTAAATGTAACAAGGTTTAACTATAGCGTCCAACTTCAAATTAAGATTATTTGATTATGTATTTGGGTCAATATTTCAAAACATTAATATTTTTCAATCCAAATTGGACCCTTGCTCAAAACAACCTATTTTGCTAGAATAACAATTATATCTCTTAATAACTCTTTAATAACCACTTTAAAACAAGGGGTCATAGTATTTGATTAATTCTAACGGTTTTTTAAGTCAGGGAAATGACATTTGTACAGGGGAATGACAAAAATGTATATTAACTCCGGTGATTTGATAGATATTTAATTTTGCGGATGGTTTCAGGAGTGTTAAGAAAAAAGAGAACAAATACTATCATTAAAAATAGTATCCACGACTACGTCGCATGAACTTGCTCTTGTGGTTCATTTTTCAGCAATAATTACATCATTTTATGATATTTTGAAAGAGAAAATGTTTAAAAATTCAAAACAACTAAAAATACTGAAAATATGTTTAAATGTAATGTTATTGATCCTTTCAGAAGTTTTAAAACTCAATCAATCATTATAATGAAAACTTAAAAGTCAGGGGAATGACACAAAAAATGATGTTAGGGGAATGACTGCGAAGGGTGTTTTATGAGAATTAAATCTAAGTTGTAAGAAAATTAGGTGTTTTATATTATTTATCATGTAGGTCCTTGTAAAAGACACAGACGAGTTAGCTTGTAAAATTTTTATACCACACGGTTTAGTAAAAAACACGTGTTAGAGGAATGACAATTTCGCTTGACGAAAAACAAAATCGTTGCCTTAACTTGAAATAAAAAAGACAACTAAGTTTTTTTGAAACTCTTACTTCAATTTTCATAAAGAGCGATTCGATACCGTTAAACAACAAAAAAATTTGTTTTCTATTTTCAGCCTATATATATTTTTTTTTAATTTCAATTGGTGGGATAGAAATGATCAATTTATGGGGGACACTTAGGTACTTAATAGCTCCTATTTAAAAAAATAAAGCAACTAAAAATCATTTAAATAGTTTTTAGTTAGAATGCATATATTATTAAAAAGACTGCATCATTAGATTTTTTGTATCGTTTTTAGTTTCGTTGCTAAAATTCAGGCAGTGTGGTTAGTAGGCCTGGGGACACGTCAGGGGAATGACATTTTGG
Organism: Dasysyrphus tricinctus; assembly: GCA_963921185.1. Classification (NCBI taxonomy): domain Eukaryota; kingdom Metazoa; phylum Arthropoda; class Insecta; order Diptera; family Syrphidae; genus Dasysyrphus; species Dasysyrphus tricinctus. The sequence goes on from OY992530.1 coordinate 108,968,496, forward strand.
GTGTTTAAATGGAGATAGCGGGTATGATATTTTTTTTAACTTTTTTTTTCTAGAGCGAATATTAGAACCCGTTTGTTTCAAGCCATCCAATTAACAAACTTATAGTAAAATTTTGTACTTCGGTTCAAAAATGAAGGAGACTGAATTATTAATATTTTGAAATATTGACCCATTTATATACAATGGCTGAAGCACAGTACACAAATCTAAGAATCTAAGGTATTATACTGCGCAGGTTGTCAGTCGAAAATAAAAAATGGCTGTGAGTGTGAGGAAGAAAACACACGTAAAAACAACAACAAATTAAAATTGAAATTGTCAGAAATAAAAGTGGCTGGAAGGGTGATGACTTAAATACACGTAAAAACAACAACAAATACTGACATTTGACATACATTTTGATATATGCGCAGAAGAAACAAAAATCAAAACTCTAATGATATTACCTTTATTATGTGTACTGTGGGCTGAAGTATATTTCCTTGTAAACAGAATATTTAATACTTATGAATGAGAATGATGGACTTGTATAACATATATTATAATTGTGCGTGTTCTAATAGTATAAAAATATGTTAATAGGTAGGTATACCATTATAATTTCTCCTATACACCCTTGTTTTACTCCCCTTCTTGTTCTTTTATCAATGTTAATGTGGCTTCTTCACTCATACGTCAAGCTTAAAAGAAATTTAATAGTTGTGACGCGTGTACAGACAGCGATGTGCTTGTAGACACACTGTCGACTTTATTTTCATATAAAACTTGTGTTGGAAACTCAGAGGCTACACAGGCGAAATTGAGAGTTTAGTAGTGAAAAACATAACAGGTCACCATAATTAAAAGACAGGTTCCCAAACGAATATTTTATTTGTCAAATAATCCAATTCAAGATTAAATGCACAATCACACCTATATGCCATACCCATTTGTTTTGTCAAAATATGCTATGTTTTTTGTTAGTGTGTAGTTGTACCCTATGAGGTGTTTTTATTTTTAAAATGAGAAGATGGGTGTATCTCTTCAATTTTTTCATAGTCTAAGAATGTTTAACATTTGTATATAAGTACATAGGTAGGTGTTAGAGCATTTTGTTTACATTCTCCAATAGAAAAACAATTTCAGTCTATATTTTGGTATTTCTAAACCTTGATACGTAATGTTCTGCAACTACGCAGTAGTATTTAAATCTCACTTACTTTACTTCCCTATATATGAATACCAACACTCATAAGTTTTTGTTTTGATGATACCTACCTTGAAAAACTTATTTCGCAACTTACGAAATAAATTACTCAAAGACATACTGGGGTTACAGAAATGTTCAGCTGGTATTTTCAATCACAAAATAAAAACAGAATAACCATCCTATGGTATTGTCTCTCAAGTATGATACCTCAATAGAATAAGAATAAAATTCTATATTCTAAAAAATACTTTTGTATGATGAATAAGGGTAACAAATACCCAACTGAGCACTGTCATGGGGTGAGTGTGTAATGTGTGCATGTGCATGTGCACCATTCAAATATTGAAATGAAAGGAAGTAACATGATTCACATAATCTGCAAGGTAATAATTTTGTGAGGTAGAGTTGCGAAACATAAACTAAATTTTTTCTGGAAAATTTATTTTAAGTATGGCAATCCAGGTTTAGGAAGGGGAAAGATTATGATACTAAGATTTCAAGTATTCTATCAGAATAAACAAAAGTATTTTTATTTACTAAAAGGGGATAATTTATTGATCATTCGTTTTGTATGCGCATTTTAACAAATTCATATTTTTATCAAACATTTTTTGATGTTCCTCAGAGACAATGATTTATTGGTTAAGTACAAGAGTAACAACGTCACAGATGCCACAGTTTTTGAAAACTAGATCTAAGTGTTGTTAATAATAAAATTAAGAATACCTAGGTAAATGCATAAAATCTTTTAACTGACTATTAAATTATCAGGTTCCTTCGTTTATGCATTTTATTTCCAAGCACTAGAAAAGTTTTGTTTAATGAAATGCAAATATGAAGCCGTATGAGCCTCTAAGACGACTCTAGACATAATGGAAGCCTCGGGAACCACAGGGTGAGTAGCTTTATTTCAAATATAAATCTACGATAAAAATGTTCCACATACGCCATAGTTACCCAAATCGTTTAAAATCATCGGTACCTAAATATAAGTTTTTCCTTTACTGCCAATTTAAGTATAATTTTACTTTTTTATAATAATTTAACTTTGACAGACTAAATTTGGCAGTAATGGAAAGTTTAATTAAGAATTTCTATTAACAATAGCCATAAAACTAATATCTGTGGTGTTTGGTAAAATCAGGATATCAGGATAGCTCCATAAGATAATTAAAAAGAGAATTGATTTTCTTCAAATTTGGAAAACAAAATATTTCAAAGAACATGTTCATTAGTCCCGCTAATTTAAACTTTTTTTTATAAAAGATTGGGGAAGCAACTTTTTCGTGATTTCATTAACCATACGAAAAGCTTAAGTCCAAATTTTCAACCATCAACCCCTTGCAGGGTTGCCGCTATATTGATTTAAAGAGTGAATTTATTTTTAACGAATAATATCCGTAGTTTTAAATTTATTGAAAAAATAAAAATGCATTCTTAACAAAAAGAATAAGTTCTACAAATTTGAATATATGGTATTCTTTTCAAATTTTGTGTATTTAACGAGTTACATACATATGTATAAACAATTATAAGCAAAAGCAATTAGGCAGAGAGCCCACAGGAGATTTTGGGTGTGAGTGATAGCAAAAAAAGAAGTATAGACATCGAAAGCTTCGTTAATGACTATTCAAAAAATCAAAGTCTTGCAGTCCACAACTGGGGTCTTTGCGAGAAACAGTGCATCGAAAAAAATATGAATGCAACTTCGAGGATAATCGGGTTAGCTGAAATTGGTTTTCACTCCTCCCTAGATAAGCTCCTCGGATCACATATCACATAATCAAAATTAAGTGTTTAAAAATGTGAATGGGTTTTTCTCAATATGCAAACGGGGAAGAAGGGAAAGTTTAAATCCAAACTTTCGATCATCAATCCATAACAGGGTTGCCACGATCTTCAATTGAGGAATTTACTCGTTTTTCACGAATAAAATCGGTATTTTTAATTTTATCGAAAAATACAAATGCATTCCTGACATGAAGGATTAATTCTATAAATTTTTCATGTGCTATTTTGTCATGTTTGGTGTATTTAAAGAGCTATAACCAATTATAAGCAAGCAATGGAGCTCGCATATGTTTATTCAGTTTTTCTTCAGTGATACGTTTAAATTTTCTTCTAAAAGTTCTTTAAAAATCGTTAAATTACAGTTTTATCTTAGTAATTTTAGGTCCAGAGAGTTGTTTACTTAACTTACTGTAGCATCTGAAAGGCAGCATCACACTTGCAAGCAAAATGGTACCTTTCTTATTTTCTTGTTTTGAATCAATAGCAAGGCTCGGTTGTTAGTTGCGAAAAGAATTTACTCTTTCACTTAAGATGGTGGAAGCTTGAAGAACAAGTATAATCACGTATCTGATTTGCAAAATAACATTTACATATATATTTGAAAACCCAAATTAATACATGCAAGCACTTTACTCTTATAAGCTACTATCTAAAAAAATTAAATGTGACCTATCTGCGTTCAATATTATGTGATGAATCGTTTGATAAAAAAAAAGAGATTGATAGTCTTCGTCATTTCTAATAATCTCCGATTATTAAACCCATCAGTTAAAAAATTTAAAATAAAATAGGTAAAATAGGAAAAAATTGATCTCAAAGAATTGCGATTTTCAAACAAATTTTGTCCCAAAAACTAACACATCAATCAAAAATTCCTCAAACATAGGTAACATATTTTTTTCTTACCTTTCCAAAAATATAAATTTTCTAAAAACAAGTATCATTCTGATTTATTGCAAATTATTTCTTTGCCATCTACTTGGTTTTTGACTTTTAAACGTGCATATCTCCATTCCTTTATTTTTCCGAATTTTTCTTTACACCTACGACTTTCCTTTAATTGCATAGTCTATCAAATGCAAAAAAAAACAGCTTTCTACCTTTTCCCATTTAGAAAATAGCCAAAAACGAGTTCATTCTTTAAACCAAGATGGCGGAAACCCTGCAAAGGTTTGATGGTTGAAAACTTGGATTTAAGCTTCCTATAAAGTATTCTAACGATGAGAAGAAAAAGTGCCTTCCCCAACGTTTTGTTTAAAAGAAAAAGTGAGCTGATGTTATATTTCAAAAGCATACAAATGAAGTCACATAAATCTTGCAATTAAGTGGAAACGTATTAAACAATTTTTGGAGAAAAAATAAATCCCCAAAAAAAAAATGTTTCACATACGCCACAGTTACCCAAATCGATAAAAATAACTATAAATAAAGTCTGTTCGTTTAATACCAATTAAAGTCCAATTCTATTTGTTTAAAGGAGCTTTAACGGATCAAATTTTGTAGAAATGAAAAGTTTAAGGAAGTAAAAGAACGGAGGGATTCAATTTTCAATCCAATTTTCTTTTATTGAACATTTTCCTGTTTTACACTTGATAAATACTATGATTTTGTTGGAACATAGAAGCCTATAACGTCATATGAACACTGTAGGATTTTAAAACACAAATATGTAAGAAAATACATAAATGTATGTTATGTACATGTATATGTATGTATGGAACTTAATATAAAAATCAGGTTGACTTTTGTCATCGGGTTGTTCAGTACCGGTTTTCCAGTGGCAGTACATTGATTAAGAATGGGAGGAAGGTTGATGAGGTGTTAAGCCACGGTAATGGGCAGATCCTGGATCAGAATAGAAAGGGTTTCCATAACCTACCTACGCTACCTGCTTTGGTATAAGCTTTATAGTGTCTTTGTTGGTTTGGCATCGCACTCATAAGCTCAAAAGATTAGTTCGTGATGTTTCTCAATAGCTCGTTGAAGTTTATGCCTAGGTGCTTAGCAACCACATCGGCCTTCTTGTCTTCTTAAACAGACAAGCGGATATTATTTGTTGTAAGAAACGAACAGTTTGAGGAGGTGGTCTTTGAATGAAATAATAGGCTATTGAACATACCTTTTTAAAAAGGTACAATTTCGTGCAAGGGTTTTTATTATTGAATATGTTTGTTTGGTCCATAAGCATGCGTAAGAAATGCTACTAAGTTCACCCATGCGTTTCTGAATTTGTCATACTGGTCACTTTTCAATATTTATGGAAAACGAATAACTCGGAAACTATGCTGAGTTTGACAATAACTGATTCTTAAAACTTGTTGTTCAAAATTAAATTTTCTCTCGGAGTGGATGGTCTTAAAAATTTTATAAGAATTTAAGCAGCAAAATTTTACAAAAACCAACATACAAAAATCGAAAAATCAAAGATCTTTAATTATTCAATTTTTTTTTATGAATTGTGCATAACTTTTTTCGAAGCAAAGATAGGCTCAAGGCATATTTAGACAAAATAAAATAGAGGCTAAAAACTTTGATATGACATGTTCAAAAAGATTTCAAACTTCACCATTTCTTACCATTTTTTGCAGTTTTTGCCCGAAACCCCACTTTCGGAAACTACATGACCAATCCTCGCACCTAGTACAAAGACTCATATTAATTGACTCAACCGTTAAGTCAGTAGGTCTGAAAGCATTTAAGAACTATCCACGAAAAAAATTTTACGAATGTGAACAAAGATGCTTTCGGGCCAAGACTGCGATAAGTTATAACAAATGGTAAAGTTTGAATGGGCTTATATCTGTCAGTATTGAATACAACTTTTCTAAATATGCCATTTTAAAGACTTGAGTCTCTACTTTATTTTGTCTAAGCATGTAGTTGAGTATATCTCTTTGCTCCAAAAAAATAGAAATCGTTTTTTTTTTTTTTTTTTTGTTCATTTTTCCTGCTAAAATTTCTTTATAAAATTGTTTAAACCTTCTATTTTGATAGGAAATTTAGTATTGGACAAAAAGCTTGAAGTGTAAAATTGTTAAATTCGGCTTAGTTTCCGAGCTACACGAAAAATATTGAAAATTGGCCGGTGTGACCATTCTTTTAGAAAAAGATACGTGGATTTGGTTGCATTTTTTGTTTTATGTATGTTTATGGGTCAAACAAACATATTCAATGTAAATTTAGTACCTCGTGGCATGATGGTTAGTGCGTAGGACTGTCATGCTGAGGGTGTGGGCTCGATTCTCAGCCGTGCCACCTAAAAAAAGAAATGTTTTATTTGAGGTGCTGCCTCTTGCGAGGAACTGACAATTCCTCCAAGAGTATACTTGTCATGAAAAAGCGCTTCTCATTTAGCCGTTCGGACTCGGAAAAAAACTGTAGGTCCCCTCCATTCCTGCCAACAAACACGCACACAGGAATGGTTGTGAGTTGTAGGTCACTAGGCTCTGGTTCTCCACGAGCTGTTGTGCCACCCAATTTTTTTTTTTTTAAACATATTCAATAATAAAAACCCTTGTGCGTAGTTTTTCCTTTATACCCCTCATTTTTCGGTCTATTCAATATAGCCTATAAATATTACTAAAATTCTTCGCTCAAAATTGGTTGGTATGACGTTTAAGACAAATCTTGTTGAGAGATAAAGGCTTCACTCCATATACAATTGAATGCTCTATATAAACATATACGCGTTGAGTTTATGGAAAATAAAATGGAAACGACGATTGTCATAAAGTGGAACGTTAAATAACTACACACCTTTACGTCTTATTCCACTACAGTTTTATATTTTAATTGTACCTATCATTACTTTAAATTGATGCAGTGGTGTACCCATAACTGTTTATACTTTGACTTTACAGTACAAAATTCGAACAAAATGGTAATTTTGCCTGGAAAAAAAAATAGAAACAAAACTCTATTGTTTTACTTGCGCTGTAGGTATGTACAATGTACATACATAGGTGCATATAGGGTATTAGTAGAAAAATACGTAACAAAATCAAACAATTAACAAAAAATGAACCTCCGAAAAAATGTTCCACATACGCCACAGTCACCCAAATCAATAAAATATTATCTATATACACAGTACACAAATCTAAGGTATTATACTGCGCAGGTTGTCAGTCGAAAATAAATAAAATGCACGACTGGATCGCACGTACTTGCTCTTATGTTCAAGTTGTGTGGGACTTAAGAACTTTAAAAAATATTCAAGTAATTATAGAAAAAGTATAAAAATCATTTAAATGGTTCTTTTAATTGTACAAACAGTTTGATAAATAACTTAGAGCTCTAAAAAAAGTATGTCATTTGATTACTTGAAAAAATATGAATATATGCAAAAAAAAATTTAAAATCGTTGGAGCCGTTTTCTTAAAAATTAATTTTTTATATATAAAATTTTTGTTACATTTTTCAAAAAAAAAAATTTGGTATGCAAATTTTGAGTATATATTAATATACATTTAAAACTGAAATTTCAAAACCCATTTTTGAAATATTGAATTTTCAAAAAAAAAATTGAATCTTTTTTTAAAAATCCAAAATTTATTTTTAAAAAAATTTTGGTATGCAGTATTATTTATATTCTCACAAAACTTTTGTGCAAAAAATTTTATTGAAATCGGATAAGCGGTTAATGAGGAAACTAAAAATCATAAAAACCGTTATATGGCAGGTACCGTTAATAAATGTTTTTGATGATTTTTTTTTTTACTAAAAGGTACACCATATCTACAATAATACACTGATTTTTTTTTATCAAAATTGTTGGAGCCGTTTTTGAGATAAATAAGCTTTTCCTTAACGGTTGTATGGCAAGTACCGTTATTTTTTGAGCTTAAAAACAATTTCAATTTCCCCTCTGGAGAGTTCAAAATTTGAAGAAAATCGCTTCAGTGGTTAAGGCTGTAGGTTGAGGTACGAACAGACAGACAGAATTATTGTGCCACCCACTTTTTCCGTATTCTCTATCATCGTAATGTCATGTTTGATTGTTATCTCGAAATTTTTTTTTTTGCACGAATCCAAAACTTGCCCTATAGTACTATATCGCAAGTAAAAATGGCTGTGAACGTGAGGAAGAAAACACACGTAAAAACAACAACAAATTAAAATTGAAATTGTCAGAAATAAAAATGACTGGGAACGTGATGACTTAAATACACGTAAAGACAACAACAAATAGTGACATTTGACACTATTATCTTTGCTAGAAGGTAAAAAGCAGGATTTGTTAAAAAAGAGTTCACAGACTAATTAATTTAATTTCACAAAATCTGGTGTCCCAAATAACTTTTTTTATTTTCTCTGAACCCTCTTGAATTTAATTTGTGTCTGATTTGATTAAAAACAGCATTATAGCTCATCTCTAAAAAGATGAAAACTATCTCACCTTTAAATTGCACTTACATCAATTTTTTTCAAGATTTTGAAAACCCTGATTACACAGTTAAACATGTTTCAAAAAAGACAACTACTAGACTGTGCTTGGTCAACTCAAATCCAAATTACTCCTTTTTTAAGTTGCCTTACACAAATGCTGACTGCTGAATATCTAAACAGTTCTATTTTTCTCCCTTCAGAAATAATATTACGTACATTCAAATCTCAGCCAACTCTCTTTAAGAGTGTTCCGGACTGAAATGGTGATTTCATGAATAAGATTGCGAAGCGTGTACTTATCCGATCAAAATGATTAAGGTGTCTATGGACAGATACATTAATTTTCTATGCCATCATTGGAGAAAAAATTTAATTTTGTGCTCTAGATTTTGGTAAAAGCCTCTAAGAAATCGAGAAAATGGCTAAAATGGCTGTTTTTCAAAGCAAATGTAGCCTACACTATAGCATTTTTTTCAAAAAAATGTTTAATAACATATATAATTCCATATATTTAAAAAGCCACTATTGGAGAAAATTTTTAATTTTGTACCTAATAAAAATTTTAATAATGCAAAATAAAAATGCTTGTGAATTTTGAAAAAACCCATTTTTGACAGTCAATTTTTCATACCTAACGGTATTTTTTTGACAAATTTTTTTGCAGTGGATATAAATTCAATATATTTTTCATGATTTTCATTTACTATGTAATCATATTTGTATCATTTGATATTGAAATTTTTAATTCTTAAAATGCACTTTTTGACAGAAAATTTATGTAAATTTAGAAGTTAAAATCAGTTACTTTTAGAAAAATTTTGTTTTAGTAAAATAATACTCCTACTAGTGACCAATTAGTCAAAATGCAAAGTTTTATAAAACAAAGTATCTGAGGAAAGTGAAAAAAAACGGTCTTATATATGCAAAAAAAAAAGTTAGCAAATGACTGGTTTTGTTCAGTTCGGAACACTCTTAAGCATACACGCACTGTGTTAATTACTTTAATGGTAGTCGAGTTTCTGACTGCCATTTAAATGAGTGCACTCAAATATATAAAAATAAAAGATACTATACAATTTATTTTTATATTACTTTAATTTAATATTCTTAATTAAAACTCAATTTTCTCACTCCAACATTTTAAACTTACAGATGCAGGCACAAGATACAAAATGACCACAAAGCCCTTTGCCCACCACGAAGCGATTAAAGACCAACGATGCGAACTGAAAGATGACTACGACCACGAGAATGTCGAAATTGAATACGTAATCGAAAATGTCCTCTTTGAACGTCAGCAACAGCAACAGCAACCATCATCTGATACTGTCGAATATGACAATCTTTCAGATGCATATAATTCCGTTCTTCTGAACTCTTGCTCTTGCACGACGACGAGTACATCATCGGGAGTATCGTCGGGAGGTGCCTGTGGCACTTACGCAACATGTCCACATGGTGGCAATTACATTTCATCTCACACCGAACTCGTCCTCAACCCGGACCGGCAAAGCAAGGATCTCATATATGAGTGTTCGGTTTCTTGTAAATGTGATCCGGCTTCCTGTCAAAATCGACTTGTTCAGTTTGGTCCTCGTTTGGGTTTGGAGATAATTGCCTCGAAAGTGCTGCATAAACAATATGCCTTGCAAACGAATGCCCCGATTCCACGTGGAGCGTTTGTGTGCGAGTATGCTGGCGAGATACTTACTCGCAGTGAAGCCCAACGGAGAATGAAGGACTATGAACAGGGGGAGCTCGGAGGAGTAAATGTTTCAGAACCGATGGACTGCAATAAAATGAATTATGTTCTCTGTCTGAATGAATATTCATTAGATGGTGAGAATACATCCTCCTCCATTTCGACGACTTCATCCTTGCAGCAGACGTTTGTTGATCCACGTCTCCGAGGAAATATCGGAAGGTATCTGAATCACAGTTGCCAACCAAATTGTGAGATATTTAGTGTCCGCGTAGATTGCCCGATTCCAAAAATAGGTAAGTCCTGCCCGAAGGGCTGTATTGTGGGTGGATGAGTCTGCCGAGAGCATGGTAGCTATACTATCACAATATACCTTTAATTCCAGCAATTTTTGCCAAACGAGATATCAACGCAGGAGAAGAGCTGTGCTTTCATTATGGAAATGGTGGTGGTGGTGTGCATCCAAGTAAGAGTGATGCAAATGCTATGCAAGTAAATAAGTCGACTCCTTGCCTCTGTGGATCCAACAATTGCGAAAATTTTCTGCCGAATTTGGAATTCTGACATTTTGAAAAGTGAGTTTTGCAATAATTAAGGAGTAAATGGGGAGAAGAATATGAGGATGAGGTAGAAATACGAGGTGCAATTTCATCAAATTGAAGAAAAGTTTTGTTCGCATGCGAGCGAGTGTTGGTCGCGGGCCCCGCGGCAGGCAGAATAAGATGAAATGCATTTTGCATTTGGAATTGTAAACTAAATTAAATTCACTTGTGAATTATTTAAATGCTTAGTTTTTTTTAACTGGTTGAATAAATAATGAAATGGCCAAGCTGAGAGAAGTTTTAACGAACATTCATCAACTTTTTCATGCCAGCCTTTATCATTAGAATAAAGGCTCTCCCAAACCAACGCGAATTCGTAGCGAATCATTCGCAAATAAAGTTTTTTGTTATTGTTTAGCATTGTGTATCTTTCATATTTTGTGTTATTGTGAATGATTTCGCGTCGAGGGCGAATGATTCGCGTTGGTTTGGGGGAGCCTTAAACCTTTCCATGTTTTGAACTGCGATGTAAATAAAATTAAAATATTCAAGTAATGTTTTCATTTATAGTATATTTTTGTTTGATACTTGGAAACTTATACAAAAAAATTAAAAAATGCATGTCTTTGATGGGTGAGTTGTAATAGTAATGTTGTCAATAAGTTATGAAAAAGAAACTGGAAACTAAATTGGAACATACTTTTTGAAACTAAAAAGTCGCGTTTCACAGATATCGAAACATAAATCGTGAAGGTAGATATACCAAGACTGACTGATGAGACACTTCCGTTCTGTTCGTCGGTTATCCTAATCCTAAGACTGAAAGATTGTATCAACAACAACAACACCACTTACATAGTGAATACACTTTTAAAGTTTTCATTTAACTTTTCATTTCAAATAAAGAGCTTAATAGTCCAAGAGCCAGAGCAAAAAAAGTAGGTTTATAATGCAATATATTACTGAACTGATGATTTTCTTGATGGAATATGTCCGGGTACCGGGTGAATGTAAGCCCAAGTTGGCGGGACGGGGGCCACAAAACGCGTTTTGTCAAATATCTCGTGACCCGCGTGCGTCGTACGCCAGAAAAAGTAGATTTTTTTTTAAATCAAGTTGTTTCCCTGAATAATTTTTCAGAATTTAAATTTTAATGTCAATTTTGATTTTTTTCAAGTTGATTGTTTTCAAAAATATACTTATTTCAAAATTTAATTTCTTTAAAAAACTTTTCACGTAATCAACTTGATTTGAAAAAAAAAATGAAAGAATAGAATATTAGCTTTGAAAAACTTTTACTGTTTTTGTCGTACGATACTCGTATCAAGAGATATTTGACAAAACGCGTTTTCCAAGATGGCGGCTACCACCACTGGGCTCGGTTGTATATGGTAAGTACCGTTATTTTTGAAGCTAAAAAAAGTTTCATTTCGCATCTATGGGGTAACCAAAAACCTGAAGTTGAAAATTTGAAGAAAATTGTTTTACTGGATTAAATTAGGCTATAGGTAGAATTACAGGACCCACTTTTTTGGTATATTCTCTATCATCGTAATGTCAGGTTTGATTGAAATCACGGATTTTTCCAACACGTTTCCAAACTAAAAAGAGGCTGAGTGCGACCCACACTGGTATGGTAACTTCCCATTGGTGCCCGCGGAGGCTAGATGCCCAATGTTATTTTATTATTAAAAAATCGCCAATTCAATATCTTTGAAAACGTTTTCAGGTGTTGAATATGCAATCAAGTGAAATATATACAAGGATTGGTTTGTCTTCGTGTTTGGTGATTTAAGAGAAAATAACATTGTCTAGTGTCTAGAATAAAAGCACCCCGAAGCCAATATCATAATTATCAATTATGGTACTTGTGATATAGAATTAATTAAGCCCGAAGGCAATATCATTGTTCGAGTCGAAACTTTTTTCAACAATTTTCAGCTATTTTTTTTTTAAATTTAGGTATCAAGTCAAGTAGTACCTCGTGCCATGATGGTTAGTGCGTAGGACTGTCATGCTGAAGGTGTGGGTTCGATTCCCAGCCGTGCCACCTAAAAACAGAAATGTTTTATCTGAGGTACTGCCTCTTGCGAGGAACTGACAAATCCCCCAAGAGTATTACTACTTGTCATGAAAAAGTGCTTCTCATTTAGCCGTCCGGACTCGGCAAAAAACTGTAGGTCCTCTCCATTCCTGCCATTAACACGCACACAGGAATGGTTGAGAGTTGTAAGTCACCCAAATTATTTATTTATTTTTATCAAGTCAATTTAGAATTTTTTTAATAAATAAATTGGGGAAGCAATTTTTGCTTGATTTCGTTAAAGTGCCATACATAAAGCTTAAGTCCAAATGTTCGACCATCAACCCCTTGCAGAGTTGCCGCTATATTGATTTAAAGAGTGAATTCGTTTTTAACGAATAATATCCGTAGTTTGAAATTTATCTAAAAAATAAAAATGCATTCCTAACAAAAAGAGTAAGTTCTACAAATTTGAATATATGGTATTTTTTCAAATTTAGTGCATTTAACGAGTTAAAATCGATTATAAGCTAAACAAATGAAGTTCACAGTGTTGAGTCAAATGTTTTTTTTTTCAGTATTACGTGCAAATTTCGTTCAAAAATTCTAGTAATCACTATATCCTAGAGTTTTGTCCTTACCATTTTCTGTTTATAAGCAATTGTTTACCAACTGTATTGCCTAAAAGTTATTCACACATCATCACAATTGAGTGCCTTAAAAGTGTGAGTGGGTTTTTCTCAATATTGAAACGGGGAAGAAAGAAAAGCTTACGTCCAAATTTCCGACCATCAATCCATAACAGGGTTGCCGCGATCTTCAATAAAGGAATAAACTCGTTTTCCACAAAATAAATCCGTATTTTAAATTTAATCAACAAAAAACATATGCATTCCTGGCAAGAAGTATAATTTCTACAATTTTTATGTCGTATTTTTCATTATGTATTTAAAGAGCTACAACCAATTTATAAGCTGAAAATGGAGCTCACATATTTTGTATTCAATTTTTGTTCAGTGCTTCACAAGAATTTTCTCTTTAAAGTTCTTAAAAAATCGTTACTTACAGTTTTCACCTTAATATTATTTCAGCCCAAGTGATTGTTTACTTACTGTAGCACCGGAAGACTTCCAAACGCAGTATCACACTTAAAATATTGCAAGCAAAATTGTACTATCCTAATTTTCTTGTTTTTAATCAATAGCAAGGCTCGGTTGTTAGTTGCGATTTGCGAAATCAGAATTTACTCTTTCACTCAAGGTAGTAGAAGCTTGCAGAACAAGTATAATAATCACGTATCTGATATGCAAAATAACATTTATATATTTGAAAAACCCAAATTTATTCATGCTCGCACTTTACTCTTATAAGCTGCTATCTAAAAAAATTGAAGGTTACTACTTTGCGCTCAATATTATGTGATGAATCGATTGATCAAAAATAGAATTTGATAGTCCACATCATTCCTAATAATGATTTCTGATTTTTAAACCCATCCGTTAAAAATACAAAAAAAAATGATCTAGGAAAATTGCGATTTTCAAACTAATTTTGCCTCTAAAACTGACACATCAATCAAAAATTCCTCAAACATGGGTAAAATATTTTTTTTCTTACCTTTCCAAAAATATAAATTTTTTTAAGAACAAGTATCATCCTGATTTATTGTAAATTACTTCTTAGCCATCTACTAACCACTTCCCCGTTTTTGACTTTTAAGCGTTCATATACATACATAAGCCATTCCTTTATTTTTCCGAATTTTTCATTACACCTACGACTTTCTTGTGATTGCATTTATCTACCGAATACAGAAAAAAAATATCTTTTTACCTTCCCCCGTTTAGAAAATAGCCAAAACCGAGTTCACTCCTTTAAGATCGTGGAATTTCTGCAGAGGGTTGATGGTGGAAAACTTGGATTTAAGCTTCCTATAAAGTACTCTAACGATGACAAGAAAAAATTTCTTCCCCAACGTTTTGTTAAATACATTTACCTGTTTTTATTTTCTTCTTAAAATGAATCCGAATTCCATATCAACATTTTTGTTATCGAGATATTGAAGAGTACCCAATGATATTAAACAAGGTTTCTTAAAAACTGCTATAGTGAGAAAACCGCCTATTGATTTTTGTAAACACAGACATCTCTCTAAAAAAAGTTGGGTACCCCCAGTGTTCGAACCCTGAACCCTTCGGTTGGATCCTGACGCATCGATCAGAAAATTCCAATCCACACTAATTGTTGCTACGAAAGTTTTTGAAGTACCTACACACTAGCATGTTGATCGACAATACCAACAATGATGTTGATCGGCATAGTTATTATAAGTAATATTAAACGCATTAACAAGGCAAGACGACGCAATTAAGGTCTCGAAATAAACCAAAATACATTTATGTATGTAGAAAAAAAAATAAAAATAAAAAACAATGCGTTTAATTAAACTTTTATGAAGCAAAACAAAAGGTTATTAAATGAAAATTTTGTTTCAAATCAGTAGAGCCCTTATTGAGAAAATAGAAAATCAATCACCGTTAGTAAAAGTTCTTGGTATATTAGATTTTTAGCAAAAACTACGGTGCCATGAAATAAAGTCCAGAACTGAGTTGGACTTTATTGCATTGGACTTTATTTCATGGCACCAAAATTATTTTATAGGTCTAAATCTAAATCGTAACAGTTGTTTTTAAAATATTTAAACTTTCCTCTGACAGAGTACGGTAAGTGCAATTTCTCCTCTAGCCTTCCGGTGACAAAATCTTTAACATATATACGTACCTATACAGACGTTTTGTTGACGCCCTATGCCCCAGCCGGGGTTACAGGACACGATGATGATGATGATGATACAACAACAGGGGTGATGGAACACCCCAGCTGAAATTCAAAACGAAAACTTTACTTTTTAGGATATTCAAAAACATTTATTAAATTTTAATATTTGATTCACATTAACAAAAACTGAAAACAGAAAATTAATGAAAAAAAAAAACTTCTGGGTAGTAAAAACGACTAAAAGCCAGTTGATGCTAATCTCTTTCATATTTTCAGGACATGCAGCACAAGCACAATTGCTATTCAAGCAAGAAAACTTGATTTGCTGGCCTCAATATCGTAGGTAAAAAACATATCTTTACTGCTTCTGTAATTTAGGGGGTTAGTATTACTTTAGAGGGAAACTTTATTAAAATTTCGCATACATGAAAGACAACAGTAAGCCCAGTGCATACTGTAATCCACACCACAGGTCACTGCTTGGACTTCTTATCATCAACCGATACTTGCGACATATTAAACGACAAATACCTAGAACGCTAGAAAGAAAAATCAAGCATAACCAAAATTACAGTTAAAAGAAAATTATATGGGGTGATGGAACACTCTGTTGTCATCCGAAGGCTAGGGAACTACTAAAAAAATTGCTTCAGTGGTTAAGTCTGTAGTTTGAAGTACATACCTACATACTACATACAGCTGCGGTCAAAATAATAGTAGTACTTCTTATCAAAAAATAAAAATTGAAAAAAAGTTGATCCCTTAATTTTAAACAAACTAATACTCATGTTATTTTCAAATTGGTGATTTTAAGCTTTTATTTTCAAACAAAAATAAAATTTTTAATTTAATATTTGATCCAATATTTTCAAATTTATTGAAGAATTTTTGAAAAACAGGGGTCAAAAAAATAGTAGTGCGACGAAAATCCACCTTTAACTATTACATAAAAGCAAAGTTAGGACAAAATTGTTATCATAAGGTGTAGTTGAGGGCTTGAACCATAATCTTACATTTAGTCGCATGTCCCTCATTGGAAACAACGGCAGCACAACGGTGATCAGGTTTTCACACCTTTCTACGTTTATCGAACTCCATGAGTGCTTTATAGCTTCCCTAAGGGCTTTATTGTTAGATGGCTGGCAACTAGCAGCATATTTCTTTGTATCGCACAACAAGTTCTCAATGGGATTTAAGTCCGGAGACTGTGCGCCCAGTCCATCAAATCAACTCTATTTGCCTGGAATCATTGCTTGGCAAGTTTACTAGTAGGCTTTGGGTCATTGTCTTACTGAAAGACCCGTTTCAGTGGTATTTCATCTTCAGCATAGGATAGCATTACTTCCTTCATGATCTTAACACAGATTTGCTAATCCATGATACCTTCAATTTAGTGTGTTGGAAAAACACCATAGAAGGAAAAACATGTCCGAACCATTATGCTGAGTCCTCCGTATTTAAATGTTTTTGCTTTGAAACGTGGATTATATTCTGTATTTGGTGGCTTTCTTACATATTGATCAGGTCATTTCCACCATATAAAACAATCTTGGACTCGTTTGACCACAGAATATTACTCCAATTTGAGCAGGCCAGTCAAAGTGGTTCCTTTGCGAATTTCAATATTTTTGTTACATTGTTTGAACATGTTCTCGTGATTTTCTACGAACCGTTTTATTAATGGCATCAACATAAAATATGCCTTTAATTTCAGAAGCTGGCGTAAATGGATTGATTTTTAAATGCCTGATGAATCGTCTTATCAATTTTGGTGGCAAAAGCGACTTCCGCCCGCCGTTTTCTGACTTTGGCAGTTAAATAATGGATTTTCTTACCATTGTTGGTGAGCATTCAACTTGACATTGAACCAGCGCATAAGTTTTGCCTCCCGATATCCGTCTTCTAATTAGGACACGCTATTCCGGTGTTCAGTGTTTGCCTCTGCCCATTGCTGGCAAAGTAATGACCAATTATTCAATAAAAACTGTTAAGGTGTACTGGATTAACAAAAAACCAACGTTTTTTTAAATGTTCAATTTTAGAAATAAAAGAAAAAAATAAATTTCTTCACATAAGCCGGTGCACTACTATTATTTTGACCGGAAGAGTTCGTAGCTTTGATTTATTACGGTTGTTTATCTGTTATATTACCGTTGCAACAAAAAATTAAATTGTAACCGATCATTAAGAAAATGCTATTTAGTCAAAATGTAATAGTTTTTTTACTATCAACGCAATATAAATCAAGGTTATGCAATTCTTTTACTTGTACTACTATTATTTTGACCGCAACTGTATGAACGTAACTTAGCTACTTCGTTTTCGATTTATTTTAATGTCTTTTCTAAGCCCATTATAATTTTTTAATAAGCGATATTATCAGAACTTCAAAATTAAAAGAAAGGCGATGGTAATATTCATTCGTAAAATTCATTCATTCGGAAAATTCTTACAAAATACCTTATCGTTAAAAAGTAGCGATACAAATTTTTTTGTAGTACTAGTGCAAAATTGGGCCTTGTTTGGACTACAAAATAAACCCAAACCAGGATTAATTCGTTGTTGACGTTATTGTACGTCACCTTTTTCAATCAAATATTAAATGCTCTTTGCCAAAAAATAAAAAGAATTGATACAACTTTTGGAATCAATGGAAGTAAATCGCTTCCAAACTTTTGGATATCCACTATACAAATTAATCACTCTTCACACATAAAATGGATTAACAAATTACTATATTTCCCAATATAATATATGCTTTATAAAATTTGTCTTAATATATAAGAGCGTTGCTTTTTGTTTATTTACAATAAACGCCTAAGGAACAAATACAAATGAAAAGAAACTCAAAAATAATTGGTAAACATTAATTTAACGAAAGTTCGTCTATTACCTAATGGCATCGATTGGGCACACATTAGTTCAGTGGGCCATTTTTTTTTTTTTTGAATACGTTTCCATTGCATTCAATTTTTTTTTTTTAAGGATCCATAAAATTGAAATTTGCAAAACAAAGAGTGAATAAGAATGTTTAGAGATTGCGATTGGCGGACCTTCTATAGCTGGGGGCAAATTGTGTAATTCGATTCTACAATACAATACAAATATTCGAATTCGCAAAATCTCAGCTTGCTAATTCTTTAGGAAAGGCATTTAAACGGAAATAGAATAGCGCTAATAGAAGATTCGGGGGCAAAAAGTTGAAAGCCTTAAAATTTGATTCTTCTTTCATATTACCACTTAAAATAAACATTGAAAACAACTTTCAAATGGATTCGAAAGTAGAATAAAGTTACATAGAAGGGACCCTGTAATTGTACAATATTCTATTATATTTTTACTTCTCTGGCACCAGTTCCAAAAGCGGCACCTTTTTGGGTTACAATATAGAACTTACCTCATCCAATTTATAGAAAAAATGTGCGAACTCAATAGATTATTATTCAGCATCAAATTTTGATCATTACGTTTATCAGCATCGTATTTTCTTTAGCAAAATAAAAAAATACATGAAACAAGAAAATCCCAGCCACTTTAAGTTTTATTTCCAAAATTCCATCGTCTTCCTTTCCCTTCATTATAATTTATTTTGCAAATCACTTGCCAATGGCGGCAGTTTAGCGCTAATCCATTCTTGGACATCTAAAAGCTCACGCTTCTTTAATTCGTGCAGTGTATTGTTGAGCAGAGAAAATTGTCCTTTCACTCCCAACTTGGTCAGCTCCTCATAGGACTCCTCTCCCCATTTCGAAGGTACCAGCGTGTCTCTATTACCGTGGAACATTTTCAGCTCTGGCAAATCCGTGCCCGGTTTCGTGCGGTTCTTCAAAGAATCATAAACAATAGAGTCACGGTTGAGGAATGACGAGCAAGCAAAAACCCCCGCTAAGTCTGTGTTCAAATGGTAGGCAGTGTGAAGAGCCAGAGCTCCACCCATTGAGAAGCCCCCGACGATGATTCTCTCAGCTGGTATTCCCAGCTTCTCCTCTTCATTGATGAGTTCATGTACCGTCTCATAGATACTTGCCAGACTTTTTCTGTTTTCTCGGGAATCTATGGAGATGGCACGTCTATCGAACCAAACATTCGACAGCTGTAAATGGAGATAGACTTAAGCTGATGTAACAGAAATTTGCTTGGGATACTTACCTCACCATTAAGAGGAGTATAAGGTTGTAAAGGAGCAGTTGGATAGATGATTTTTATGTGAGGAAACTCAAGTTCTTTGCCCAGCAAGAAACGAACCCATTCTACCAAATTCGATCCGGTGTCGCCTGTGATTGATGATTACCCAATGATAATTTATTTTTTCGTTGGTGTCACTCGTTTCTCGGAGGACTTACCAGAGCCATGGAAGAAAATCACCGTGGCCGAGTGCTTCGGCCCAGTTGGGTTGATAGTTTTTCTAACAAGTTTCATAATGTTAACGCCAAGAATGGTTTCGGATTATTGAAAACAAGATAAAATAAAATAACAATTGAAAATAAAAGTAAAAATGCAATTTAGAAGGTGAAACAGCTGACAGACCGAATTGTCATTTCTGACAGCACGAGCAAAAATAAACCAGGGTTGGCTGTAGTCAGCAAATACGAACTCCTCTTTTACACGATGACTCCTTATTGCAGACCTTTTTTTTTGAATTTCTCTTTGACAGTTAATTCATTCCGAAATAAGAATGGAAAAGAGAGAAAAGGTGAAATTTTGTATTCAAAATGGAATGCATAAAGAAAAAACCTTGAGTAAAAATAATAGCAATCAGTTGTTTGTTGATATGCCAAAACAATAAGGGTATTCATGCAACAGCGTAAAGTCGTCGTAAACGTAGTAACCCGGAGGCCACACGAGCGAGTACTCGCTAGCGAGTTGGGTACATACATTATTGTCAAATCACTCGCTACTCTACTCGCTTCTCAACTGACTTCGAAAAAGGCAAGCGAGTTGGCTGGCGAGTAGCAAAAGTTTTGATGTATTAGTAACACGCTAGCGATTACTCGCTCGTGTGGCCTCAGGGTAAAGTATTAAACTTCGTGATTCTGTCACAAATTGTATGGAAAATTTGACATATTTTTCGTAGTTTACAACTTTACTACGTTAACGGCGACTACATACTTACTACATACATACATATCGCTGGCTCAAAACTATAATGTTCTATGTTAAGGTACCCTCATGCGGAGATATTCGTGTCCAAAGTTTTACACTGCTTATTTAATATCAAATTATCATTTTTTCAAAAAGAAAACAATACAGTATTATTTGTATTTACAAGTTTTATTGAATTAAGGACTTTCTTTCCATTTTTCTTGTTGTATAGCGAAATAATTAACACTTTTTAATTTTAACATAGAACACTTTTCTTATTTGGTTGGCATTTTTGTAAATTTTGAGTTCTATGTCGTACATAGAACATTATAGAACTGAGTGGGATACACATGAATATATAGGAAATTAGTCTGTTTTCAACAATTACGGTATGTTAATACGGCTTTTCTCGTTAAAACATATTTAAAATAAGATTTTGTAATAATAAAAAATTAGATTTGAGTTTAGTATTTCCATAGCTAAGGGTGGTATAGTGGAAAACTTGAATAAATGTGGTTTTATAACGAAAAATCAAGTAATTCTTTGTGAATTCGAAGTCAAAAGCTTTCGTGAATAGAAAGGCTTAAAGTAGAAGAATTTTGAAAAAACTACCAAATTTTAATAGTCAGTACTTACTATGCTTACATAACTTCAAGTTTTGATATTTTACTAAGAAATATTTAATAGAAATTCTTATTAGGGACACTGGATAATAATACTTCACCTTACCAATATGAAACCAAAAACTCAACAAGTATGTTCTATGTATGTTAAAATATTTGTATTTTCTTCTTAAATAATCAATGTTATAATGTTCTATGTTGTACTCAATTGCAAAAATGTTCTATGTAACTTAAAAGTATGCATACTGATATTGGGCTTCAATGAGATGTATTGTTCTATGTTAACTTAGAACATTTTAGTTCTGAGCAATATTAAGAATCCTCAAAAATTTAATATTTCTTAGGGGTGTAAAACAGTCATTAAGTCAAAAATAAAAATGAAACATACATTTCCTTAAAGCCGAAAACGAGATGAAAATTTTGATATATAAAACTCATTTTTTTCGATTTGCTTGACATAGAACATTATAGTTTTGAGCCAGCGATATGTCTGTTCGTGTACTTCCCTAAACTACGAATTTCTACGAATTTTTTCTTTTTTTTTATATGAGCTTTGACAGAACCTTGGGCTTAATTCGTAGAAATTCGAAGTTTTTTGAGGTACGCTAACAAGATTTAACGTAATTATTTATTACTGAAATGCAAAATTAATACAAAATTCCATTAAATGCATAGCAATGTGGTGTGAAATGATTTTTTGTTCTATTTTTTTTATGTTTTTTAGTAAATAGCACTATCTTAATGAGAATACAAACATGAATAATTGCACTGAATGCACCTTATTCCTTTTAGGGCCAGTTTTTCAGTTCAGGCTTTACTCTGAGTTAAATCAGAGTTAGCTAATCCTGAAAATAAATTAACCCTGAGTTAACTCAGGAACAGTTTTTCAGTTGAGAATTAACTTTATCTTTCAGCTGTCCAAATTCTGAGGCCAACGATGTGCGTCACTATGGATATCACCCTTCTACCCCTTTTACGCATAGGAACAGAGATGGCGCCACAACGAATTGCACTGACAATAACTTTCGATATTGAAATCGAGATAGCGCCACAACTAAAAAGACCCTCAATTTGCTGCCTGAGTTAACTCACCAAATTAGACGAGCTAGCTCGGAATTAACTTTCGATTTCAATTGACTGAAAAACACGTTTTTGGAGTTAACTCAGGTTTAACCCCCAGACTAGGATGATCTCGCACTGAAAAACTGGCCCTTAAAGGCCTGGTCAAACAGAACGCGATCCGGGGATCTTTGTGAGAAATTACAAACAAAATTTGATCGTCACGATCTTTTTTACCCAGTGAAGTATTGATCGTATCACCGGATCGCGTTCTGTTTGACCAGGTCTTAAGACTCTCCTTAACCAACGCAAAATCATAGCGAATCATTCGCAACGATAAAAAATATGAAACGTACACAATTTTAAACAACAATAAAAGCTTTCCCAAACCAACGCGAAATCATAGCGAATCATTCGCAAAGAAAGTTGTTTGTTGTTGGTTATGTATCTTTTAAATTTTGTATTATTGTGAATGATTTCGCATCGTCGGCGAAAGTTTAGCGTTGGTTTGGGGGAGCCTTAAGGATTCCCCAAACCAACGCGAAACATTCGCCGACGACGCAAAATCATTCACAATAATACAAAATATGAAGGATACACAATGCTGAACAACAACAAAAAACTCTCTTTGCGAATGATTCGCTATGATTTCGCGTTGGTTTGGGAGAGCCTTTAAAAAACTATCTTTGCGAATGATTCGCTTTAATTTCGCGTTGGTTTGGGAGAGCCTTTATTTCACCTTTCACATAGAGAGTGTGTTTCTTTATTCATTCCGAACATTCAGAATATTCGGAATGACCATTTAGCGTTTATTTATTCGACGGAATATTCTTTCTTTACCCTGAGGCCACACGAGCGAGTTATAGCAAGCGAGTTACTAATACATCGAAACTTTTTCTACTCGCTAGTCAACTGGCTTGCCTTTTTCGAAGCCAGTTGAGAAGCGAGTAGAGTGGCGAGTGATTTGACAATTATTGTATGTACCCAACTCGCTAGCGAGTACTCCTCGTGTGGCCTCCGGGTTAAGTGTAAACATGCAACAGCGTAAAGGCAGGGTTCGAACCTTAAGCCTAGTTTACAGTTCCCGTGCGCAAAAAAAAATCTATGCAAATATTCTCGCATGTCAAAAATAATTGAGGTGAAATGTAAAATTAATTGTTTGCATGATTGGTTTACAGTTTCATGCAAAAAAAAAACTATGCTGTCATGGAATGTCATGCAAAACAATGGACCGGCAATTGATTCGCATGCGAAAAAAAGTGTGGTGAATAAAATATTTTTTTTTTGATGGTCGGTTTAAATATATTCACCTCAAGGCATTATTTGCATGCAAATGGTTTTCGCATCCAAAAATAATTATTTTCCATTTTTAGGCCTATAGCTTGTCAATTAAGGGTAAATTAATGACTCAATGGGTGGTATAGGCCAAAGCAAACGTTTTTCGCCTTGAATATTATTCAACTTGGTGCGCAGAATAGGTAGAAAATCGTTTTGAAAATTTTGATTTTTTGTTCGCATCGGAACTGTAAACTATGCTTTAGTAACAAAATTTCGGAACAGATTTGTAAAAAAAAAGTGGAGTAAATCAAACATTTCCGGAGCAGATTTTAAAACGAAGGGAAAACTCAAGTTTTCAAAAAATTTACTTTTAACATAACTATATTCAACAAAAATAAAAAGATAAGGAAAAAAATACATAAGCCCCGATAGGAATGAGAAACAACGAACAAAGTAAGAAAAAGAAATGATTTCCTTCAGCATAGACTTTCAGGTGCAAGTATTATGATTTCAGATATCCCAGAGTTGGTTGGAAAATTGAATAATACAGTCTTGTCATTTAATTTCATGTGGTTTGGCCGAAGAATTTTCAGTGTGGAAAAAAAGGAGTGGATCTCAAAAAAGCGGAGTGGTGGAGTAGATTATGTTTTCTTCCTCAAAATTGGAGTAAATTTGCTTGGAATAAGGTTCGAACACTGGCGTTAGTGATGTAAAAAGTCGCTACTTTTGAGTAATCGTTACTTTCGATACTTTTTCCAAAGTAATCGTTACTTTTGAGTGATTACTTTGATTACTTTTTTTGTAAAAAATTGATTAATATTTGCTGTTTTTTTTAATTACGTAAATCCTGTAATTCTAGACAAAAACAGAAAAAAAAGTGTTTTTTTTTTGGTCAAAAATGGCAACTTAAGAAATGTATGTAGTGATGTAGGGAGATGGTTTTTATAAAAATATGTGTATGATTCACAAAACTTCAATAAATTTGTATTATATTTCTTCCTTTTTTAAATAATTTATAAAACTAAAACTCTGAATGATTTCGTCTTTACCCCCTTCCCCTCACCCACAAAGCCACAACGGTTTTTTTTATAAAGCACCTCTCCATGGTAGCCTATTATATTTACCCTTGAATTAATTATTTCAACCTTGAGGATCCGCCTGCTAAAACTCAAGTTATGAGCTTCTAAAGAAAACCACATCTTAACTGAATTATTTTAAGTACTCTGAATGACTTTTTCTTTACCCCATTCCCCTCCCCCACAACGATTTTTTTATAAAGCACCTCCCCATGGTAGCCTATTATTTACCCTTGTTTTTATCATTTCAACCTTGAGGATCCGTCTGCTAGAACTCAAGTTATAGGCTTCTAAAGAAAACCACATCTTAATGGATCTCAGATCTCACTTTTTGATTACTTTGGTTACTTTGATTACTTTGATTACTTTGATTACTTTGATTACTTTGATTACTTTCGTTACTTTTTGGATTTGATTACTTTGATTACTTGTCGTTACTTTTGGATTTGGGTACTTTTGATTACTTTGGGATTCGATTATTTTTAGTTACATTTGGATTTGATTACTTTTGAAATTTGGGTTTCGAGCTCCGGAAACGAGGATAAAGTAGGCAAACATTTCTATGGATATTTCTTTATTTTGGACTAAAACTTTGTAAAATATAATATTTTAACTACGAAGTACTGCGAAAATATACAGGTCAATATTTTTAAGCCATATTTATTTGAAGCAAAAATTATTTGCCTGAGGGTGGTCCAAAAAAAAACTATTGAAATTTTGGGATTCAAATTGATTTAAATCATACGAAAGAAAATTGCTTGAAGTGTACATTTTGAGAAAAAAATTGTAAAATATTAAATTGTCCGAAAACCGAAACCCTCGGATCTTCGTTGTTCTTTGAGTGATTTCAACGAAATTCACGTAGGTGATAGCTGAAACAGAATTAAAACAAAAAAAAAATATTTGCATTAGGGTGTTCCAAAATATATGTCAACTTTGTTGTTCCTTAAGCGATTTCAACGAAATTGACACAGGTGATAGCTGATACAGAATAAGAAAAGAAAAAAATATTTTCAAAGTTGGGTGTTCCAACTCTGTTTCAGCTATCACCTATGTGAATTTCATTGAAATCACTCAAGGAACAACGAAGTTGCAATATGTTGACAAATTTTTGGAACACCCTACTTTGAAAATATTTTTTTCTTTTTAAATTCTGTATCAGCTATCACCTGTGTCGATAGTTTTTTTTTGGACCACCCTCAGGCAAATAATTTTTGATTCATAAAAATATGGCTTAAAAATATTGACCTGTATATTTTCGCAGTACTTCGTAGTTAAAATATTATATTTTACAAAGTTTTAATCCAAAATAAAGAAATATCAATAGAAATGTTTGCCTACTTTATCCTCGTTTCCGGAGCTTGAAACCCAAAACTCAAAAGAAATCAAATCCAAATGTACATAACTAAAAATATTCGAATCCCAAAGTAATCAAAAGTGCCCAAATCCAAAAGTAACGACTAGTAATCAAAGTAATCAAATCCAAAAAGTAACGAAAGTAATCAAAGTAATCAAAGTAACCAAAGTAATCGTTCTTGGTAAGGTACTCCTACCCGTTACTCCGAAATGTAATCGATTACTTTGATTACTTGAAGTAATCGTTACAAAGAAACGATTACTAACGATTCCTTACACCACTAACTGGAGTAATGTCATCGTAAACATATGCTGTTTTCTATTGGACATCCGGAAGCGCCCAGAATCGTCCGAAACCGTTTCATTGGCACAAAAAATACTCTTCTGACGATTCTGATGAGAGAAAATTGATTCTTGATTTGAATTCAGAAGACACTCAGAAGCAGGGTTGCCATGTCTTGAACTAGTTCCATAGCCCAATTTAAAAAATTGTGTAGCCCAAAATCGGAGCCGAAAAAGTAGCCCAAATAGTAGCCCAATACCAACAATTTTTTTTTATTATTACAACTTCGATTAAATTTTATTAATTTTTTTAAATCAATATTGAGAAAATTGAATTTGACACACTGTGATTATTATCAAACTTATTTGCTTGCTCCTTCTTGAAGCTATTGTTTGCCTTATAAAAATGGGTATTCTGGGAAGAACACAAAAACATGAGCTGAAGATTATTAGAGTTTTTTGAAATGTCGAAACCATTGAGTATATTCAGTGAATACAAAATTAAAAAGTGGTGCAAAATTGTGGAAGGCTATGTTTAGGCTTAGAAAAGTGCTTTTTATGTAATTTATCTATACGAAAAAAAATATCGCCCAAGATTAGATTTGGGCTATTTATAGCCCAATTAAGATTGGGCTGTCATACTGAAATTGTTGTCGGCAATTTTGGAAAAAGATAGCCCAATTTCCGATAAGTAGCCCAATCTGGCAAGCCTGCTCAGAAGCACTAATACATTCAAACTCAAACGTCGAAACAAACTGCAGTGCAAATTCATATTTTTTGTTCATCCCATTCGAATTAATTGTGCACTCGAAAACACTGAATTCAATAAAATTTAATAAACAAATTAAGAAAAACAAAAAGAAAAATTATTATTTGTAAGTAACCCCGAGGCCACACGAGCAAGTACTTGCATGCAAGTTGCAATACATACACATTTGTTTACTAACACAAACAAACCCAAGCAACTTGCCTATCAACTGGCATGCAAGTTTTGAAGCCAGTAGTGAAGCAAGTTGAGAAGCATGTTGGGAGACAAGCAAGTGGAATGCAAGTGGAAAGCAAGTGGGAGGCAAGTGGAATGTAAATTACGAATTTGACAAGCAGTGTATGTAGCCAACTTGCTTGCAAGTACTTGCTCGTGTGGCCTCCGGTTAATGGGTAGATAGGGTGACATGGTCGACATTGCACCACCCTTTTTTCAAATGGTCATAGTTTCTCTAAATGTAATTATTTTTGTTAGATTTCTTAACATCATTTATATGGATTTGTTAGGCAAATTCGTGCATAGTTAATTTTTGCATATTATGTATATACTTAAATATAAAATTGATTTTTCAGAAAAAGTGAAATGGTGCATAGTGTACCATGGTAGGTACTAGATGAACCAGTCTTATGTCCACAATGCACCATGCAGGTACTCAATGCACCACCAACTAATATCTAAAAATAAAGCAAGCATTTCAAGTGATATTGAATATTATTCAGATGGGAATTCATTGTATCTTTAAGAATAAAAACAAAAAAAGTTCGTTTAACACTTCTAAAATATATAAGAATTTAATAATAACAAAAAAAGTAAATAAATAATAAATTAAATATTTCTCTTCAAGACATTAAAAAAAAACAGCTAAGAAATTCATTAATATCAGTTATACTATGTTCCCACCAAAACGAAATCCGAGATTTCGGTTGAAAACTTTTCATATTTTGAACTGCTGGGAAAAAATTTCATACAAATTTAAACGAAATCTCAATAAAAACTCTGGATTTCAACGAAATCTCCATGAAATTCTGCTCCACCCATTTGAAATCTCGAAATTTTTTAGCTGAAATCTCGGATTTCATTTTGGTGGGAACATAACATTATGCTATGTTCCCACCAAAACGAAATCCGAGATTTCAGCTTAAAAATTTCGAAATTTCAAGTGGGGGGAGCAGAATTTCTTGGAGATTTCGTTGAAATCCAGAGTTTTTATTGAGATTTCGTTTAAATTTCTATGACATTTTTCCCAGCAGTTCAAAATATGAAAACTTTTCAACCGAAATCTCGGATTTCGTTTTGGTGGGAACATAGTATTAAACGGATAATAGATTAACGTATGTTTAGTTTAAAAATATATTCAGAAAATTTGTATAGTGATTGTTGTCTTCGCGTTGCTCCTGATACAGGAGGATCTTTAAGAATATATTTTATCTCCTGCTCATTGTTTACTGCAAAATCTGGGACTTGTGGCATACAGAAAAAGCTCATTAGCGTTTGATTTTAGTCTAAAAAATTAAATGAACCATTCGTTACTACTACATGCACCATGGTGCATTTAGAACCATGTTATTGTGGTGCATAGTGCACCACCCCCTCACTTTATTTTCAAGTCAAAATAATTCGCTAACTACCCAATTATATTTGAATCTATTTAATTTTACCAATGAATAAAACAACACAAATAATTTTTATCGATGTTTGATAAACAAAAAGGCACCACAACTTAAGTGAGAAAAAAAAATTACTTAAGTCAATTTTTCGATTTGCACTCTAAATTACGAAAAAGGCTTGTACATGTACGCACGTACCAACAACTAGCACCAGACTGAGATCCACTGACATTTTGGGGAAAGGCGCGTAAGATAATGTGAAGTTTACACGGATGTAACTGTCAGTATGTTAGATTTTGCCATGGTGCATGGAGTACCACTGGTGCAATGTCGACCATGTCACCCTACACTATTGTTTTTAATTTCACTTTTTGTGTGCCAGCAAAAAGTTTCTATTTAATGATTCACTAAATACAGAGACAAAAGCTGCGTTTTTTTGTATGTCCATATGGAGTTTGGCGAAAAAAACGACATCGGGACATTTCAACATTTGCCTTGGTCTGCCATTTTGTTCTGAACTATCTTACCAACAAACATTTGACATTTCTATACAAATTATCGATAGCACAACGACAATGGTAGTCTGGCAATACCGTTTTATCGGGACAAAAGTTAACTCCAGTTAATTATCTGGACTTAGCTAACTCTATATGGACATAGTTGTTGTTGTATTTAACATGTAAATTGTTTTGCTTTGTTGTCGTTTTTTTCACACAATTTTATTCGGACATACAAAAAAACACAGCTAAAACTTCAAAATTGAGTAGAAGTAACAAGCACTGTTCCATTGGATTCAGAATGAGTGTCTTCTTGAGTGAAACCAATGGAACACGACAATAGTAAAGTTTTAAACTTCGTAAATCGAAGTTTAAACTTTACAATGTTTACGATGGCCTTACGCTGTTGTATGAATACCCTTTTTATTAATTCTGGAACTTTTGGAATGCATTATTTTTATTCCATATAAAGGTGAAGAACGAAAGTGTTCAAATTTAAAGAAAATTATTCTGCAGATATTGTTTCCCTCTTTGGGCCTTACTAATAATCAAATTTAGTGTTAAGCTTAAAAGAAAATCTCCCGATTTTAGTAAATCCGCATACCAATAACAAATTTAATCTCCAGTTTAGTCGTTAGCAATAAGTCAAAATTTAATACATGGAAATCCATGTTTAAAGTCGAACACTAAATAAAATGTGTTGCCTTAGTGCTGTTTTATGATATTTTAATTTGTATTTAGTACTTAAATCTATTCCCAAGTTATCAGGTAGATTTCAATAGGTATTTTCATGAGTTGGTTTCAATATTCAGATCATTGTTTTACAGTGAAAAATAAGAACTTTATCTAGAATTACTTTATTTTTTGTTTACGAGTATATATTTATGTATTGCAACAGGAACAGATTATTTATTTTTTTTCATAAATATTTAGTACGTCTGCATTCACGTTGAATATGAGCATAATTTTTTGATTCCGTTTTATATATTTGCATACCAAATTACGTATATCTAAAAAGTAATTTTTTGTGTTGAACGGAAAAGGATTTGTTTTGAGTTTTCAGAATTTGTTTCATAGTTTTTTTTATTTATTTAACATTATATAAGTTAATCAAATCCATTTGAATATTTTTAAAGCATATTTATATTTCCACAAACGTCTTGTCAAAAACATAACGAGACAAACTTCAAAATGATTGTCAATCATGTCGTTTTTCTTTGGTCACTCCTTGTAGTCCTTTTTTTCTCCTTCTGTTTTCCAAAGGTCTTCCAGTGACTTTGCTCATTACAGTTATGTTTTGGGAGTATTTTTGTCAGAGAGCACACCTATACACGTTAACATACGTAGTCATTCTTAGGATTACTTGTCAGAGAAATTAATGTATGAAAAATCGTTTCGCATAAAATAGCGTCATTTGATAAAGTTTGTATGAATTCAGAAAGTCGGTCGGTTATTGGAATTAAAAAGGATACATTTTCTGAAAAAAACAATAGAAACAACAGTACTCTGATCCCTAAAAAAATTATCTTCTAAGTTGACGGGAACAGAAATATCACTGTAAAAATCCCAACAGAAAATAATTTGTTTCCGTAGCAATTTCATGTTGGTATGTACATACATATGTCAGAAAACTATGTACTTAAAATAAAATTAAAATCGTCCAAACCCTTTGAACGAATTACATACTTTAGTACTGAAAAAGTTGCTGTTAAAAAAGAATACGGCAATACTTATCTTCACTCCTTGAACAATAAAAAAAAAATTAAATTCATCTGTCATTTTGCCGAGCTAAAGGAATGTTTTTTTCAGATTTCGAATCGTTTAGCAAGTGATAAAAACTTAATTAAACTAAATAAAGAAGTGTAATATAATTAGTGTAATGAACTTTCAATACGTTTTTAAATAAATTAAAAAAAAATACGCGGTGCTGCATTAAATCCTAAAAAAACGCCTATAATAAAGAGTGTATAAATATTTCATTTCAATAGTGAGTTTTGTCTGATATTTCCACATAAAGTAATGTGAAGTGAAGTTTTTTAAGTTAATAAACTATCGTAGAATACTTTTCAATTGATATTTCATGATATTTTGCTTTAATAAATCTTATTTGTTATAAATAAAAATATACTTCAATCAAGTGATTTAGTTTGAGATTCATCTGTCAAATGATAAATTCTCGTTCAGCAGGGACGGCCTCATTTTTGTTGGTGATAGCAAGGCGCTCAAATCCATTAAGGGTCTGAATAGCAGAGTTATTTTCAACGTTTTTCATCTCAGTTTTGTATTTTCGGGAAGAAGAGAATTTTAAAAGTATTCTAAGATAATATATTTACCTAAAGAACTCCCCTTTACATAACTTTATGTAGAATTAGACAAAACTTACTGTGAAATGAAAATTTTTTTTCACTTCGTATTATAGGTGTTCTTACATTTTTAAATTCCGCATGTTGTCTTATGCACATATATTTTTTAAATAAGTATTGCAGGTATTCACTGTATTTCCTTTTGTTTCACTTTTTTATTTAGTTTGATTAGCTTTTTTTACTTTTTTAAAATCTCTATACACTTTCCTATAGCTCGGCAAAAATGACAAGCACCTCAATGATTTTTTTCTTTTTTTTTAATCTTGCGCCCCAGAATTCAGCCGTGTAACTGCACGCCGACCCTGTGTCAATGCATCTGTGTTTGTGTAGTTCTTCTTTTATGTTTTCACTTGTGTTATTGTAGTGTGCGGGTTTGTTTGATGGAATTTGATGCAAATTGTAGTAGACTCAAAGAAAGTCTGAAGGTTTTGTTAGCAAAAGGGTAAAATTGTTTATTGGTAGCATTCTGTTTAAGCTCCACATTTTATTTTAACCTCTAAGTTAGCTAATAGTCGACATTAGTGTTTGATTATTAGTAAGGCCTTTGTGTTTTTCGTAGTTTCGATTCGATACGATGCAATTCGGATTGGCTAACATAAAAAAGGACGTCAATTTTCTTCACGTGTGATCAGGGACAATTAAAAGAATTGACCGTGTTTAAGTTTAACTGGATAACCTCTATAGGATAGCTTTGTATCCGTGTATGTTTCTGAACGCCAGTCAGCTGTTGTTAACATTTCTCATAGGATTTGTATCCTAAGACTTTTAGGATAGCTTTAGGGTTAGGTTCTCTTTTCTCTTTTTTTCCAAAAGCTGTTTTATCATCAGCTGTGTTTTACCCGGAGGCCACACGAGAGAGTACTCGCTAGCGAGTTGGGTACATACATTAATTGTCAAATCACTCGCCGCTCTACTCGCTTCACAACTGGCTTCGAAAAAGCCAAGCGAGTTGACTAGCGAGTAGGAAAAGTTTCTATGTATTTGTTACTGGCTAGCGATTACTCGCTCGTGTGGCCTCAGGGTTAACAAGGGATCGGCCTCAATTCAAAGTTTCAGATATCTGACTTTTTTTGGGAATCTGATCGGTCAGCTGTCAAAAAACTTCTAGGTTAGAGCCCTTTCACACGAGGAAATTGAGTTGCCAGCAATTTTTCCAGGGTGAAAAAGGAAAGAAGGGCGAACAAAATCTCCCCGGTCGAGGATTTGAAGAGATTTTTTGACATTTCCTTTCACATCTAGGCTTAGGTGTGTTCAACCAATAGACTTTCAAAGGAAATTTCAAAAATTGCCTGGAGATTTGTTTCCTCGTATGAAAGGTACAAGAGATTTTTAAGGAAATTAAAGGCCTGGTTAAACAGAGCGCGGTTTGACGGTCTTTATTTCTCAGTAAAGTATAAATACAGCAAATATACAATTAGGGTATTCATGCAACAGCGTAACTCGTCGTAAACATCGTAAAGTTGTAAACTTAGTAAATCTGTAAAATTTTCCATACAAATTGTGACAGAATTATGAAGTTTAAAAGTTTACAACGATTACGACGACTTTACGATGTTGTATGAATACCCTTAATGATTATAACAACAACAAAATACCTTTAACTCGCAACATTCGCCAACGGCAATTTTTGTTGTTGCTTACGCTGTGGCTCCATTGGCAATTTTTGAGGCAATTGCAATTGGAATAGGAATGGCAATTTATTGCTTGGGTGGGCACTTTCATTGCCAGGCAATTTTAATTATAAAATGTGTGTATAGAAATATTTCACTGCAAATGCAGTCAAATGTTGTTCAAATCCCCTGTTTTAATAAAATTTAATTATAATTTATTATATTTTGTAATGTGCGTTCTCATATTCTACGATTTAATTGAAAAAATCAAAGAAGAAGCCATTCACAATTACGGGGAACCCCATTTTTCCTCAATTTATTGCCTTGACGATGGAAATCAATAATTGCCTTTCATCTTCTAGGCAATATTGCCATTGCCATTGAGAAAGCGTCTCCATTTGCATTACTAAAGGCAATAATAGCAATGAGTGAGGCAATTTATTGCCTCAAATATTGCCAATGGAGCCGCTGGGTTAGTGTTGTGTATTTGTCATAATTTGTACTATTGTGAATGATTCGTTATGATTTCGCGTTGGTTTGAGAAAGCCTTAAATCCTAACGGCAAACGTGCAACCGTAGTGTGAAGGGTTCTATGTAGAATGTATACGCAACTGCTCATTCACACGGATTTATACTGCAAAAAAACGTGTATGTCCCATAGCCATAATACTAAAAAGACGGTTTGGAAAATATTAAAAACGTGCGCTTCTTTATGTTTTCCAAACCTTCTTTTTATTATTAGCAGAGTTTTGTAAAACAGAATTTTGAAAATCAGAATTTTGAAAAGCAGAATTTTGAAAGGCAGAATTTTGAAAGCAGGATATTGCATAAAGAATTTTGAACCTGTCAGAATTTCAGCCCCAACCCCAAAACTTTTCCGGTGGTCTTTGATGCGCTGAGTTCAAATCTGGCCTAGAAATCTCTTTAGCACGTCACGTTTTTGAGATATTCTACTACGAAAGCAAAATTCCTAATTTTACTTGTGAGCTGCCAAAATAGTTGTTTGCGGATAAAATGCCTAGCTTGACTTCGTAGCTTAACCGTTATTACATATGGCGTTTTCCTTTTTTAACTCTGAGCAGATCACGGAACTGTCAAACGAAAATTCTATGTTTCGTTTTTGGCTCAGACATATCAGAGCATAAAAAGTGTATTTCTTTTTTCCATCAGAGCTTGCTCAATTAGCTCAGGATTAAAATACCGAGCGAATCGAGCGAAAGCGAAACGCTGAGCGAAGCCAACTTCACTTATTTTTTTAGTGATACATAATTTAAAATGGATTACCTGTAAAGTCCTCGGACAGTCCGCCCGTCAATTGTTAAAAAAAATTGCAAGAAATTTCACGAAATTTACCAAAAACACATGAAATGACAGTTAAGTGCTCAAGTGTGTTTCATAATTAAATCTGAGGAATCTGATCATAATCTGCTCGGAGCTCTGCTCTGATCGCTCAGCCTCTGCTCAGAGCTTTCCTCAGAGCCAAAAAAGAAAAACGCCAATAGTGCTGTTGTCTTCGTTTTCCAAAATTACTGGCAAATACAGTTTGGTTCTAAAAAGTAGTAAGT